>JAEAOA010001600.1:592500-1130000 GCA_016746295.1 Potamilus streckersoni | reverse complement strand
CATTGATTTCGAGTATACTAGCATAATCCATAGTTTATCTTCTCACCATTTTGCCACTGCTCGGACCACACATTCCTCTCTATTGCCCCTTCACCTCCAATTGCCTTCCCTTCTCTTCCCAATCCGAGTCTGGCTTCTGATGTTATTATTGAATGATATAAAACATGTCCTTTTATATAATTCGTGTAGAGTAGTCATCCATTTTAACACATAGTGGAACTAGACTTTTCGCTATTTTTCAATCAGAGATTGTGTAATTTAAAATACAAATGAAATGTCTCATATATGTAAAAGTTCCTTTGTCCAAAGATATTTCAGTCTGTATGGGTTTTTATGAAAAACCCAACCTACAAATTTGACAATCGTACAGAAACATGTTTTACTCAAACGTTCTAGAATATTATTCCGTAATCTGCTTAAATAGATTGCAAAACAAGCATAATAAAAAGCACAGAAAAAGCAATCAAAGCGACTCATTTGTTTTAATGGAATGTTTTAGACAGTGACATCCAATATATATCTATCGGCGTGTTCAGTATACTGAACAAAATATGTGGAATGGAAAATCCACAAAGTCGCGTCGAATATTATTTATGTTTGGCATCAGACGATTTTTTTAATAGAATATACATACTCGACACATGCCTACTACTAAGGGATTTGTGCCTATCCTGTCTTCGAAACTCATTCTATTCTATTGTATCAACTGTCCCCAAGTGTGACCAACATTTCTATTTCAACTGTTGTAAGACGCGTTATGATAATCTACCAGCAGATAAAACCCTGAACATTTTTAACGAATGCGGTTTATTTAGATAGCTTGACCCAATATTTTGATAAGCTTTTGAATGTTACCTATATGTCTCACATCCTTTATACCGTTATAAGAGTTCCGATACATATACTGTCCCTTTCAGCTTGCAGTGTTAGAGGTTTGGATTGATATGGAAAAGTTTTTCTTTTATACATTTTTTTTATTTGTTTTAAATTTTTACTTGTATATTTTTAGAAAGTGATTTTTTAAAATCTGCATCTTATGACTAGTATTTCGCTGACATGATGTTATCCTCTATTTATTCATGCACACATACTAAACGTAAATAGATTTCCAGTCATGCTGATTTGCTTCAAAAAATTAATTTGATGCTAGATGAAACCTTTAGGATATTCAAGGTCCATGAATGATACAAACAATCTGCTGAAACCTTCAAAAGTTATAACGTAACAAAAAGTTAATATAACAAGAAAAAAGCGATGAGGGGACAATGTGGTGGAACTGTTTTGTAACTAATGCTATTACAACAGAAGACGTGTCGGGGTCTGAAAGAAAGAAATTATACAAAGTAATGTAATCTCACAGGTTTGTAAAGAGCATTAATGACAAGGTAAACAACTGATGGTTCAATATGACTAAAAATCTTCTAAGAGTTGCCTACCTTTGAATGTAGACTTGTAAAACGATTTATTGACATGTTATTTCGAAGAGATGCTTTCTTCGGACATAAAGCTGCGTTACTCAATTCTGGTGACTTGTGCCTTTTAAAGCAAGGTTCATCAGATACATGAAAACAGTAATTGAACCCATGAAGAATGTAAGACTTAGAACAGGAGAGATGGCATTCAATTAGGGCGTAACATGATTAAGTCGATGATATTGGAACTAACAAAGACATTTAACACAATCACGTAAATGAGATGTTTATTCATAAAATAAAACTAATGATGGAAGACCCTCTAACACCGTATCTCACACTTTAAGGTCCAACTCATATAAAATGTAACAAATGAATATCCTACCCTGCTCATGTGCATATTCCACATTGGATATAAAGATAATGTTATCTTTACTCAGAGATTGCTATTAATGCATATATTTTAATAAAGTAATGACCAATGGTACCTTTTCTCAAGAAATATGATCAATGTAAGACTTTGTTCAGGGCTTGTTTAATGACTATGCGTTCTAGACAGCCATCTAGGGCTTCAGTATTTAAAAGGCGCCAAAAAGTGGTGCAAAACTTTTTTGAGAATATTGCTGGACAATGAATGACTAAAGGAATACAGAGCATCATTGAACTTTTAATTTGTTGTTCTCTCATACATTACAGCTATATCATACTCCAGTTCTGTTGTCGCCCAATCACCCTGCATTATCCGCTTTGCGGATCAAATTTACATAGTGGCTTACTAAAGGTAAATGGCAACGTAGTTATGTGGCGTAAATGGGGCCGTCACAAACTCGGGGATTTGGGGGAGCGATTGTTTCTCCCTCAGTGGGATCCAAGATGGTGCCTTGGCCGCCAACGATTTTCCTGCATTTAGCTACTTTCGTATAATCCAAATTCTTTAATTGATAGCTGCTTTTGTGCCACCAGACATCTAGCGCCCGTGTAAACCGCATTGTACCCCTTCTCCCTTCTCCGTAGTAGACTACTGACCTTACACCATAATAGTGAAGTTACCATGAATGTGTATTCCAGTATGAATTTTTAAATTTATAAATAGCGATACTCAGGAAGGGATTGGTGAGCATCGGCCCTGACCATTCTCGACAGATAAGATCAATGTATATATTTTTTCTACAAATACTATTGTTACGACGATTTACTAACAGAGATAATCAGTATATGTATTTATCAACAAATACTGTATGTTCATTCTTTATCACCACGTATGATGGGGCATTAGAAGCCTGCGTGCATTATTATTCATACATAATACAAAGGCGTCTTCTTACACACATTTCCATAACAAGAGATCAGGCGTATCCCATGAGCTCGTTCGTCAGGTGATCAGTTTACGAGTTTCGTTATCAAGACTTCAACAGGTCCGGGTGTACAGATTGCTGTTTTTGCAAATGTCAAAGGATTCAAATATTTAAAATACATATTTATAAAAGCAAAATTTTTATTTGAAATAAATCCATTGTTGTATATAAATCGTTGTGTATTCTTTATGATCTGTTAGAAAATACTCTTTAATTCTATACGTGTACACATATCAATAAAAAAAATATGTCATATTGTTTCACCACCACTCAGTCCTGTTTCGAAATGAGAGTTAAGTAATGCATTATATGCATCGGTATAGAAAAGGGAAAGACCACTAGGGTGCCTTTATTGCCTACAAATTTTGAACTTCTGCTACGATATCCTTTTGACACACCAGTCCGAATTGTAAATTGTAACATTGTTTATTATAGGTGAACTAGGTGTAGGCTAATGTTTCGTGCTCTATTTTGAAATATGCGTGAATTATATAATGTAAACAGCTGACTTAGGCTGAAAGCAATATGAAAACAATAATTTGCTACTGTTACATCAATAACTACAAAAATCCTACGAACTAATTAAGGGAAAAATAGCACTTCTCGTTAGCTGCACGATTGAATTAGAAACACATATATGTATATACTGTCATAAGAGGTTCATATTTGCAATGCTCTCTAATATTTAGAGAGTTTCACACACACACACACACACACACACAATATATATATATATATATATATATATATATATATATATATATATATATATATATATATATATATATATATATATATATATATATATATATATATATATATATATTTTGAAAAACTGGAATAAAATACATCAATTCACGCTCTGCTTGTCCTGACCACTTGCAACATTGAATCATTAGAGCTCCCCAGCTCCCGCTGGTCACTGATATTCATATTGTTTAACCTCGTAAACTATCTATTTTTTTTAAAGCATAAGATGTCAGACAAAGGAATCCGAAATGTAAGGTACATAACCATGTTGATTGTTCTGTTTCTGAAATGGGTAAATCCCAGATATTTTATTCAAATTTCCATGTAAATATTATTAAATAAATAATATTTGCTTAAAGGACGTGCCTCTACTTTTATATTCCTCTAATGATGTCGCTCACAAAATCGTGATTGAAGTTGTATTAATCCCGGTTAGAAGACGCTTCCATCACTATGCGTACGTACAGGAGTAATCATCCAGTAGTCCGTTAATAATGTTATATATTTTACCTTAATGTAGTTGATGTTCCTTATACGTGGCAGAAAAGTGCACAATTACAACTTTGCAGTTGCACCTATTTCCGTTGTTTGAATGAGGAGTTGGGATGTCAGATTTGGATAACGTAAGACAAAATGTAAACGTCTCAGCCTTCTCCATTTGTAATACCTTTGATAACACAATCTTCATTTAAATAGTGAAAGAGCCACAACATTATCATCCTTTTACCATTAATGCGGATAGTTCCAACACATCTACAAATCGCTTTTCTTCCCGCTCTATTCAAGTTTGCCGAGTTCAAAACGCTTATTAAATTGTGCTTTCTTGCCTTGCATATCGGAATTAATACCAAGTGTTTTTACCTCGTTGTCTGCTTCAGTGATATATTTTTGTTAATATATACGAATAGATCCAGCCAAGTTATACTTTTTTTTCTAATAAATGATCTACACTAAATACCCTAAACATTTCTTTTACTTTTCATATTATGTCAGAGCTCTATATTTAGAGGTAAACTTTCACACTTCAAACTGCATGATGTAATAATGTAGACAATTAAATTATTATTTTAAATTTCCTGACTACATTGATTTCTGTTTCAACTATTTACATATCATGAATGATGGTCGTGTCACTAGTGGTGCCTGTGGTGCCAGTAGTGGTGTAATATATATATATATATATATATATATATATATATATATATATATATATATATATATATATATATATATATATATATATATATATATATATATATATATATATATATATATATATATATATGTATGTATGTATGTATGTATGTATGTATGTATGTATGTATGTATGTATGTATGTATGTATGTATGTATGCTCACCCATTACTTCCTACTTTCTGTTCAATCCAGTTGTCAATAATGTCTGAACTACCTCTGAATCTAAACTAAATGAGGTAAGAGCCTTCGTGTGAAGGTGATTATATCGAATCGGGTCACAGTTAGTTCTTCCAGTTCAGTACACACGAATGTAATTCTAGTCTATTTTTAGACAATTGTTTCCTCTCATTTTGGTGGTGATAGAAGAGTTTCATTGATGCATTTTTGGTACGTCTTTAAAGATAAGTGTTTTTTTTCTTGAGAAAATTGTGCTTATGGTGTGGTTGTCTATGTGTATTGCGGCAGCAGTGCACAGGGAGTAACAAGGCCTTGGTGATAACCCGTAAGTGAAATCTGTGTTCCATTGCATGGTGTTTTGTTTACAATTCAGCCTCTCAAAAAAATGCAAGTCAACCCTTGACAAGAACTTTACCGAAAATCATCTTTGAAGGTATTTTAGATTAATATATGAATGTTTTGATTGTCACACAGAGAATAGTTCAGTTCTGAGAAAGAAATGAAGAGAATATATAGTACAATTATTTGTGTTCTATGGCCATGTGACCTAATATTTTCAATATTGTCTGTATAATTAGGACAGAGTTATGGCCCTTGTTTGACTAGGGAATTCGCCCCGGTATAGTGAACTAAGCTTTACGGGTTTCTTTTAGGTGCGTCATCGGTATCGTATTCAGACATATCTAGTCTTATCTAGAAATTATTCGTTCTTTTTATTAGCTGGAATACTATCTTTTGGTTAGTTTTACTGTCTTCTGTTACAGTTATATTGTAATGCTGAATGTTTAACAACTCATTCGACTGATCTTGTATTATCGATTTTACATTTTAGCAGCCAAAAGTTACACGAAGGTCAAGCATCGACAGGAAACACAATGATAATGACGGATGGAACATGAGACCGGGCACCTTTTAACAGTACAGATTACAACGCATTATCGGAAACATAAAACAGGGTCTAAAACAAATATTCTAATTAGTGTAGCACTCTGCCTGCGTAAACATTGAAAGTCAGAACAATTAAATCTACACCGTGATTACATTTCCTAGCGCCTAAGTTATATATGCCTACTGTTGGAAGCCATTTCTTTCAACTGTGCATATTTACACTCTATTTTGAAACCCTTGTAATAAAGATATGTATGATACCTGCATACAGTATATTCTCCAGTGTTTTGTTTAGAATCTTAATTTCGCCAATAAGAGAAAACAAATGAAAGTACCGAATGAGTTCGGGGTTACTTGACGATAGAAAGGCCTTTGACTAAGTCGATGAATAATCATTAAAATCATCATTTAGACGACCATTTCAATTTTGGACTCAGTAATTGTTATCGTGACATTTGTCTTAGTATATTCTAATGATCCAATCGCTACATATTGCTGCACAAATACCTACCTACCTACCTACCTACCTACCTACCTACCTACCTACCTACCTACCTACCTACCTACCTACCTACCTACCTACCTACCTACCTACATACATACATACATACATACATACATACATACATACATACATACATACATACATACATACATACATACATACATACATACATACATACATACATACATACATACATACATACATACATACATATACACATATATTTACCAAAGCAATATATTGTAAAGCAAAGAAGTGTACGTACATTGCAAGAGAAATCATGTATACCGGTAACCATTTCGCTAGAAGTATAAGATTACATACACCATAGTACCAGTCCACTTCTTAATTATATATGAGATCTACTCAAAGACATTAAAAAAGGCTAATAAGGCATTTGTGTCGTCGCAAATCTAATCTTTTAAAGCGCTCAACGGTACAGTGTAATTATCTCAATCAAGCATTCTATCGCCACTGCTTTAAGGACGTATAGGTGATAATTTTATCAGTACTGAATAATTTTATCAGTACTGAATCAGATCGATTTTGTTAGTTGCTTTCCACAGCATGGCATTATCTCCTCTCTATAAGCTTACCTGACCGTAGTATGGTTTGCAACTTCCTGTTGAAGCCATCAGACTTGTTATTAGCGCTAAACTCCAATCATTTTAAGTTCGAAAAATATTGGATATTCTGTAATATAAGTATTTAATTGTTCTGTTTTCAAAATCATATTAATCGAGTTTCCAAGGTCAAATGCGCTAAAACTCATTCATTTTATTCATGATGGAGCAATTAAACAGAGGCAATGTCCGTGTATCTTATTATTTTCATTTTGATATCATGGTTTAAGCAGACAATGTAATCAGCGTAGACCTATGACCATCACTTATATGCCTTATATGGTCATATCCTTTACATCTATACTGGATTTTTGTGAAGGGACAAAATTTAAGTTTCTTCGTGATCGGTGCGTAGAAACACCGAAACGCACCGAAACACGCAAATGCATTGAAAACACCGATATGTTACTATGTGTATCTATTTATTTTCCATATGCAGCAATTATATAATAGCAGAATACGTTATTGTTTTTTTTTCAATCGAGTCAATATAGATGTAGGCATTCAGTTAAATAACGTTACTGTAATATTACACCGTTAATTCTACGGTGACATTGATCTTCAGCATTGAAAAATATATTGTAGGTTTATTTCATATAATTTGGAATATTATATAATCTGTAATGATTTATATTCTTATAATGCGATCTCTGTTGTAAGCATACCGCAGTCGTATTAGCTCTCTAATTCTCCTATTAAATATATATCGTCTCTGCCGGTCAGAATGCGTCTGCCAGAAAACCGAACCGATCTTTTATTATAGTCATGTATCCACTCTCGTGTATTATGACTGGTTAAAGCCCTGAAAAGGGCTAGTGACCTCCCCTCCTTCCGAGGCAGGGCTCACCCGTGTCTCAGTGCTAGACACTTTTTGCCCCGGCGCGTGGGCCTGTTAACCTTAGCCGGACGTTACCTTTCGATACCGTTGCTATCCAGGGAGGCGCTTAGCCCTAGGGCTGGGCTTTTGATCGTGGTGCTGATCTTTATTGACTGACCTTAAGACCTTTTGTTCGTCACTATCATTTCCAGATTCAGATTGCACCGATGCCGGCCCCCGAAAAGGCAGGAGAGTATCACGAAAAGGTTGGTACCGTAGATTGCCACCACTTGCTGCTATCCCGAAGGTGCTAGTCCTACCCCAGGTCCACATCACACTAGAAGGTACAATGAAAGCAAATCTTTTCTGTGAGAAGGTATATTGAAAGCCGCAGCTTTTCCTGTGCGATAGTGTGGCCCGGGGCGCTTCCCTCGTAGTTCCTCCGATCCGCTGTGTTCTCATCTCTGGAGTCCTTGTTGTTTGTCTTGGCAATGGATGTCGTTTACGCCCTATCTATATTAATTATGATCTAGTATAGCCCGTTGTCTATTGGTGGTGGATGTTTTTTCACTAACTGCCAAACATGTGTAAGCCACATACGTTTCTAATAATTGAAAGTTGTGGAATTTCCTATTGTTTTCAGTTTTTGTTTTAGTGTACTATGCGTACAATGTTTTTTTCCGAAATGTTAGTCAAATTTGTTTGGGTACTAATTACCCTGTCATTTTGGATATCTTAATTGGATGTGGGAGAGAGTTAGGAAAGTAATTTAAACCAAGCATTCTTTTAAGGGCCAATGTAGAGTTGTAGTTCAAAAGAGGGCTCATAGCCAAAAAGTGCCCAATGTATGGCATTATGAAATATCTTATCTGCTTTTCCGCCGTTAAAACAACGGAGAAGCAACAGTATTTATAAATAGATACTGTTTCAGCTTCTATCTTCTTTCTTGTTTTCTTCTGTTAATCGTTTCTTTTACAATATATTGTATGTAAAAGTAAAGCAATGTTTCATTGTCCTGAGTTTTCTCTCTTCTTTCTTCTTTTCCGTTGTTTCTTTGTTCTCCGGGAGCTCCTAGAAACACGTCCGTCCTCTTCGAAGGCTAGCAACCGTGGATGATGATGTGTGTAAACGGAATGATGATCGACTGCCACCAGAACACAGCTCTGCCAGAACACCGCAAACGACTGGTATTTATACCCTTGAGACCCATTGGTCTTACGCAGAGATTGATGGGAAAAACCTTGGTCGTAAATGCGTGAGGGAAATACACGAATAGTTTGAATGTTACTTAACAACACCTTAGAAACGCTCAAAAATATGATGGCGGGAGAATTGCGATTCGCACTTACGCAAGTGCTTTAGCAGTGGAATTACTATATATTCGGACATTTGATGGAAAGTATTTACATCAGAGCTCAACTTTTTATCTCAGAAAACAAATATACTACGCTAAAAGGTGTGAGACGATTTAAAAGAAACCAAAACACTACGAACAAGAAGACCGATTTGGACAAACATTGACAACTGGAGATGAACCTGTACGAAGAAAGTGCCAATCACAATCACCCAAATTAACAATATATTAATAATCCAAAATCACTAAACGTGATATTAAAACATGTGTACAGTTATTTAATGCGCCTAGCAAAACTACAAGTTCTTTATGTCTTCATGTACGTATTAAAATGTACATGTCTTTGACAATTGATATTTACATATGAATCATTAAAATCTAATATTCGATGTTGAGACGTATGAAAATTATTTTTAAATGAGCTACACACTACTTATATTTTATTGCACCAGAATTTATCATATAGTTTCACCTTTAAACAAGAAACCTTACACAACAGCAAAATTGCACACAATGGATGTCAAAGTTTATTGATATCATATAGGATGCAATCCTAGAATAGCGCAAGCACATAAGAACCGAAATATAAAGTCAAGCATGCTATAGGAATATGCATTCATAAATATCCACTTTTCAACATGAAACCCGATGAAACAGCAAAATTTTACACAATGACTTTCAAAGGTATCATTATAATTTATGATGAATTCCTAGAATAACAACGCACATTTTTTATAATTACCATGCCTTTGTTTTTCTAGTGTAGATCACATGACAATAAAAACCGGGTAGACCAGAATGTTGAAACAGTGTTACAGCACGTGATTAATATGTGGCTACCATACAGCCTCACAAATCTCATAAGAGCAGAAGATTGTATTGGACATTCAAGAAAAGGAATCAATTACATACAGATATTAAATTCATGCTTAAAAACAGGCCCAGTAATACAACTGTAATTGTGATGCAAAGTTCAAACATTTTGATATAATACTAGATATATGGCCATATTTTTTAATTTCACTTATTTTAATAGGGAAAGTATCTTCAATATTTTTTACTCTTTTCAGTCAAGACTGAGAAATCAATTGCTGACCACGGTAAACGGACCAACACGGCTGAATTGGACCGATGACGAATGGACCAACAACAATTACGAGACATTTAAACACGCGACAAAGCATATTGGAGGGTGGAAATTGAAGCTGCTACAGAAGTTGTTTCGTATTTAAACGTCTTTGTGGAAGGACATTTCAAAGACTTGGGATGTGCATTAATGAGACCGGTAATACCAAGCCAGTCAGAGACAATTTCAAATTTCAAATACGCAATGAATGGCACAAACTATCGACTAAAGAAAAATATTGTACAAAAAATTCAGAAATTTAATTTTTACAGACGGTAAATGCATGACAGCATCAGACGGACAGCCATAAATTGTGGTTCCTATGACACACACGGAAAGAAACTAGGTCAAAGAAAACGAAGAAAAAGCAAAACAAAGAAAACCCCAACCAACAGAAACAAACGAAAAGACTAAGACAAATAAAATAATAGATTTTATATAAATTAGGTAAATAATTTTTATACGGCATATTAAAACGAACGCACTTCTAGTTCAATGGCAATTTTTGGGATTTAATTTAGTGTATATATATATATATATATATATATATATATATATATATATATATATATATATATATATATATATATATATATATATATATATATATATATATATATATATATCGTATTCATTTCGTAAGACTCATTGACGTAATTGACGGCTCGGACGCAATTATATATTCGAAATGTATAATTGCGTAAGGATATCATGAATTCAACCTATTCTCCGAATATGTTACATTTCGTCGGATATAGGAATTGAATCTCTGTGTAGGATGATATTTACTCTTGCCAGTTAATGACAAGTGTATATTTACATTTTAAATATTCAGATACTAGACTTCATTGGCTATTAATGGTTTTATTTATTTGTATGTTTGTGCATAACTTTTTGCCAGATGATTTCACAAAAGTTACAAATATACCGCTACTAAAAACAAAATTGGTAATCTAGCGGACAAAAATAACTACAGACCTATAGCTCTTACGACTATTATCTCAAAACTATATAATGCATCATACTACAAAGATGCGAAGTCTTAATCTCTGATAATCAGTTGGATTTAAAAAGCAGCATTCTACAGATTTATGTCTTTATGCCTTTAAGGAAACCGTTAGCTATTATGTGGAACATGGCAGCCCAGTATTTGCATGTCTTTTAGACGCTAGTAAGGCATTTGTTAGAGTCAATCATTGGGCACTCTTTAAAAAGTTGCTGGAAATTAAAATTCCTGTATACATTGTTCATACTTTAGTCAACTGGTATGGCAAACATTTGTATTACGTGCGATGTGGAAGTGTAATATCCAGCGCTTTCCATGTAACCAATGGAGTGAGGCAGGGAGGTATTCTTTCCCCATGTTATTTAATATTTACATTGACGACTTAAATCGTATATTGGGCCATTGCAACGTAGGGTTACGTCTGCCACCAAATGGGCTGTTTCTTAACAATTTTAGCTTTGCTGATGACATGTCACTGATAAGTCCGTCTGTCGCAGGTTTAAGAAAGTTATTAAAGATATGTGAACAATATGCATTAGAGAATGATATCATCTATAATACACAAAAATCTGTATGCATGGTCTTTCAGCCAACTTCTTTTAAATTATCATCACCTCCCTCTGTACATCTTAACGGCAACGCTCTTACATATGTCGACAGTTATATGTATTTGGGCCATATTTTGAAATCCAATCAGTCAGATAATGAAGATATGATGAGACATTATCGATATTTGTGTACTCGAACAAACATGCTTCTACGCAAATTTAAGCCTTGTTCATTGAGGATCAAAATTAGATTATTCAAATCTTATTGCTGCACTATGTATTGTGCTCCACTGTGGACAAACTTTAGTGAAAATGTGAAAAGAAAACTAATCATTGGTTATAATAATAGTCTTCGCTTTCTATTAGGTCTTTCTAGATGGAACAGTCAGTGCCTCCAACATGTTTGTTAATTATAATGTATTAAATTTTGAGGAAGTAATGAGAAAGTATGTATATTCAATGATAACAAGACTTTCTAATAGTGAGAACTGTATATTGAAATCACTTTGGAAATATGACATTAATTTAAATTCTCACATTGTTAGTAGATGGAACCAATTACTATTTAAATGTGTCACTTAAATTTCATTTTTTAACAATGCATGGCGCAAATAATTGTTGTAAATGTATCTGAATACTTGTACATATGATATGTGTATATATATATATATATATATATATATATATATATATATATATATATATATATATATATATATATATATATATATATATATATATATATATGTATGTATATGTTTATGGATATATGTTCTTTTATGTTTACAATGTTTTACTCTATATCAGTATTTTAATTTAGATGTATGGACTATGCAGTCTGAAATAAAGAATTCTTATCTTCTTATCTTATCTTATATATGAGTTTGCAATATTTAATTGCTCACTCAATTTAATATAGGATAGTTAGATTCACTTGATTTTATGCCATAAATAATTGAGCATTAAACTACATTGAATAGCCAAATGCAAATAAGTCGTGCTTTTATTTATGCTGGCATCTAAGGCCACGTCGACTGTGGGTAACACGTGGAATTTTATGAATTTATGACTTCCCCGCTGCTTGAAATGAACTTGATCTAAGGTCATCTGTATTCATGTAATTATTTGGTGACTAAGGTCACGTTAGGTCAGAATTGTGCAGAGTAAACCACACATTTTATATGTTTATCTAGACGTATAGTGGTATTTGTCTATCGTGAGACATAATATATATTTAATGGGACAGCCTCTTACTTCGCGCTCCGAACGAGAGAAGGTCAAGGAGGACTACGGAAGGAACCCAAGGAGCTAAAGCGGAAATATACATGTACGGGATGTCAGAATAGCTAGCGTCGGAAGAGGGCAAAGCACGTGGTTTGATGTGGGGAAACAAGTCGGTGGGGGTTTTTTTTATTTCTTTCAAGCTTTTGCTCAGCTGTCTGGATCGTTCAATCTACCCCTGCACACTGGGCAAATTACACCGCCGGAAATGATTCCCTAGATAACGACGCAGAATAAAAGGACAAGGGTTTTAATGTTTTAAATCTCTCCATCAATATATATATTTTCTGGATGAGGTCTTATAGTCATTTTTTATGCAACTTGGGATGTGTTTATTTCTATTGCTGCTATATTTAATCTTATTTACTTTCCAAATGGGCACGTGAGACTTGCCTTATTTGTATAATAAATTTTAAACATTTATGCGTTATATGAAACACAAACATTCTAAAATATGCTTCAAATAGTACCAGTCACGGTAATCAATTTGTAACTACTCTACATTGTTTATAGCGTCATACACTTGTAGCATATATGCGTTCACGTTTGCTAGACATGTTTTTGTATCTGGAGAGCTATTGTTTATGGTTTCATGCTGGTCTATATGAGCCTCTTTTAAGGTTTGAATGACCGAAAAAAAGAGATTGGTTCCTGACTTGACTTGCTATTAGTCTTTGAGTGGCCACGAATTGGATTGTTCTTTGGAGATACATTTTGCGCGTCAATCTTTGCGTTCTTTGTCAAAGCAATAAACAAACCGATCGTTTTCACTTGCTGAAGTAATGAAGCAATTGACAATTAAAGAACATATGCAGGAAATTATAACCAACGTCATCTGGCAATATATTCACTTTACTGTGGTTGCAAAGCGTTTTTAATAATCTAATATTTCTTGTTATAAACTGACATTATAATCTCCACGTTATGGGGAAAAGCGTTATTTTGATATATTCTCGCACAGACGTTTGTCATACCGATTCTAAGGAATTATTGGCTGGTTTATAAAAGTATAGCTTTTAGCGAATTCTGAACTAATGACAATTCGCCAGACAAGTAGACATAAGATACATATGTACTAGTACCGTTTCTACAGCACAGTGAGATGGGTGCTACTAGTAATATAAAGTAATAAGTGTAACCCGATGCTTTAATAATGAAATACATTGAAACTAGCTCGTGAAAAATAATACAGGTCACCCTCTCGTCCGCAGTTCTGAGGATAGCACATTTTTTCGGAAACTAAAATATAACTAAGCAATTTTATTAGAGAGGCACTTTGCGTAAACATAAAATAACAACACCATTAAATATACACCAGTAACGTTTATCTTGGTTGCTGTTGCATTCTTTTGGGAGCAATTGCTTTCCCACAGCGTTGGTTTCTACTAATTTTTTGTACAAAATAAATGACGCGAAATATTTCGATAAAAATGGCAGGGTAACATTCCACACTATAACTGAATAGGATGTTCATTCAAAGGCGCCACTGCAATAGCCATATCATCGGAAATCTAATCCTATAAGACGTGGACAGTTTAGCTCATTGGCGCTGTGTTAATCATGTCAATAACGTAGTCTCCTACCGATTCTCGACGGGTAACGTTGCTGATTGTTTTTATCAGTAATGGATTAGTTTTGTTAATTGCTTTCCATATCGCTCCGGCGGCCTAGTGGTTAGAGTGTCTACTCCGGATGTAGAAGGTCGTTGATTCTATCCCCTGCCGATTCCTATGTTTTAAAAATGGTACTAACAGCTTCCTCTTTAAGCGCTCAGCATTAAGAGGTTAGTGTTAGGATGGTACACGTCTGACGCATGATGCCCCAGTGCTAGACATGGCCTTAAACTGCCACGTTGCAGACATCGTAGAGATATGACTTGAAGATTGTTAAAACTACATTAAAAATCCATATAACACACACACACACTCCCTAGAAATACATTTCTAAATTGACTTCTTGGATACATTTCTAAATTGACTTCTTGGCTGAGGCTACTAAAACGGTCATTGTAGGTGCTTTCAACTGTTTCAATAGCAATGGAGCACTTCGTATCCTCAACACCCGTAAGTAACTCCTCTACAAGGCGTTTTTTTGTTTGTGTTGAGAAGTATAGAGGAAGCCGTGCCAAAAAGAAGGCAGAGGTCTATAGACGAACGCAGAAAATGTTTGAGGGAAACAAAAAACGCCATGTAGAGGAGTTACTTACGGGTGTTGAGGATACGAAGGATACGTGTCTGGTCTTTAGTAGCTTACCTGATATTATTTACTTCGAAACATTTGGTATGGTATAATAGAAGTGTTGAACTATTCTGTTTTCTAAATCGTAATGCTTGTGTTTCTAATGTCGATTGATCGAAATTAAATTAGCTAATCTCATTCTGTTCTATTCATGATAAAGCAATGAAACAGTACCTATTTTCCTGTTGCTTATTAATTTGGATCGGATATAGTGACTCAAGCAGACAAAGAGTTATTGTTTTGATTGAATTATATGTCTCTTTAGCGTGTTTCATTTCAAAATTCTTTCAGGGCATTGAATCTAAAACCTCTATCAAGACACCATTTTATTGAATGAGTTTCTAATTTTCTGCTATGCTGAAACGTTACTTTCCCGATAGTTATAACCAGTCTGTCGTGTGATTAGGGTGCCAAAGCACGAGGGCAACATATGTAAATCAGCTTTATGGTAACTATTCTACAAAAGAAAACGGTTCCTGTATTTTGTTGTCTTCTTGTTGTACAAACGCCTACATGGACGAGTAACAAGAAAGAAACAGACAGTGAAGGATTGAAATATATAACTTTTGCTGATATTACTAATAAAGAGAAATGATGGTGATGGCTATCTATCTATCTATCTATCTATCTATCTATCTATCTATCTATCTATCTATCTATCTATCTATCTGTCTGTCTGTCTGTCTGTGTGTGCGTGCGTACGTGTGCGTGTGCGTGCGCGTGCGTGCGTACGTGCTTATGCATGCATGCATGCATGTATGCATGAATGTATGTATGTATGTATGTATGTATGTATGTATGTATGTATGTATGTATGTATGTATGTATGTATGTATGTATGTATGTATGTATGTATGTATGTATGTATGTATGTATGTATGTATGCATGTGTAACTGTGCAAAATTTATAGCACCTCAAACCTCTTTTAATATGTAATATATATTAGCTAATATATGTGGTCTTATGGGTCATAATGTATAGCATTTATCATTATTTAACATATTTTTCTGAATGTGTTCTATCTGTTGGCCTCGTATTGTCAGAGGATGTAACAAGCTTAATTTTGACCCTTTAGTTTATAATTTAAAACAAGTAGAGGAAACACATGAAAACTGACTGGTGGAAAGTGGTACAGGGCACATTTCTGCTGTATAGAAGACAGTACATTATCAGAAACGAAAATGGTTCTCTAACCATTTTCATTAGGGTGGTACTTTGTGTAATCACGGAAAACTAGCATTATAAATCTACACCATAATCATCTTTCTTGACGATTTATCTGCGAATGCATCCGTGTGGAAAACAAAATGACGTATAACCATTTCGATAGAATTGCAGATTAAATATAATATGGAACTTGTTCCCATATTAATTATATATGAGATCTATTGGGTGATACGACGTAGGAAACCTAATCCAGTCAGACGCGGACAGGTAGGCTCAAAGGCGAGGTGTAATCGTCTCCAGTAGGCGCACGTAGCTTCTTTAAGGGTCGCATAGGTGATTATTTTTTTATCCGTACTGAATTGGATCGATTTCGTTAGTTGTTTTCCACAACATGGCATTATCTCATCTCCGCCAACTCACCTGACCATAGTAGGATTTGCAAGTTCCTGTAGAAGCCATCAAACATATCATTAGCATTCAGCTCAAACCGTTTTACATTCGAAATGTATTCTGTATGGTATAAAAAAGCAGAGCATATTTGTCTTTTTTCTGAATCAAAAAGTCGTGTTTTTAATTGTAAAACTATCGCAGCTAATTAAGCCTATCTCATTCTATTTTATTCATGATTAACAATGAAACAGCGCCAATGTCGTGCTACGTATCAATCTGCAACTGATTGTGTAACTTAAGCAGACGAGTCATCTCAGTGTATAGTCTATCGATGAAACAGATATATCCTTTACATTGGAACTGGATCTTTTTCTTCTGAGCATTGATACAATTCGATTTTAACACGAATATTTGTATTAAAAAATAGATGAACACGGAAAAGGTTATTTTCAACGATGACGTAAAATCTCCGACGGGAATTATACAGGTTACCATGGAACCGGCTACTATCGACATCGTGGTGATGAGTTCAGACGGTACAATCAAAGTGCATGCTGCAAGCAAGCAAACAATCTGGAAAAATATATACATAAAATTACTTGATAATAGATTGAGTAGAAGGACAGGCACAGACCGACTTTCAAACTTTGAACGCAAGGAAAAATACAAAAGTTTAAAGACAGTTTTGAACATTATGCTTTTGTCAATTGGTGTTACATTATTAGCATCTGTCATTGCGGCGATAATTTATTCTAGCATTGGTAAGTTGATTCTCACTGATGTATGTATGTATGTATGTATGTATGTATGTATGTATGTATGTATGTATGTATGTATGTATGTATGTATGTATGTATGTATGTATGTATGTATGTATGTATGTATGTATGTATGTATGTATGTATGTATGTATGCATGCATCATGTATGTATGTATGTATGTATGTATGTATGTATGTATGTATGTATGTATGTATGTATGTATGTATGTATGTATGTATGTATGTATGTATGTATGTATGTATGTATGTATGTATGTATGTATGTATGCATGCATGCATGCATGCATGCATCATGTATGTATGTATGTATGTATGTATGTATGTATGTATGTATGTATGTATGTATGTATGTATGTATGTATGTATGTATGTATGTATGTATGTATGTATGTATGTATGTATGCATGCATGCATGCATGCATGCATGCATGCATGCATGCATGTATGTATGTATGTATGTATGTATGTATGTATGTATGTATGTATGTATGTATGTATGTATGTATGTATGTATGCATGCATGCATCTATGTAAGTATGATTAGACTCTTGATTATATAATTGCCGAATGAATTACAAACTAAAAATTTTTTCAACGTTATTCACATGATTTTGTACCATGTTATCTACATGGTGCCGTTATAATGAAATAATTTATTCAGTGATTAATTCTGATATTCCTTATGGGCCTTAATGTATGTATTTGAGAGAGAGAGAGAGAGAGAGAGAGAGAGAGAGAGAGAGAGAGAGAGAGAGAGAGAGAGAGAGAGAGAGAGAGAGAGAGAGAGAGAGAGAGAGATGCTCCAGTGATCATTTTTTTTTTGTTTTCAGTCCAGTTCAAGCAGAGCAACATATAGACTGCAGATATCTCTTAGGGTTATTGTTTTTTCGAAAGAAACATCTAAATTACATCTCATGTTTAGTTACATTTGGATGGGCTGATATATATATATATATATATATATATATATATATATATATATATATATATATATATATATATATATATATATATATATATATAGTGATTCCCTTTATGCACAGTTATGCGTCAAGGTCACACATTAAAAAAAATTGTGACGCACACTATATTTTATCATGCGTGTTTTTCTTTTACGCAAAGCTTGTACAAAATACAATCAGGATTTATTTAGTATCCAATGCATTGAATTACGGATGACATCGTGTATACTTTGATCGTAGGTATATTCTAGATTCCTATTTCGTATTCTCCCTGCGTTACACTCTACTATACTTGGCATACGAAGCAGAGACTACCATAGGCAATGTTATGATAGAGTAGCTTGCACTAATCTCGCGAGCTCTCGCGTGATTCTATAGAGTTCAGCGATATGTCGTCCAGATGTTTAACCGTAATGCTGGTTGCACTAAATTATGATCTCCAGATTAAAAGGGCGTGCATTAAGAATCATTAGCAAATAAAGAGAAAGAAGCAGAACATGAAAGAGTATATGTGGATATGTCTTTAATGAAAAATGTAGAAAATAATTCCTTAGACTGGAATATTGCAAATCTATTGGGATTACTGGTGTGACAGAAATACATTATATACTTTACTTTTCTTTTTTTTTCGACTAATGGGGGAGGAGCTGTGTGGTGTCCCCCCCCCATAGTCGCTCTAAAATGTGATGATGAGATTAAAACGGCGTGCACTAATGATCATTAGTGAAGAATGTAATGTGTAAAGAAGCCGCACAAGAAAGAGTAGATGTGGATCTGACTTCAATGAAAAACGAGAAAATATTCACTTGACTGGAATACGGCCGGCACATTAAATGGGATTACCGGTGCGGCGTAACTTCGGATCTTGAGATTGCAAAGACTGCACCAGTGAATAATCCTTTCATGACAGCCTTTAAGAATTTTCAAAAATCTGCCCTTGATCACCACAAGATGTTTTTTGAACCCGTTGTTACCTTAAGACATTCTTTCAGAACAAAGAAATAAGTAAACCTGCATAGAGAAATCCATTATTTTGATAACATATTCTTGAGATCTTTGCAGATTTTCTTAACTTTGCTGCAGCAAAAGAAAGATATAAATGTTAAAGTGTAACTTATGAGAGAGAGAGAGAGAGAGAGAGAGAGAGAGAGAGAGAGAGAGAGAGAGAGAGAGAGAGAGAGAGAGAGAATTGTGAAAGTTACAATATCCTATTTCAGCTCAAAAGGTATGGTTTAGATGAACAGTTGCCAGTATATTTTTGACCCCCTTATTATTTGACCCCCAGCTCAGACACGAACGCTTTTTTTACCCTCAGTTTTACATCCCTGTGGATACACTAAATCTATCTATCTATCTATCTATCTATCTATCTATCTATCTATCTATCTATCTATCTATATATATATATATATATATATATATATATATATATATATATATATATATATATATATATATGCAAATTCCCATACTGATCTTAAGAGTACAAAAACAAAACAAATATGCACTGATGAAAACCTAAAGCATTATAACGATTATATTATAGTCCATCACAGCATATTTAAACCGCACATCACCTAATAAAGCAATTTGTATAAAACCAACATACGAGTCATGCAGATTTACCATAATTTAAAGTTTATCAAATGAGGTTAAAGCGTAATGTGGCTCTGATAGGCATATATAAGTCAACACAACTTTTCTTCTTTTCTTTTCAGTTGTTCTCTGAAGGAGGTAGTGGTAGGTATATTTCATCTTCTACGTACAGTACTTGCATTTGTTTTCAATGCTATGCATTTCTCTTACAGTTTATTTATGTTTATACTGATCCTGAGTACTGCATACATTGATGTAATGCCTTATTGCTCCATTATACTGCATGCTAGTATACATTAATGTAATGCCTTTTTGATCCGTTATATTGCATGCTAGTATACATTAATATAATACCTTATTGCTCCATTACACTGCATGCTAGTATACAGTGATGTAATGCCTTATCGCTCCATTATACTGCATGCTAGTATACATTAATGTAATGCCTTATCGCTCCATTACACTGCATGCTAGTATACATTAATGTAATTCCATTTTGCTCCATTGTACTGTATGTTTTTAGACATTAATGTAATGCCTTATCGCTCCATTATACCGCATGATAGTATACAATTATGTAATTCCATTTTGCTCCATTATACTGTATGTATTTAGACATTAATGTAATGCCTTATTGCTCCATTTTACTGAATGCTAGTATACGTTAATGTAATGCCTTATCCTTTCATTTTACTGAATGCTAGCATACAGTGATGTTATGCCTTATCGCTCCATTATATTGCATGCTAGTATACATTAATGTAATTCCATTTTGCTCCATTATACTGCATGCTAGTATACATTAATGTAATGCCTTATCGCTCCATTATATTGCATGCTAGTATACATTAATGTAATTCCATTTTGCTCCATTGTACTGAATGTTTGTAGACATTAATGTAATGCCTTATTGCTCCATTTTACTGAATGCTAGTATACATTAATGTAATGCCTTATCGTTTCATTATACTGCATGCTAGTATACAGTGATGTTATGCCTTATCGCTCCATTATACTGCATGCTAGTATACATTAATGTAATGCCTTATCGCTCCATTATACTGCATGCTAGTATACATTAATGTAATGCCTTATCGCTCCATTATACTGCATGCTAGTATACATTGATGTAATGCCTTAACGCTCCATTATACTGCATGCTAGTATACAGTGATGTAATGCCTTATTGCTTCATTATACTGCATGCTAGTATACATTATTATAATGCCTTATCGCTCCATTTTACTACATGCTAGTATACAGTAATGTAATGCCTTATCGCTCCATTATACTGCATGCTAGTATACATTGATGTAGTGCCTTAACGCTCCATTATACTGCATTCTAGTATACAGTGATGTAATGCCTTATCGCTCAATTATACTGCATGTTAGTATACATTGATGTAATGCCTTAACGCTCCATTATACTGCATGCTAGTATACACTGATGTAATGCCTTATTGCTCCATTATACTGCATGCTAGTATACATTAAGGTAATGCCTTATTGATCCAATTTTATTGCATGCTAGTATACATTAATGTAATGCCTTATTGCTCCATTATAACGCATGCTAGTATACATTAATGTAATGCCTTATTGCTCCATTATAATGCATGCTAGTATACATTGTTATAATGCCTTATCGCTCCTTTATACTGCATGCTAGTATACATTAATATAATGCCTTATTGCTAAATTTTAAAGAATGCTAGTATACATTAATGTAATGCCTTATCGCTCCATTATACTATATGCTAGTATACATTAATTTAATTCCTTTTTGGTCCTTTATACTGTATGTTTTTTGACATTAATATAATGCCTTATTGCTTCATTACACTGTTTGCTAGTATACATTATTATACCTATTATTTATTATGACATTAAAGACACTCAATGATATGTGCAGCATATATTATTATTATTATTATTATTATTATTATTATTATTATTATTATTATTATTATTATTATTTTTAGCTTTCGACAGGAGTTTACACAGTTGTCAATGTAACATGACGTATAAACTTGGGTGGGTGGGTGTGTGGGTTTGCGTAATTAAGCTACCCGTAGAACATGTCAACATTGAATGAAGAAGAGGCTGCATTAAATTATATATGTATAAAAAGGTTCTGTTGGTACATCAGCACAATCTCAGTAATATAGTGGCCATTTTAAACTTAAGGATTAAAATGATAATGGTAAAAATAAAGAGAAAATCCAGTAGCAGGATAGCCACTCCAAATCGTTATATAAATTTAGTACAACAAGATAAAACATGAATGGAAAATATACGAAAACTTCACAGAAAGTAAATAAAGTAAACGGCAAAAAAAAAACAATATTAAAGACTTTGAAATAAAGTGAGATAAAGGTTCAGAATATATATATATATATATATATATATATATATATATATATATATATATATATATATATATATATATATATATATATATATATATATATATATATATATATAAAGAATACAAATCATATGGCGAATAACAACCCTTTCAAGCGTACTAAATCCACCAAGGGATCACGTGTGTCAGGGATTGATTAAAATAGATGCAATAAACTGAAGACAAACAGTACGAAACTAGTAACTAACTAGCCTAAGCGCTTTCGACTCTTAATTAGTCTTTCTCAAAGGCAAATACAAAACATATATACGACAAACAAATAAACACAGAAACGTTGTGTTTGTAAACCTTTACATGGCTGTCGCCACATAGGTCAAAACTATAAATACAACCAGCTTGTATAGACTAGTTGCGGAAACTGAAAACGGTGTATAATTTCCTAAAAGTCCACAAGCCAAAGCGACATCTATTTTTACTTTTTGTACATTTATGTAACGCAGATTATATCCCGGATATTTGATTCTATACCGGTTATTCTTATAGTAAAAATTGAAGGATAATAAGAAGATTTAGAAAATGTTAAATTCTAAGTTCAATTCCGAATCTGGAAGCCTTTATCAACTCGGTTGAAAACGATACTTCCAGACATATCAACCATACTAACAAATATTCTAATTTGATAAATGAAGAAACAGATGCTCTGCACTCTCTGAAAAGCAGAACAGACATTATAATTAAGCCTGCAGATAAGGGTTCCGCTGTTGTCGTTATGAATAGGGAAGACTACATTAGTGAAGCAAGTTGACAACTAAGAGACGCTAGGTTCTACCAAAAACTGGACCATGATCCAACGCTGGAATATGCAAAAGTCATCACTAATGTTATTGACGAGGCGTACCAAAGCGGACACATATACCAGCAAACGAAAAACTACTTAAGCCCAGAAAACCCAAGAGCAGCTAGATTTTATCTTCTACCCAAAATACACAAACAAGGAAACCCTGGCAGACCTATAATCTCATATATATATATATATATATATATATATATATATATATATATATATATATATATATATATATATATATATATATAAAGAATACAAATCATATGGCGAATAACAACCCTCTCAAGCGTACTGGATCCACCAAGGGATCACGTTTGTCAGGGATTAATTAAAATAGATGCAATAAACTGACGACGCACAGTACGAAACTAGTAACTAACTAGCCTAAGCGCTTTCGACTCTTAATGAGTCTTTTTCAAAGGCAAATACAAAACATAGTTACGACAAACAAATAAACACAAAAACGTTGTGTTTGTAAACCTCTACATTTCTATCTTCACATGTGCTAAAACTATAAATACAACCAGCTTGTATAGACTAGTTGCGGAAACTGAAAACGTTGTATAATTCCCTAAAAGTCTACAAGCCAAAGCGACATCTATTTTTACTCTGTGTACATATGTAACGCAGATTATATCCCGGATATTTGATTCTATACCGGTTATTCTTATAGTAAAAATTGAAGGATAATAAGAAGATTTAGAAAATGTTAAATTCTACTAGTGCATAGTTTTCATTTTCTAGTCTTCTTGGTTTAGACCGCTTGGTTTCAATGTTCTAAGGCGGCGTATCCAGTATGATTCCTTTTCCTTCCTGGTTTCGGAACTCCAGCTGTGGTTGTTAGCAATAGCGATAAGTATTATATCACTGAAAGTGTGGCCAGGGGAGGAGAAGAGTTCTGCGACCGGGCTTCTGTACAGCTTTTTTGTCATCCAATCAGATCTATGAAGGTTTATCCTTATGTGTAGCTTTTCAGTTTCTCCCACGTACTGAAGGCCACAGATCTTACATGTGATGAGATAAATCACATTCTCTGTTTTGCACGTTTTGTTTGGACCATGTATGTTTAGTTTTTCTTTAGTCACTGTGCTAGTGAATGTCTTGCTCTCTATCATATGTTGACAGGTTTTGCATCTTTTATCGCCACAGGGTCCAGATTGACTAGGTTGGTTTTGACTAGCGATTGTTGTTAGCTTGGCCCTGACTAGGATGTCCTTTAGGTTTTTTGGTCTCCGGTAAGCTACTACAGGTTTGTTCGGAAGTATTAGGTTTAGTATGTCTGACGATTGCACGGTTGGCCAGTGGTTTGCGATGATTTTACCTACTTTGGGATTGTCTGGGTGATAGGTCAGAATAAATGGTATCCTATCAACCTTTTCTTTCTGTCCATATCTGAGTAGGTCATCACGGTTTGTTTGTTTGGCCCTTTGGATTGCCTCCGCAATCAGGTCTTTGTCGTAGCCTCGGTAAATTAAATGTTTAACCAGCTCTTCAGACCTTTCTAGGAATCTTTCATCGTCGGAGCAAATTCTGCGTATCCTCAGTGCCTGGCTATATGGAATGTTCTTAATGCAGTGTTTTGGATGACAGCTGGTTGGAGAAGATACTGGTGTTTGTCGGTTGGTTTCAAGTAGATGTCTGTGTGTAATTTGTTTTCCACCAGTCTGGTTGTTTTGTCCAGGAAAACATGGTTTGAGTTGGAAATTTCTGCCTTGAATTTCCAACTCAAACCATATTTTCCTGGACACAACAACCAGACTGGTGGAAAACAAATTACACACAGGCATCTACTCGAAACCAGCCGACAAACACCAGTATCTTCTCCCAACCAAGCTGTCATCCAAAACACTGCATTAAGAACATTCCATATAGCCAGGCACTGAGGATACGCAGAATTTGCTCCGACGATGAAAGATTCCTAGAAAGGTCTGAAGAGCTGTCTAAACATTTAATTTACCGAGGCTACGACAAAGACCTGATTGCGGAGGCAATCCAAAGGGCCAAACAAACAAACCGTGATGACCTACTCAGATATGGACAGAAAGAAAAGGTTGATAGGATACCATTTATTCTGATCTATCACCCAGACAATCCCAAAGTAGGTAAAATCATCGCAAACCACTGGCCAACCGTGCAATCGTCAGACATACTAAACCTAATACTTCCGAACAAACCTGTAGTAGCTTACCGGAGACCAAAAATCCTAAAGGACATCCTAGTCAGGGCCAAGCTAACAACAATCGCTAGTCAAAACCAACCTAGTCAATTTGGACCCTGTGGCGATAAAAGATGCAAAACCTGTCAACATATGATAGAGAGCAAGACATTCACTAGCACAGTGACTAAAGAAAAACTAAACATACATGGTCCAACCAAAACGTGCAAAACAGAGAATGTGATTATCTCATCACATGTAAGATCTGTGGCCTTCAGTACGTGGGAGAAACTGAAAAGCTACACATAAGGATAAACCTTCATAGATCTGATTGGATGACAAAAAAGCTGTACAGAAGCCCGGTCGCAGAACACTTCTCCTCCCCTGGCCACACTTTCAGTGATATAATACTTATCGCTATTGCTAACAACCACAGCTGGAGTTCCGAAACCAGGAAGGAAAAGGAATCATACTGGATACGCCGCTTTAGAACATTGAAACCAAGCGGTCTAAACCAAGAAGACTAGAAAATGAAAACTATGCACTAGTAGAATTTAACATTTTCTAAATCTTCTTATTATCCTTCAATTTTTACTATAAGAATAACCGGTATAGAATCAAATATCCGGGATATAATCTGCGTTACATATGTACACAGAGTAAAAATAGATGTCGCTTTGGCTTGTAGACTTTTAGGGAATTATACAACGTTTTCAGTTTCCGCAACTAGTCTATACAAGCTGGTTGTATTTATAGTTTTAGCACATGTGAAGACAGAAATGTAGAGGTTTACAAACACAACGTTTTTGTGTTTATTTGTTTGTCGTAACTGTTTTGTATTTGCCTTTGAAAAAGACTCATTAAGAGTCGAAAGCGCTTAGGCTAGTTAGTTACTAGTTTCGTACTGTTCGTCGTCAGTTTATTGCATCTATCTATCTATCTATATATATATATATATATATATATATATATATATATATATATATATATATATATATATATATATATATATATATATATATATATATACATACATACATACATACATACATACATACATACATACATACATACTATGGCAAAATTTTCAGCTGTTTTCTGTTAATATATAACCAAAAGGTCTTTTCTCCGAGTTAAAGCCTAAAACAAAAGAAATAGTAATTGTAAAAATAAGTCTTCGAAGGCAGTAGTAAATACAGTCTATGCCAGTATATTCCTCTGTCAGCGGATGCTGACAAAATATGTTCACTGGCGGAAGTTAATCGATCAGGATATATGCATACGTCAGGAACTTGCTTCATGCACTTCAGGAACTTGCTTCATGCACTTGTTATCTTTGATTTGTTCTGTCTTTTGGGTTGCTACTCTTCAGTAATATGCTTGATGTAGTTTTATTTATTTGTAGAGTTTTCATTCCACATAGTTTACCAGGTATATTACATAGAGAACGCTTGTTATATTATTATTATTATTAAGTTTTATTATTTAAGTTATATTATTATTAAATTACCTTCGCATTCTCACACCCTATACGAATCTGTTATAATATAAGATGAAACGTCAATGTTGTTGATATCTTAACATATTTAAATGCAGAGAAAACCCTTACGCAGAAAAACTGTTGCTCTCCAGAAAAAGTTTAGAGCTCCAGGATCTGATAACCTTAAGTTGAATTAAATGTTTTTCACTACATCCGAAACTCACCATGCAGTGAGGTGGTTCTTTGTTCCGGGCACAACGAGGATGCTCTGCGTTGTAGCTCCTGTCTGATACCCACCCCACCCCCAGGACTAAGCATGTGGAAGAACGAGCAGTATCCCAAAAAAGAGTTGTTAAGATTTTAACTTTTATTAGATACGCAAATATATATTTAAAAGAATTATAATTTTCTCTGCATAAAAGTTATTGTTTGTCTATCTGAAATGTCCTGCTCAGAAAAAAAAAAACATTTGTTGCACCTATCCTAAAACTCTGCAGTCTATAGTAGAAGGGACCAAATACACAAACATACGTTAATAGTGTGAAGTCAAATGTAATTCTTTCCGTCGCATTTGGGTTTGAGATTGGTATAATACCAACATACAAGTCTATCAGCTGGCAGCAATACGGAAGCCTTATAATGCCAAGAATACGCTTAAAGCAGGATATCGCTGCATAACCTATGGCTTTGGTTGAGTCAGTGAATAGACTGAGAGAAACGAAAGATTGCAAATGATCAGGCAAAGCAAGGAATTTTTCATTAAGTGGATTGAAAATGCGTTTATGTTCGGATATCTCGGATATCTTCATGAATGCTTTTATAAGGCTCATTCGATAAAAAATATTTTGAAACACAAATAGTCTAAACAGTAAGCACCAATAATTAAAACAATCAGACTTCTCAAGAACGTTTTACCCAGAACGACCACGGCAAATGAACGTTGTTATACCATTGGCCTCTGTAATTGTTCATAATTAACATTGGCTTTAAGTAGACAATGTTGGGTAAGATTATTGCACGGTTGGCTATTTGCTTAGTCGAAGGCGTTCGTAGATACGTTCTTACTCCAGTTCATAACCAATAAGAATCATAAATGTTTATGGGCGGACACCTTTTGCAGGCCAAACTACCTGACAGCATTTTCCCTATAGCGTATGCAGCAAATTCACTAGGATTCTAACATTGGATATAATTTATGATTTTGTGATTTATATACGTATTATATGGCGGATCCTGCATAGTAAAACGATACAACTTCAAAGAAAAGATGTCGCTTTTAGCTTCTACCTTTAGCAGCAGGGAATAAATACTCGTCATAAAAATATTAATTTTACATTCTTATCATGACGGTTTCATTACAATACACATGTTATGAGCAAGAGCGGTGTATATTGTAGGTTGTTCTCGCACAGAAAATTCATATACCGATTGGAAGGCATGTCCCACTGGTTTTTGAATAAAGATCGATTTGAACGTTTTGGGAACCTAAATCTCTCTATAAATATCTCAACGCAATCTTATGTAGTTTTCCAATAGATGTGTACGATTACCGTTTCTACATTACTATGAGATGGGCGATGCTTATAGGAAGAATAACGGATTATGCAGCCTTAAAAATTGTCTGTTGCTGTATAATCGGGTTTTTTCAATACAAGATTTATTATTTTTATTTAATTATCGGTCGATTTTATGTGCTTCATTGCACAGTTAAATCGCAGTGAATTCAAGACCTCTAAAAAGAATCTATTCTAAATTAATCAGTTTCCAATCTTGTATTATGTTAAACTTATTTTCGCTATGGTTATAAACAGTCGGTCTTGTAACAAGGATGATAAAGCACGCGAGCAACATTTGTAAAGGTTGTAAATTAGGTTCATTGTACCTATTTTACAAAAGAAATCGCACCTACAAGAGGTTTATAGTTACGAATGTTCGTACATAGAAAAATGCATTGATGGACTACTGGTTAGAGCGTGCACCTCGGACGCGGGAGGTCGTGGGTTATATCCCCTGTCGAATCATACCAAAAGACTTACAAAAAAAGGTACTAATAGCCGCCTCGCTTTACGCTCAGCATTAAGAGGTTAGTGTTAGGACTGGTCGGCCTGGTGTCAGGATAATGTGACTGGGTGGGACATCATGCTACATATCTGTAACATCATTCCCCAGTGCTAGACATCACTATAAACTGCCACACTGCAGACATCATAGCGATATGACTGAAAAATTGTTAAAGCTACGTTAAAAATCATAATCATTTCACCTCATGCACAGAAGAGGTATATGCACAGAAGAGGTATACATTTCTTAAGAGAAATATTGGATTCATTAATATAGCCTGAGCAAATGTTTCGCTCAGTATTTGCCGTTGTCTTCATACTATTTTTTCATGAAATCTCCCTTTTCTCTTAATTCGCAATTTTTAAGCTAGATATTATTATTAAAATTCGCATGTCAAAATCGGTAATCGAAATCTTATCCAATCCAGACAGAAATCGTTAGTTTTTGGTTACCGGAATCCGTACTCTGAAAAATCGAATTATTCTGCGTTATTCCATCTATCTAATTTTATCATCTGACATTACTAAAATGTTAGTTGATTTGAGACGCACAAAGAGCACGTACCATGTTAACTCAAATGTGACAAAGACCTTCATTAGGTAACATATGTACCTAAGAGTTCCCCACCGTGTTTAATGTCGACGTTGTTGAAGGATGGTAGAAATAAGCTTAATGAGTCACGAAGCACGAGGAAAAATAACTGCGCAGAGACATTTTGACAGTGGCCGGATTTTTGTCTTTCTAAACAAGCTAAATTTGTTCTCAATGTAAGGCGAAGATGCATTAAGTTAACTTGTAAAACTGTACAAATTGATCATCTGTTGCATATAGTCCACCGTCTGTACTCATAGATTCTAGTATTCTTTTCTTCTCTCTATTTTAACTTTGAGTAGCAGTATAGCATGACGTTCTTGTGCAACCGTGTTTCCGTTATAAAGTACAATTACCCGACAATGAACAATATTAAACCAATATTTGAATGCATGTTTCCAGTCATGCACTGTCGATGTTGTTACTCGATCATTATAAGGGACACATTCTGTATGGGGAATGCTTCAAATAAAGAATATGTGAATGTTTACGATTATACATAAGCTGAATATAACTATTTGCTATATTATTTGAGTTATTCCTTGTTGTTCCAAGATATTGTACTACTCCCTATGTAATCTTTTCCTTAAATAAAGAATTCATATTGTATGGTTCTCTTAGGGAATATTCACTTTAAACATAAAAATAGATTAATCTATATGTGAATTTGATTTATTCATCTCGCCTATCCGGATGTTTTATCTTTGCTTTTTCACACAAACAGCGTCACGCTATACACAAAGTAATACTTAGACTATGGCGTTTTGGAGCCAGCATTGCTATCAACTTGATTAAAGACAAAATATGGCAGTTTTAAAAATCAATAGTGCAATCTATCCATTATAAAAATTAAACAGCTCTACATTTTAGTCAAATAACAATTTATGGTAAAAGCAAGCGCCAAACAAATCAAGCCTAGCACATAAATAAGGACTTGTGCATATTTGATGAACACAAAACATTTTTAAAAAAAAGATATCGAGCAAATTTTGTGAACAGAAACATTGAAAAATAATGATTTTTAACACATTTCATGCAGAAAAAACATACCATATATATATATATATATATATATATATATATATATATATATATGTATATGTGTATAGATATATATATATGTATATGTATATATATATATATATATATATATATATATATATATATATATATATATATATATATATATATATATATATATATATATATATATATATATATATATATATATATATATATATATATATATATATAAATGATCGATGGCTAATAAACTCAGACCAAAACGTATGCTTGAGAATAAGATGTTGAGTAGAGTAATGTAAAAGAATAGTAAGCTTCATTCTCGATAACAACACGCACGTCATTTACAAACTGAGGTGTTTTGGAAAAAACGACACAATCTTTATTTCTCTCTTCCAATTCTGATGAATCTTCCTGCATTTATTATAAGATTCAAACTATTTCATTGTTTATTTGTTGACATCGGTCAATTTAATGCGAAAATATTGGTTATGGAAGAAACATGTGCTCAAGACCTGGTCAAATAAACATACTGTAGAACTGTTGTATGGGAAAAATTATTTTTTAATTAACTGAAGTGATCCTCATTAAGTGGTTTTCTTTAGGGAAAGTTAATTCATTCAGAAGGAACAAGAACATTTTAAATTTCATTTTATTAGCAAACTCTATCTAGCCCACATAGCGCTTCTGTGACTCATTAGCCAACACATATTTCAATTATTTTCACCGTATTATTTTCAAGATAATCGCTAAAATCAACAAACAAAATACAACATTGGAATCTTTGGACATAACCTGAATCTTAGAGCTTTTATTGTATTATATCGGAAGGAATTACTGATAATTCTAAATACATGTGGGGTTCATGAGTGATGGGACATGCAAACAGAATAATTATTCTTCCCATGTGCAACTCGTGATTAAAAATATTCAGAATTGTGTTATGCGTTTACTTATTTATTGAAGAAGTGGTTTATTCATGTGGTGCCTCAACTGCAGCAAGATTTGCCTTTCAATAATGTTGGGACAAAGCTCTACTTGCCGTTTTCCGACGGTGGTATCAAACAATACAAATTTATTAACAATAGCAAATGGACATATTCTAGAAATAAATAGGAAAACTTGTATACAACCAATGCCATAAAGTATTATTTACTTAAGAAAGTAAATTTTGCTTTGACGCACTAAAGTTCTTTAACAACATCACGCAGTTTGTAAAGTCTATGTTCTTTGCTCCTAATATTTCACCTGATAGCTAATGTATACTTACATTGTTATCAATGGTCACAGCAAACATATTGCCAAAGTTATGTCTCGGGCACACGTTGTATGTATGTATATATGTATGTATGTATGTATGTATGTATGTATGTATGTATGTATGTATGTATGTATGTATGTATGTATGTATGTATGTATGTATGTATGTATGTATGTATGTGTGTGTGTGTGTGTGTGTGTGTGTGTGTGTGTGTGTGTGTGTGTGTGTGTGTGTGCGTGCGTACGTACGTACGTACGCACGCACGCACGTACGTACGTACGTACGTACGTACGTACGTACGTACGTATGTATGTATGTATGTATGTATGTATGTATGTATGTATGTATGTATGTATGTATGTATGTACGTACGTACCCACCCACCCACCCATCCATCCATCCTTCCATCCATCCATCCATCCATCCATCCATCCATCCATCCACATCCATCCATCCATCCATCCATCCATCCATCCATCCATCCATCCATCCATCCATCCATCCATCCATCCATCCATCCATCCATCCATCCATCCATCCATCCATCCATCCATCTGAGCATTAACTTGATTATATAAAAGCATGAAAATATGCTGCTTGTATTTGCAAAGGCATACAATATTATCAGTGACAGATTAACAAGAGAAACGGGGGGGGGCTGCCCCGCAGTCCTACTTGTCATGGGGTAACCGTTTGTCGTGGATAGAACCCACTGATCTAATCTAAGCCTAGTTTACTAGAACTACTATCCACTGTTACGTGTCTATGCTCTTAAAGTAAGTAAAAGTGTGAAAAGATGCAAGCTTTGTAAAATGCTAAAAAAAATGTATTTCCCTATAATACAAATTGAAAATAAGAGAAAGGAACTATCGATATTGCGAATTAAATCCCAAGATAATCCTAGAATTAGAACTACAGATACAAGTCTTATAATTTAAAGTTATGACTAAACTTTAATATAAATCCAAATTAAGTCCACCGCAGAAGGGTTAAAGTGTCAGTGATGACCTATGTAATGTTGATGTGCCAAAAATCGTTAATTAAAAATACATAAATATTATTCTAGGTTTTAACTCAGTTTAAATCGAAGAGAATATCTCTGAACAAGAATATTATATTTTACGAGCACTCTGTATTTATAGAGAAAATATTCAATGAATTAAATAATTTGAAGAAATATATTCCAGTCAAAATGAACACTGGATACAACTGTAATACAATGATTCTGCTAGAGCTTAAGTATGAATTAATACTATATCCAGTGACAATAATATATAGTCCTCTACTTGACTTCATATCACAATCAACATTTTCTTAAAAGGCCATGAATAAATCCATTACTTAAAGGAAACCATCCCTATTGATGGTTCCTAATCTTTACGAAATAAAATGTTATTATTAGAAAGTGTGTTACTAAACTTATAATATATAACCTGGAAATTATCAGGTACGTCAGTTAAATGGTAGGAGAACTCCAATAGCTTAGACCAAGATCCAAATAAAACATTTACTTTTCTTAATAATTATCCTGATAATAAACCCATACACATAGAGAATACTGTAACTATGTATTAATCGTTTACGGAATAAAATAAAGATATAAGCAATTCATTTCAAGTAGAAACTAAACTTGATTCTCGGAAAAAGTCTAATTCAACATACAAAGAAACATTACAACTGCATATAACGAGGTACAAAAACTAAGAATCACTAAAAATTAAATATGTATAATAAAACATGAAACATGTAAAGGACAATTTAAGGATTGCTTTCAGAGATTCTTTTTATTGATTTACAATGGCACATGATGTTAAATGCCCCGACATCGCAACGTATCACAGATTTAATTAGACATTTCTTAACAGTTCCAATATACTTCTTCATGGCGTGATTAGCTCCAATTAATAAATATATGCATATATTCTAATCAGGCAATAATTAAACTGTATTTCATGAGCCGTGCCAGAAACCTATTATCACAGTTGCCTTAGATTTATTTCAGTTCTTTTTCTCAATGATATTTTTACAGCTCAGGTGTTCTAAGTGGTTAGACTGTCCGCCTAAGATGCGGGAGGTAGCGGGTTCGAATCCCAGCCAAATCATATCAAACACTTACAAACATGGTACTAGCAGCTACATCACTTCCTGTTCGAAATCAAGAGGTTAATGTTAAGATAACGTGACTGAGTGAGTCATGATGTTACATGTCTGCGACATGATGCACCAGTGCTAGACATTATTATAAGCTGTCACACTGCAGACATCGCAGAGATATGACAGAAAAAATATTAAAGCTATATTAAAAACCAAAATCGCACGTACGCGTACACACGCACAGACACAATTACATCTTGAACTGATCTCCATGCACAAACTGAAATATACCCCGAATTGGTGCTTTGAGTTATTGGCGCTCTTCGTTATGTTTGTATATAATTGTACAAAATAATTTTTCTTAAATTTCATAAATGTCATTTTGGACAAAAAATAACTGACCTCTTCTGTCTGTTAAAACAAATGGGTGCAGGGCTTTATTATAGGGCCCTAATGGGCGCAATATTTTATTATGTTAGAAATGAGTATTTTATTTAATGAGTCGTTTATGCAAACACCATACATAAATAACAACAAATGCAGAAGTGCTCTCAGCTGAGTGATCAATCATGCAGCAGCAGTCTTATTTGAATCAGATTAAATCAATGAATATTTGCGTGCAGAATTCTTAATTCTGGTTATATCCTGTCCACAGTGAGGAGGATATGAAATTTATTCTAAGATACGCCAACGGGGTAATCATGAAGCGAAGAGAAAGCTATATCGGAGTCAAGGAATCTGAAGGTGCTGTTGTATGTATGTATGTATGTATGTATGTATGTATGTATGTATGTATGTATGTATGTATGTATGTATGTATGTATGGATGTATGGATGTATGTATGTATGGATGTAGGTATGTAGGTATGTATGTATGTATGTATGTATGTATGTATGTATGTATGTATGTATGTATGTATGTATGTATGTATGTATGTATGTATGTATGTATGTATGTATGCATGCAAAAGAATTTTAAGGTATAGAAACTGTTAATCCATCTTGATTCCTTATCTTCCAGCCTGTAATAATAATATTTGTTACACAAAAATTTGTTACACAATCTGCATGACTTTAGGTATAACTCGCATCATAATCAACACTATCATTGTTGGCATAAATATCATAATACCGAATATGACTTGACTAATCATCATCATCATCATCATCATCATCATCATCGTCATCATCATCATCATAAACAGCAACATTATCACTTGCATAACACAAGCTGATATTCCGTTTAGAAATATTAGGCCAAACCAAACATCTATTTTACTTGATAGGTTATAGATTCAGAATGGACAAAAACAGCAGTAGAAAGGACGTATTCTTACATAAGCCTAAAACACAACGATAAACGGCTTATGTTCGTTGCAGGGTTTTGTTTCGGATTTATATGTTCATTACATGTGGACTCTCTTGTATGGAAATTCACTTTGATCTAAATTGAATCATTTTAAGCATTTCAACAAAAATAAACAAATTTTACCTTTTTGTTTGACCTACAATTTTCTGCTGAAGCAAAGAAGTAAATGTATACGTTCGTGATTGATAAAATATAGTTTCATGTGAAGCACCGTTAGCTTATTATATGTAACAGTTTTGTTTGTTTTTTTATCCAGCATTTTAATTCAGTTCTGGTTGGATCGATTCAACACATGGACATGGTAGAGGAGGTATTGTATTATCTTGAATCCAGTTCAGTTAGACGAAGTCAGTTTGATTTCCTTGTACTCGAAAATCACCTTTATAACCTAGCGCTGAAAATCTCATCTACTAGCATTTTCAGACACCATATTACAAAATCCAGCACTAGTGTGAAGTCGGACTCAACTAGAACACTATTCATTATGGCATGATTGTCTGGTTTAGAAAAGAGTACGTGTCACTCAATGGATTTAAGTATTCAACTAACAATCAAACGCATGCATGATGTACGTCTCAGCTGACGTACCCATACAGTGCTATTCGTCCAACGTACACATAAAGTGCTGCTATTCATCCGAACGTACTCACAACGTGCTGCCGTTCATCCGACGCACACAGGAAACGTTATTTAACGAAAGTGCCTGAAAGAAATGCTATTCCAAATTACTGCCTGATGTAGATAACCAGTTTGATAAATATTCAACGTTTCTAAATACATAAATAACACAGCATATGGATGCTTTCCAAAGACGTCGAATTAATGCAGTGCTTACTCGCATTGCGACTGCAGACGCTGGATTTAATAATTTAATTGCTCAGACCTGAATATTTTAAATTATTTTTAAGCTACCGTTCAAAACAAAAAATATTCATGGCAGACATTGTCCATCTTCGTGTACCATTTTGGCAAATATGCTCAAATCTAAGTAATTTGTATTGATAACGTTCAATTGGGATAAATATACAAGTCTGCGTGCCTACCACATGGTTTATACATGACTACATGCACATGGAGAATTTCGTTCTGACAGTCTTATAGCTGTTGAAAAAGAAAACGGAGATCATTGCGGTAGCAATGGATCAGCGCGCCATCGATATTGTGGTAACGGATTCGGATGGTGCTGTCAAGGCACAATCGGTCAGAAAACATTCTATGTGGAGAAAGATTAATGAAAAGTTGCAAGATAATAGACTGAGTGGAAGGCGAGATGCGGACAAAATTCTAGATTGTGAAAACCCAGAAAAGTATAAGTGCTTAAAGAGAGTATTGAACATCGCCTTTCTATCAATAGGTGTTACCTTGTTAATATCAGTGGTTGCGGTTATAATTTACTCTTCCATAGGTAAGTTCCTTGCCATTAGCAGTACATGTATGTGTGTTATGAATGGAGGGATTTATTGATGCAGTTTGGGTTACTGAAAATATTGTTTAACATATCTAAAATAGTTCGTACAATAATCTGTATGAACATTTAAATGCAGTGAAGGAGCTATATCCTACGTAGTAAATGTCCAAGTAACCGTTAGTTCATTGGGATAAATAGTAGCATACCTTTTTGAAATGTAACTTTGGTTTAATAATGTTTATTCTAGCTTAGAAAAAAGGCAGTGACACATTCTTTTCTTGTATTAGTTTAAGAGTATTAAAATTAATAAATATAAGTTTGCTATTCACCTAACCAAACAATTTATTTTTTAAAAACAATGGTGTATTTCCATCGTAATAAGCTAGGGGATTACTTTGCGTATGTCTATTAAAACTAGGGTCAAGTTTATACTATTGGCCTTTAAGGCTTTTCCACCTGTATTATGGTTTCATCGAAAATAACATTCTTTATCTACATCTGCTTTCAAGTTTTGCTGTTGTTGAATGTATGGTGTTTAAAATGTCTCTTATTAATGCTTTTTCTTAAGATAGCAATAAAATGCGCAACAAGAATTCAGTATGAAATCTCTTTGTAAGCGATGCCTATTATCATTATTTATACTAATATTGTTTTTGTAATTTGTACCTAATGCTTAATTCTCATAATATTTGCTTTGAAATGGTAACTGGTTGGCAAACAATAATAGCTTGAAATTATATGACGTATTCCTAACTTTATATATCGCTCTGGTAGCTTCAGTGGTTAGAGCGTCCGTCTCGGATGAGGGAGGTCACAGGCTCGAACCCCTGCCGAGTCACACCAATGGGCTCAGCATTAGTTGTTGGTGTTAGGGCTTGTCGGTCTGGTGTTAGGATAAGGTGACTGGGTGGGATATGATGTTAATTGTCGGTGACATAATGTCTAAGTGCTAGACATCGCTCTAAATTAACCTATGGCAGGCATTGTAGCCATATGCCTGTAATTGTTGTAGCCAAAAATTCATGGAATGATATATTAATGACGTGAAAAAGCTGCTGCACTTGATTTATGGATGTCACCTCTCCAAAAACAAATGTTTTTGGCATATCTAAAGTTTTATTTTGGGTTATAAAAGGAAGCACGCATCCGGTATTACGCTGCATATTATTTCACCAGTGAATGCCTCGAAATACTTTATACATCTGCAGCAAGCAAGAATATAAATCGAATTTCATTGCCGCCAACGTTGATGCATCATTGCACATAAATAATCCAAATTAATGATGACTTTAATTTTAGCCTAGAAGAAGTATAATTTTCAGGAACTTGTAAAACGTATTAAACAAGCTATAAATAACGCTCTCCCACTACATAATGCATTTCATTAAACAAATTCCTTGCTCAAATTGTTTTCCTTTTCATTGCATATAGTTGGAGGCAAATGAATTTTGCCAAGAAGGTAACTATGTTTTAATGCAAAGTATTTATGCTTTTGTTATAAAAGTATAGTTCGTCTGACATCCTCCTTTACATTATTTTTTTTTACATTTCTTTTAGCTAGATCTCGAACTTTAACTGAACATATATAATTATTAGCATATTATGTTGAAATATTCTTTACCTCGTTTGATGTCGGGAATATATGATTTTCTTTTATGTTTACATAAGACACTGGGAACTTCCTGCTATGTGTTTGTATATGCTTTTTGTCTGAACAGTTATTTTACCGCATTTGTCATTCGCATTAATATTCTATTACATCGCATAATATTGACAAGTTTGCATAAAATCTTTATCACAAATATAACTTAAAAACACATTTGCATGTTGTATAGTTGTTGCTGATCATGTTAAATTAAATCCCGTTTTTTCCTGTTTTTTATTTATGTTTTTGTTTTCTTTAATTAAATTATCGGTATCAGCCTAAAAGCGTATGATTGATATGGAGCTTCCAAGATCGTCTTTACTTTTAAAATGCTCTCACCATTAGCCAAGCTTTAGTTCATTTTCGAACTCGAAATTTAAATTAGGCCTAACACATATACGTTGCATGGTTTTGAAGCCTAAACTGTCAGCTTTTTGATACGACCAACCCTCATGATAGCTTTTTGATACGACCAACCCTCATGATAGCTTTTTGATACGACCAACCCTCATGATAGCTTTTTGATACGACCAACCCTTATTATAGCTTTTTGATACGACCAACCCTCATGATAGCTTAGTCTTGTGTCGTTTCACGCAGCAGAGGAACATGTTTTTGCTGTTTTCACTGTTGTCCAGCAAAATATAGTGGAGTTTTATCTTGTTTAACTCTGAGCTTTGCATTTCAATTTATTTCATTTTAGTAACTTTTAAAAGACTTTAAGGTGTAAATCATATATAACATCGTGCATTTTTCAAAAATCAGCCTTTTTAATCTCCTCCGAGCTCTCGCGGAGCTAAGGCGTTATATTTGATTAAAAACGTCACCTTTAAATTGTTCTACATTACTTTAAAGGACGTCGTATATATTTTTTAAAATGTACTACGGAATTCATGCCTCTGTTTGATATATCTCCTTGCGATTTAATTTCGTCAAATTTGAGCACTCTGTGTCACAGTTCTCGTTATGCCCACGTCATACATTGTCACCTATTACACGAATTTTGTTTCATCTGAGTAATGTATAAAGAACTCATTGCAGTGAAAACAAGGTTGTTGCGAGTCAAGTTTGACTTTTTTTGTTTTCCACATTTGGTTGGAATCCTCTCTCATTCCTTGCTTTAACATATATAGAATAGCAAGAGGTACGAAGCACGATCAGTTCCAACCTAGCTTAGATCTCAGTTGTTTTAAGAATTTATTGAAACAAAATGAAAAAAAAATTATGTGTCTTTCAATTCAACTCTACGTAACAATACAAGTGCAGCAAACAAGTCTAAGATGTCAAAAATAATTACTTTATCCTTCCATTTCCGCATTATAAAAAAGTAATTACTTTTCCTGTTGTATTCATAAGTGGCCATTTAAACCTGATATTTTGTTTTACACAGGATCAAATTCATTTCTTTTAACGATCTTTTAGAATAAATTATGAACGTATGAGTTGTAAAACTGTTCCAATATGTTCAGGAATAAAGGTATGCAAAGGTTATGTAGTTATCGAAGATGGATCCGAATCCATAAAGAACAATTTTCTTGTTGTTTTGCAATAAAATTCAATATTTCATTATAGTTTGACACTTCAGTTTTGGCATGCTACAATTTATATTCGCTGTTTTCGATACTTCGAATCAATCAGCTAATGATCTCCTTTCGTGAAATTTATTATATTTTATTGGAAATAAGAAAGGGAAAATTGAATTACAATTTCTTTTGTAAAGCATTATCCAGTACTCGCACGTATAGGAATAAAGCTTCTATTAGATTTGATTGTCTGTAAGGTTTCTCCCATTCATCGGTCTTGCCCAGTGGATGGGCTTATCGTTTAATCAATAACCTCTGCCCCAGGTTATCTTAAAGCGTTTACTTGCAGGTGAAGCAGTATTTACCTTGTCGCAAAACTGTCTGATTAATATTCATATATATTCACCGAGTAAAGCAAGATAGATGATTTAAGGGTGGGTTATTTCTGTTTTTGTTTTTTTACGTCGGCTACGTTTTTCTACATAAACTTGCAATCTTTTGATCCAGCGGCTTTATTAGTCAAATAATCTTAATATTAATCAATCAAAATTGAATTTGGTTCAATAATCACGATTTTTAAATCCCGCTTTACGGACTTTAACAATGACCATTTCAAAATATGATACATATACCTCTAGACTTTTTCGTATCACACAGAAATAGCAGTGAAGACGGTACTGTTTAGTTTATACAACTAGGTTAAAAACTATGCTGTTTGGCGTATGTGGACCGTGACATAAAATTGATAATTAATGATTTAATTATTGCTCAGGGCTAATTAACAATTATAGGATTCTGTTGCATTTCTTTCAGATCCATTTAATTGTTGAAACTTTTTAATAGCTTGGACCTATTGAATAAATTATACCTGTGTAAAAACTTATATCCTTTTAATAATTTGTGTATAGTTAATAATGTATAATAATAATAATAAAAATAATAATAATAATAATAATAATAATAATAATAATAATAATAATAATAATAATAATAATAATAATAATAATAATAATAATATCTTTTACTTTTTAACTATCTTTTACAACTCGTATCTATTTAATAACTTAACCTAATTAATAACTTGCTCTTATTTAATAACTTTGCTTTATATGCAGCGGTAGTAACGCAGAAGTATAAATGCATACGTATATATCATTTGTACAACAAAACAATTGATTTCATATGACAGAGTTCTAAATCTAATTTCGTGGTATGACAGGTGTCAAATCCAAGATTCACACTTAAGGACACACTTGCCATATTTACAAAAATGAATCTTTTTCTATGTCTGAGCCAGGTAGATTACATATTTGCAAATATATCTTTAACGAGTTTATAAGACCAATATTACTCAATTTGGGCAACACATTTAAATATTAAAATTCAAGAAGAATACAAGATGACACTAAGTGTGGCTTAGATCTGCTATCAGACGTATAACGCCTCAAGATTTTTTAATAGGGTAATTTGTACTCTTTTTTCATTTTCTGGAGAATATGCATCACAAGTGTCCTACCAAAGTCAAATATGAAACGTTTCGAGAACAAAGCCATATATATATATATATATATATATATATATATATATATATATATATATATATATATATATATATATATATATATATATATATATATATATATATATATATATATATATATATATATATATGAAATTAAAGTTACAGTCTCATTGTAAGTTGACTCATGATCGCCAGAGAATATTTAAGCAGTCTATAATAGTACGTTTGTTCGTCTGATGCCTATTGGAAAACAAATATTTTATAATCCTCGCAGTTCATCATATCGGGGATATTGATACATACCTTATTACGGCTATGTGTGTCATAACTGACGCGTTTGACCAGATCGGAAGCCACACTTCGTGCCTTATCATGGCTCTGTGTTATATTGACGCAGATAACCAAATCTGGAGCCACAAGCCAAGCTTTATCAAGGCTTTATGTGTCATATTGACGCAGATGACCAAATCAGGAGCCACAATTCGAGCTTTATCAAAACTTTATGTGTCATATTGACGCAGATGACCAAATTAGGAGCCACAATTCAAGCTTTATCAAGGCTTTATGTGCCATATTGACGCAGTTGGCCAGGCCAGGAGACACAATTCACGTCTTTTCATGGCTCCATGTATCACCTTTCTTAAACCAAATAAACTTGCTTCAATAGAAAATTGCTAAACTATGTAATAAGGTTTCTTTGAAATTAAATGAGGCGTGAAAAAATTGAAGATATTCATCGATGTGAGTGACAAATTAATTTTCATAAAATGAACATAAAGAAATGTTTTAGAAATATGATTCTTCACAATTTTGCAAAGGAAATAAGTATATTATTTCACTATTATGTTCAACAAGTCTGCAGCAAATAATTGATTTATAAACTTCTGTCATGAAAGGTATACCATGAGATGCTGTGAATGCATCTACATCCCAAAATTCTAATCATGTTCCTCACATACAATCTTCATTTCTATATATATTGATGACGAAATCAAGGACATTAGTCATATGTACAATTGCACATATGCTATCTTACCTTTGGCGTAAAATATTGTCTTTTAAATTTAACATCGGTCCTATTGCATTTTCTGGAAATAGCTGCATTTATATGAAATTATTAACATTTCACGTGCATGTGATTTTTATGCAAGTGGACGAATCAGATATTTGCTTTGATATTCGTCGAAAAAGCCTAAATGATGAACTCAATAACCATTCTATTTTCTGTTAAGGCTTGAATTCTATTTTCTGCTCAATGCATGCAACATTTTTCACAGGCTAGCATATCTCCAGGAAAAATATAATATTTTAAATATTATACTGTATTTCTTGGGCGCATTAACGAGGGATACAAATCTTAGGAACATATATAAGGAGTACTTTGAATTATATTCATGACAATACTGTTATTGTTTGCATTTGTTTGCATGATGTGTTGCCCATTGTTTATGTTGTTATTGTTTCTGTGTATATCTTTCAATTGAAATATTATTGTTAAAAGTGCATTTCAGCTCATGTCTTCCCCTCCCGAAAAAAATAACCTAACAAAAGAAAACAAAGAATTAATGCGTTTTCATGTCATGACATTTCATGGTTAATCCATGGCAGATCGAATGTCTTCGTCTTGTTCACTGAAAATTCCTCTCACCCTTAAGTCACGTGATCCTGAATAATTGCGAAGAAAATATTCGAACATGATATTAAACAATACTTGCTATCTAAGTATATTATAATAAAATAATTTCAAGCTGTTAAAATGATATGATCTCAAGGTGTATTAATTATATAATCTGTTTTACTGTGATATAATCGGAAAGTGTTGCAAGGATATATAATCTCAAGGTACAATCTTAAAGTGTTATAAGGATATAACCCCAAGGCGTTCTAATGATATAATCTCAATGTGTTATAATGTTATAATCTGTGTTATAGTTTTATGATCTGAATTTGCCGTTAGGATATATAAATTCAAGGTGTTATAATGTTATAAGTTTAAGGTGTTTTATAACGATATACTCACAAGATGTTATAATAATATAATCTCAAGGTGTTTTAATGATATAATCTCAAGGTGTTAAAATTATCGCAAGGTGTTATAATTATATAATCTCAAAGTGTTATAATGATATAATCTCAAGGTGTTATAATTATATAATCATTGTTAGAATGACATAATCTGGAGGTGTAATAAGGATATATAATCTCAATGTGTTATACGGATATAATCTTAAGTGTTTTAATGATTGAATTTCAAGGTGTTATAACTACATTCTCTGAAGGTGTTGGTGCTGAAAAGACGTATTAGTGGGATAGATCATCAAATAAATGCTTCATTGTGCCGTCTATGCCATGCTTTTAATGCATAATACGACCATGTTGATTTGGACTATATTAAATATGTGATCATTGAAATAAAAAAGTAAAATATTTTATTTGAGATTGTCTCTTCTTTTAAGACCAAGACATAACAAGGAAACAACTCAAATATGGTAAAGAATGAAGGTCAGGAAGGTATGATATCGTGTTGGCGTGGATCTCAAGGCGTATGGATACATAATAATAATAACAATAATAATAATAATAATAATAATAATAATAATAATAATAATAATAATAATAATAATAATAATAATAATAATAATAATAATAATAATAATAATAATAATAATAAATTCAGAAAATGGTGAGAAAATGTCATTGATGCGATGATTCAGTTATAATAGTAAGTGATGAGAGTGGCACTTAACGGGGTGAGTTTCTCTTTTCAGATTGCTGATAGACATCATAGAGACTATATCATAGTGACTTATGCTACCAGACGTGAAATATTCTATTTTGCTGCCTCTTGATCAACCAAAATTTTCCTAAAAGATGGATATTCAACAGAAAAAAAGGAAAAAAGAAAAATCCGGTGCAGCCGTGATGAATCCAATGCTCAATTATGTGTTATAACAGACGTACCAATGCTTGTTTGGCTTTTAATGCACAAAATCTCTCATTTTAATTAACAGTTATATTATGGATACATTTATTTGGCAACTGCCAGATGATTTATTTATATGGTCAAAAATTACTAATGAATTATTCGTGCAATTTGTGGAAAATTATATCGCTAAAAAACGTAAGCATGATCAAGTTTATACACATTTGTTTACGTTCACGTTTTCAGATGTTCCAAACTAATTTTGAATATTACAGAGAAAAATTGCAAGACATAATTTATGACAGGAAATTTTATACTATACACTGGCGTTTCATTACTTGAATTGCATTAGCTTATTTTAAACAGTTCTGTTTCAAGTTTAAAATGCTTCATAACTTTGCTGTTTAACAGCTTCATTTAAGTAATGTTTAAAAGACGGAAGATTGGGATGTTATGCACATCTCTGGGAGATTTGCTACTTTCCATTCACGAATCCCGTTCTTATTTTGCGTACAATTTAATCTCTTATATGCACAAAAATTGTATCAAATGTCCGACAATTACCGCCGTAGTGTACACCAAGAAACATTGATGTGATTGCCCCTGATGCAGCGCAATATATAATTTATCTGAAGAGACTTTTTGCTTTGGCAATGATTATCGGTGAATATTGTTTTATTCGATCGCATAATATACAGACTATTTGAGCTGTCGTATTGTTCTGTTATTGAGATTGGCAGGAAATAAAATCAGTTTGTGTCGTATTCACCAACATAAATAACATTAAGGTCTTTCCTATGGCCAATAATAGTCTTTTTTAGGCTTTTATAGAATTTAGCGTGACAAAGGCTTTAGTGAATTGGGAATTATTTTAGCGTGATAAGGGCTTTGGTGAATTTAAAATTGTTTTAGCGTTAAAAAGGCTTTGGTGAATTTATAATTATTTTAGCGTGACAAAGGATTTAGTGAATTTAGAATCGTTTTAGCGTGATAAAGGCTTTGGTGAATTTAGAATTATTTTAGCGTGACAAAGGTTTAAATGAATTTAAAATCGTTTTAGCGTGATAGAAACTTTAGTGAATTTAGAATCATTTAGCGTGATAATCGCTTTGGTGAATTTAGAACCGTTTTAGCGTGATAAAGGCTTTGGTGAATTTAGAATTATTTTAGCGCGACAAAGATTTTAGTGAATTTAAAATGGTTATAGCGTGATAAAAGCTTTAGTGAATTTAGAATCGTTTAAGCGTGATAAAGGCTTTGTGAATTTAAAATTGCTTTAGCGTGATGAAGGCTTTGGTGAAATTAGAATTGCTTTAGCGTGACAATAGATTTAGTGAATTTAGAATTATTTTAGCGAGACATAAGTTTTAATGGCTTTAAAAAGAAACTTAAAAAGTACCTGAAAAATATGTTAGGGATTAGAGTTGGCTACGTAGGCGTACTATTAATGAATATGTCACATGCCAGAACAGACGCTTAGCGTACAGATTGATCATTTTACTGTATTTTGTGTTTAATAATTTATTAAATTTGAAATAAAATACATGACCTAGCTCAGATATATTTTACTCTACATATCTGAACCTTCTTTTGAGTTTGTATTCTGTTTGTTGCAACCTCAAGTACAATATGCTCTCATATTAAAATAAGGTCGTTACTTAATTACTTTCAGGTGCTATCATACATGTTAGAGAACTTTTAATTCGTACTCTACGGAGTTTCTAACAAAGGTCCGCGGATAAACAACACCGTTTACCGGGTGCCATTTACCCGAAGACCTGGCTTTAAATCTCCTTAGAGTACGAATTAAAATTTCTTTGACCTGTATAATAATATTATTTCTATGAAAATTTAATTCTGATTACTATTATTACGTACTCTATTATACTGTTTTATAATCCAGGGATAGCGCTTTATTTTCTGTTTCTGTCCGGTGTATATTTATACGTCTCTCTCTCTCTCTCTCTCTCCCTCTCTCTCTCTCTCTCTCTCTCTCTCTCTCTCTCTCTCTCTCTCTCTCTCTCTCTCTCTCTCTCTCTCTCTCTCTCTCTTTGTATATATATATATATATATATATATATATATATATATATATATATATATATATATATATAAGGTGAAGTTGAGAGAGAGAGAGAGAGAGAGAGAGAGAGAGAGAGAGAGAGAGAGAGAGAGAGAGAGAGAGAGAGAGAGAGAGAGAGAGAGAGAGAGAGAGAGAGAGAGTATTCAGGTTGGCGTTATTCCAGATGTGCACCTTTCAAAAAAGTGCTAGCTCTACTTGCCCATTTTCACTTTTCGGTCCTCAGAGGTAAATTGTAAAAGAGAACCGACAACTGTTTTGTACACTTTATGTATTTGGTAATTCATTCATTGCACCTTTACAAGCTGGTATTGTCTAGTTTGGCAAAATTCGCTTTCCTTATTTTATTAGCTGCCAAGAATAGTGTACTTTAGACAAATCCAGGTTCATTTTTGGAGCACAAGGGAGAAGAATTTTTGTTAGCAGTGTGCTAAGATCATTTAAACTTTCCAAAAGTACAATATCCAAAGAAATTTCAGCAACATTATATGAAAGTAGAATATAGGTATGCCAACATTCTCTCCACTGTGCATGTTTAAAATGCAAACAACTTCACCTTACATACATCACTCTCTCAAAAATACATAATAACTGGTGAGTGCCACCAATGGTAACAAAAAAGGTTTTGTATGTACTTGTTCTTTTTAAATACCGTAAAGTCTTAATCAAATTTTACGCAGAATATATCAAGAAGGCATACACGACAGCATATCTGCATATCAAACCCAAGAGCAAAGGCATAAAGTATGGACATGTTGGTATTGTTATTGTTATTGTTATTGTTTTGAGGCTTAACGCCATTTTTCAGCACACAATACATAGCGGCCAGTATTAATGATGGAGGAAGAAATCCGGAAATCACCGGAAAGAACCACCGACCCACGAGAAGCTACTGGCAAGCTTTCTCACATATCCACATTAGCCGAATCTTAGACTCGAACTCACGCAAGGACACGTTGGAAAGAGATATATGTGCAGGAGATATTAAGCAGATAGAAGAAGCGTAACGGGTGCATAACAATTTTCCAGAATATTTTTTAAAGATATTTATAGGTTACTGCATTTGTATGGGAAAATAGGAACGAGTTTTTTCGGATGGATATACTGCACGACCTTGGGAGTGCAGTATATCCTTCCGACAAAACGAGTTCCTATTTTCCCATACAAATACAGTAACTTTTTTATTATATGCTCATTTCTTATTCTTCCTAAGGCTTAAGTATATAAACAACAATACACTGAAAGAAACAAAGTAACTAACTGTATGCCGTATTCCAAACTAAATACATAAGCGTTGATGGATCATTGCACAACATTATTAATGAGCGCATAACCCCGCCTAGATAAATATGAAGTTCGACCCCCAGTCAAATCATATGAAAGACTTATAAAAATGAAACTAGCTGCTGCCTCGCTTGGCGTTCAGCTTTAGTAGGTTAGTGTAAGGACTGATTGGCCTAGTGTAATAATAATTTGAGAGAGTAGGAGATCATGATCCATGTCTGCCGTATAATTCTCCAGTGCTTAAACATCACTGTAAGCTACCACATTTTCACATTGTGAAAGCTACGTTAAAATTAAAATCTCACAAATTCAGATTCATATTCTCCCAATCAAATGTAGTAACCAATTATTTACTCATTTCGATTTTCTATCTTAGGTTCAATAATAAAAAGGAACACACTACAAGAGACAAAATTATTTAATTTCTGCTGGAATCAAAAGTAAATACATAACCATATTAAAAAACTCATTATGAAATTATTCAAGTACGCACATCCCCGCCAAACAACCTCTGAACTTTGTAGCGTATCGCGCTCTTAGCCAATCGTTTCAAAACGCTATCTGTTGATGTACTTAAAATTGAAAAGTAGAGCCATATTGTGAACAACCTGGCCCTGAAACAACTTTCTCAGTTTGGTCTGGGATGGATCTGTTTTGATTTTCTGTTGATCCAACTAAATTCTGCTTTGCTAGTTGTGATGGACTAGATAATTGCAAAGCAGTTTGGGTGTAGCACTCGATTTCGCCAGCATAAATATTGCTTCTTCGTCGTACGGCTTATTGAATATGCGGCTCTTGCTTTACTGTTAAAACTCCGCTTTTGTGACTTAGTGAACTCGTACACAACATCAATGTTATCATATTTACTTTCGTATGGAACAAGCAGTTTGTTTAGTTCATCCACAGAAAAATCTGATAAAACATTAGCTCTGGCCTAAGCTACATAAGCGTCCATTGTGTGGTTGCAAACAAAACTATTTCGTAACACACGACGTTATAAAGGATTCACGTATTAAGCAGTATGAATTCGTACAGTACTTATAGGTATTTGTATGGGAGAAAAAGAACGAGGTTTTAGGATGGAGATAATTCACGACCTTGGGAGTGCAGTTTATTCATCTGACGAAACGCGTTCATATTTTACCATACAATAACCGATTTTTTTATTATATGCTCATTTCTTTTTCTTCCCAAGGCTTAAATATATAAACAAAAATACATACAAGAAACAAAGTAACTAAATGTACGCAGTATTCCAAACTGAATACATATGCATTGATGGATCATCACACAACATTATTAATGCGACCAGCTAAATTTGAAGTTGTTCGCGCGCTAGACGTAAGTTTCGAAGGAAAATGGAGTTTGATCTACATACAATTGAAATTAGAAGTAATATTATTGATGAATACTCATTGCAACAACTTTTTCATTAGATCTGAAATGAATAGATTTTGGTATTTTTGTCGATTCAACGCAATCTTTTTTCTGATCATGGTTTGGATTTATCTACATGAAGTAACTTACAGCGGATTCCAGCAGCGTCTTCCAATTTAATTTTTTTAAGAACACTTTCAAAATGTGTAATCAGCCTTGAGAACCCATGATATGCCTCATGTATTTCAGATTTACAGACCTATGAAAGTATATTGTTTAAGGAAATTCAAGATGTAAAATTGTAAGTACATTTTGTGCCATTTTTATTACCAGCTACAGAAGACAGTTTATAACTTACGTGTTATTGTGAGGACCCTGTAGAGCCTATATATCTAGCTAAATCTGAAACATTGTATAAAAAAAGCAAACGCTGAATGTGCCAAAGCAGTTTGTGTGTGTCAGTCTATGAAACATTTGCTGGTATGTGGCAATCCATGAAATATATGTTTTAGTTTATTCATTAAAAAAAAACGTTTCCGTTAGAAAATATTTCCTTTGAATTGAGGACGAGGGGTACAATATGAAGGTGTGCAATATCGGTAAATACTAAACGATTATGACAATGTAAAGTTACCGGGAAAAAATGAGTATATAATAAGGAAACTTACTGCACAATTATTTTAATGTAACATTAATAAAATCAAAGGATCATGTTATAGTGGTGAATCAGATACGAATTTACTGGTATTATCTTGTGTTCCTTTATAAAACTGGCCATAAGTTACAATAATACCATATCAGCCTTTTCAATCAAAACGTGACTATTATATATCCTAACAATCGAAGAAATATTTTTTTTCAGTGTGGATTAAATTAATTACCAATATCTCTTTAAAGCGATAAATCAATATAACCTATTGTACTAGATAGGCAATGACGGATATTCAACAAAGTCCGAGCATACATATACACCAGGCAGATAGTCTTCTGCGCGTTCATTTATGTAAGTGATAAATCTTAGAAATTAAATGTGTATGATATAAAATCAATTTTTGCACGTGACTGTTATCTTTGTATAATTATGCGGCATTGGCATCTAAATCTGCCAGTGTTAAAAGTACACTCTAGTGGCGGCTCCAAAATTAGCACTAATACTATATCGCTGAGAATCAGGTTTAACCATTAGCTCAACTGAGCGTTCCTAATGGGTCTCATCTCGGCTTTTATTTTCTAAATCATTCTCACTAGATGCATGTACAGTCCAAGGTGTCTAGTTATTATGGCAAAAGGAAACACGTCTGTGTAGGTATAATACGGATAGCTAGCTGTCATTTAATGAGATTTATTTTAATGAGAGTAAAAGTTTTAATTTGATGGGAGTACTAGCTTTCATTTCATGAGAGCAAAAACGTTGAGAACAATAGTTTTCAGTTAATGAGTGTACTAGTATGAGTACGAGTATTAACTTGACGAAATATTAATGTTTTAAGTGAAGAACAGTAAAGTTTTCATTGAATGAAGATAAAAGATGTTACTTATTGATTTAACTAATAGTTTTCATCTGCAGAGATTACTCTTTTTTATTTAATGAGAGTATTTGTTTTCAATTCATGGTTGTTCGTTTTAATTTAATGAGAGTATTTGTTTTTAGTTAATGAAAATACATTCATTTGTTTAATAAGATTACTAGTTAATTTAATGTGAATACTAGTTTTTATCTAATGAGATTACTTGCTTTCATTTCATGATTGTACATTTTAATTTAATGAGAGTACTTGTTTTTAGTTAATGAGAGTACTTTAATTAAAAAGATTACTGTTAATTTATTGTGAGTACAAGTTTTATCTAATGAGAATACTTGTTTTTATTTCATGATTGTACGTTTTCATTTAATAAGAGTGCCTGTTTTTAGTTAATGAGAGTACTTTAATTTAATTAATAAGATTACTAGTTAATATAATGAGAGTTCCAGTTTTTATTTAATGATAGTACTTCTTTTAATTTAGTGGACCTTACTGATTAATCATGCAAATGTGAAAGAAGATAAAACATGCTAGCGTAAAAATTGAAACTTCCTGATGTGTGGTCATTATATGGCATTTATAGTGTACACGCATTTAAGAAACCATCAGTGGAAAACAAGTGTTGTCCTGAAGTCCGTTGAAGAGAGGGGAAAATATCGGGAAAATATCGACTTTAAGCCACGCTTACGTAGGCACTTGAGTTACTCGTTTGGGTCGCCGTAGAGAGAGAGAGAGAGAGAGAGAGAGAGAGAGAGAGAGAGAGAGAGAGAGAGAGAGAGAGAGAGAGAGAGAGAGAGAGAGAGAGAGAGAGAGAGAGAGAGAGAGAGAGAAAGAGAGAGAGTAATGGAATTAATACTAGTTTATATCCCTTTATTTAATTGCAATAGCGATACAAGTTTAGTTGAGGAATCTGTACTGCACAAACATCTTCTTTTACTTTGTTAATAAAACGTGAAACAATAGTTTGCTTTTACTTCATTACTGATTCATTAGTTTATGGATTGAATTATTTATTTGTGACAACAAGACAATGTAATATTGAGAAAGACATGAACAATCTACTCACCAACATGATTCAAAGCCTCCCTGCTTGGTTTCAAACGAAGCGTTAAAATGAGTCTCCGATTTTTGTTTTACACTCGAATGTTCATTCAGGTCTTGGCATCGTGTGCAACGCGAAATCATTTTAACAATCCAAACTGAGATGATCATGTCTTTATGCTCCTGCTCTAAATACCATATACTTTTGCTGAGTTGTATATTCAAACGAATTGCTACTATATCTATCCGTTAGTATCACTTTCTTTTTGACTTCATCATTTTTCTGTAAATATATTTTACAAGTATTTGTTATAAATGGAAAACACCATTTACATAGTTCACAACTATTTAATATATTTTAAATAATTAATTATAAAAGCAAATCTAAAGCTAGGTATATTTAAATACATTTACTATCCTTAAATTCGAGATAATGTTTAAAATTGGCTTGAAAGAAAGGACTTATAAACAAAGATTTCTAAGTTAGGTTTAAATATGTGTAGTTAATTTTGTATAATCTGCACGTAAAATAAGTAAACATGTTACTGTTGTTATTGTGAAGAAGAGAATGATTTTCGGCGATGAGCTATAGTCATCGAATCGAATGAAATGAGTGCCTAAAATCTTATAAAATAATACAGAAAGGGATGGGAGGATTTTGATTTTATTGGGAATTTAATTAGGATTTAATTTATTTACTAGGTTTTCATGCGAGTGTGTCTGCTACGCACGAGCTTATACAACTCCGATTCAGTGCCATCATTTTTAGGTGATACGTGCTTAGTCGTGACGGTATATGTGCTGGTGCGTGCAGGCAAGTCGAAGGGTGCCATTTACTCGCGGACTTGGGTTCGAAACGTGGTAGAGTACGAATTTAATTTCTCTGACCTGTATGATAATATTGTTTGTATTAAACTATATATATATATATATATATGAAATATATATATATATATATATATATATATATATATATATATATATATATATATATATATATATATATATATATATATATATATATATATATATATATATATATATATAATATGAAAGTTTTGTTGCATTTTTCACAAATACCAAATTTGTATCAAAGGATTTTAGTCACTGCTAATCAGGCAGTTAAAGTATTGATTTTCAAATATAAAATCTTGGATAATGCATCACATATAATTGATGTATATGCGCAGCCTTGTCTTGTTTGAGACCGTTGATTGATTGTCTTATATGCTCCAAATACCTTATGTCAAGCATTGTGTACACTTTAAATATCGGTAAAGCAAGGAAGAAAACTGTCATCTAGAAACTTAGCCTCCATTAGAACATTTACGGGCCTTTCCTACATGTAGATTTGCATTCTCTACCAAATGAAGTATCAGACACAGGACACACCATCATAACATTCATTACGGACAAGTAAACGGAAAAGGTTTATTCTTTATCGAAACATTCCTAAGTTTACTGTAAATGCGAGAACTCGCTAGACGTTATATATTGCTTTAGTACTTTAGATTTGGACTGATGACTCGGCCATGTATATCGATTTCCTCTTTTTTCGCTCTTCGGTTCCATGGAATAATACGATACGGAATTTTCTCATAAAATTGGAGACAACTGTACTTAATACACAGAATGAGAACACAGTTGCAAAATTCCCAAGGCATTCATGCAGACAATAGACAGCCTAGTTGGTAGAGTGCCGGTCTGGTGATCCAAGGGTCGGGGGGTTTGTTTTGTAGAAATACAATGACTGCAAGAAGATTATTTCCGGAGCCAAAACCATTTATTTAGTGGTTTGAAATGCAGTAGAACGATAGCTATACAAATTTGTTTTATATTATAGTTCCATTCAGCAGTTTCGACCCTCCAGAAAATGACGGATGGTCTAACCTGAGATAATAATGTTCTCTCAACAGCGTTTCTGTAAAAGTAAAGATTTTCTTTTGAAAATTATACTACGTCATAAGAACTAGAGATGGTCGACCGAAATTTCCACTTAATTGAGACAAAAGTAATGAAGGTTTTCAACATTGTATATAGATAGATAGATAGATAGATAGATAGATAGATAGATAGATAGATAGATAGATAGATAGATAGATAGATAGATAGATAGATAGATAGATAGATAGATAGATAGATAGATAGATAGATAGATAGATAACTGTCCGGATGTATAACTACCAGTGCCAAATATGCTTTGTTAGTCAGACAGACTCAGCACAACATTCCGTCTCCTAACATATCACGCATCGCTCGGGGTAAGATTCTTATTTCTTATTGACCTGTGGAGAAAACAACTGAGTGACAGCTAGTGGTAGATATGTGAAATTTCCAGATTCGTCGTCAATTGGTAATGAATCTGCCGAAGCGGACTGAAATCAAGCACTTTTTTGTGATCTTATATAAAGATTGATTACAACATGAAGTAGCTGAAATTGTTTCGTCTTGTTTGACGGACGAAGAAATTGTTTGTGAAAAATCAATGTTAAATTCGATACTCAACTGGAAATGCTTTAATTTCACTGCAGAGTAACACGATATTTGATGTAGACGAAATATGAAATACCATGTAGAAAAACAAATAACAAGCAATCGGTCAGGTTTTAAGCCTTCATCAAAATTACGTTATCCGCATGAAGACTATATTCATTATAAGAGACAGAGGACGAAAAGACTATAAATTTTCAATATAAATTTGTACTCAAGAATATATTGGCTGAAAAGGTAGCCTTTCAAGAAAGCAGAATATTTTTTTTCCTTTTTAAGGAATCATTCTGAATTATCTTGTGTTATTGTCTTATAATAATCAGTGCATTTCTCACATAATTGTTCTACACATCTAAACTATACATGTTAGAATTTACGTACATTGATTTCATATTTTAGTGTAAATGAAATGTAATACATACGGTTCGTGATAAACTATGTATAGTGCATGGAATGTAACGACCGTCTGCATTTGGATACTTTCAGCAGCAGTTTACGTGCAAATAAAAATCGTACTGTTCGACAAAGGATGAATGCTTGAGGTATGCACATTAATATTTATATTTCAATTCTAAATATATCTATAAATTAACAAACCGTTTCAGCATGGAATACATTTCTTGAATTTGAAAACAAGATGCCATTAGGTTAAAGCAGATTTTTTTTTTTATATGCGAGATGATAAATTCTAACATGCATACCCGTACTAGCCCGAATGATGTACTGAAAGGATAAAATGCAAGGGTACACAATTGGATTCACGAGCAGCGATGAAAAAAACATGCAAAAAGATTATTTATTTCGTTCCAAAGTGTCATAAAAAACTATGCATAGTATGTATGTATGTATGTATGTATGTATGTATGTATGTATGTATGTATGTATGTATGTATGTATGTATGTATGTATGTATGTATGTATGTATGTATGTATGTATGTATGTATGTATGTATGTATGTATGTATGTAGGTAGGTAGGTAGGTAGGTAGGTAGGTAGGTAGGTAGGTAGGTAGGTAGGTATGCATGAAATTCTCACGTTACTGGACCAATATACCACTGACACAGATCCTCGATCCCTAATTTAAACGTGCCATCATGGCGCATATTTAATGCGATTTAATATCCAGGACAACGAGGCACACATAATTGATATCCAATTTAAAAATTATCCCTGTGAGTATGATACGTAAAGGAAGACTTGCATCTGAACAGTAAAGACAAAATGTCCCAGCAAAATCATATATGAAGTCATTTGAAGAGACTCATATGGAACAAAAAAGGACAATGTTTGGAAACGTAGCGCTTAAATGAAAATAAACACATGAAGCTGTATATAAATATACATAAATGTACACCCCCACAATACTGAAAAAAATACTTGATTAATTTTAATTTGTTTTTTGTTTCATTACACATCAATTACATTCTCTCATATATTTACGAGAATCTTATGACTGACTCAAAGTGGAATTGACTTTGACTCGTTAAATATATATCCATTCAATGAATAACACCCATTGCCAATGGCATAATGAATATCTGATGATGTCTGTCATGACGCATATTAAACGCATATGATCTTAAGTCTTCGAAATGTAAATCTCTTTTCGTACACTTGTTACGACTCTATGGTCATAAACTTAAGTAACATAAAAGAAGCAAAACCAACAAGTTTAATAAAAACTTTAAAAAACCCAGTTCAATTATCAAAGTTCTAAATGAATAACATGAGAAAAACGTACAATAGTATGGGATGAATCATAGCTAGTTCTTATAATGGTCTATGAAAGTCCTAAATGAACGAAAAGGTTCTTTTAAGTTTTGATACCGGAAATGTACTGGTATTCCATGAACCGTTACTTTGTGAAGATGGCACTGTTTAGAATTCCTTTGCATGATTTGTAACAGTTCCAGAATAATATTATAGTCCAAATAATGAGCTCCTTTATTTCCACTTGACAGTCCAAACAAACGCCTTTTCTCTCGACAAATATCTAAGTACAACATAAAACATGTCTGCAGACTTACAAAAGGAGCATAATAAATATGAATGACTGCAAATATCGAAATGAATATGACGGCTTGATTTTTCTTTATATACACCATATATTGCGACTGTACTTCGCAATAGACCCCACGTGACATCATACACAAATGATTTTACGTCGAATTAAATATATTCAAGTAACCTATCAAAATGAATGGAAGCCACATAATTATTCTTAAACATCATTATTCAATCAGGCACTGATAAATTTCGCCATAGGTGCCCCTATCAGTTTTTTTTTATTACCATTATTTTTACTAATTGTGAACATATACGTAAACATCTATTTATAATTCCTATGTAATATTATAATCAAGTCACGTAAGCCAGAATGAACTAAATATATTATTACACATTACAGCCATGAATAAAACTAGATAAAATCATTTTCCAGGAGTTACAAACTATTAAGTTATACATTTTCCAGGAGTTACAAACTATTAAGTTATACATTTTCCAGGAGTTATAAACTATTAAGTTATACATAACACATATTGTTCTATCTTCTTCATTATACCAACTTAAGTCATCACCACCATTCTAATCACGTCACTGTCTTAAATATGAATTCGATAAATGATAAATAGCCCTTGTCTTTACGACGCTCATGTTGGATTTATATATATATATATATATATATATATATATATATATATATATATATATATATATATATATATATATATATATATATATATATATATATATATATATATATATATATATATATATCTGTTTGTGTGTACATATTTTATGACATATCTATTTTACTCTAAGAGATTTAAATTTCATCTAAGTTAGTCGGACAACATCAGGAAAGTGACATTTCTGATTGCTATTATTAGTACGTCCTTTGATTGTTTTATTGTCTCTTATCATTTCCTCAAACAATTAGATGCTCAAAAATAAAACCATGTGGTTAAATTTGCTTTCTCAACGCCTACATGCACAATCAGACATGGTATATAATGATGCAAATTAAATATATTATTCTAATATAATAACCAATAAATCATTCATGTAAGATCGAAGTCAGTTTTTGGTGTTTTGTATAAAGTCATCAAAACATTTTTTATTATATTTGGTCTACAAAATGACATTTTATAAATGACATTCAAAAAAGGTAATGATTGTCTATTCTAATAAAATGTGCCTATTTTATTTTATTGGCATGCATGCATTAGTACCTTGTTTTGAGATATTTGATAATCACTTTAATGTTTATCCATTGTGTATTCATCTACATAAACACTTCTAAATCTTTCCAATGATACATTCACTCTAGATCTGTATTTTTATCAGTGTGTATTGATGTTTCTAATTCGTGATAAATAAGTTTACTTTCTATATCCTATGCCATGTTTAGTAAGCTTACAGTCATTTGGACCTAGTTAATCTTCAAACCCCTTCTCTACCAATACACTTTTTTCATCACATACCTTTAGATAATACTTTCTTTCTTTATTTTAAGTTTCTCTAAGTATGTCTAAAGACTCTAAACTTACGAATCATAATCATCATTATTTCCGGGGTATTTGGATATTAACATTTTAATATTTCGAAGAAAAAATAATTTCCTTGTCTAATAATAAGCTCCCGGCCAATCAGTAAAATAATTTTGAAAATCTTTTATAATTTGTTCCCAATTTACATAAAATGTTTGTCTTTGGCTAAGTCTGGTTTTCCTTTGGCCAAATCTCGATTGTCTTTGGCCAAATCTCGATTGTCTTTGGCCAAATCTCGATTGTCTTTGGCCAAATCTCGATTGTCTTTGGCCAAATCTCAATTGTCTTTGGTTAAGTAGCATGAATAAGAGCATGATGCATTGATGCATTGAACTGTAAATTCAACTATCAACTAATTTCCTAGGTATTTCTTTTCTATCGATTTGTCTTTCAATCAAAATTCTTCCTTAATAAAATTATCAAATCAGGACAAGAAATGCCCATTAAACCACACAATTCTAACATATACAATCCAAATGCATCATCTCTCGCTCCTGACTTTGACAAAACCAATTTTGTCTGATTTTCTGTTTCTGGACTGTAAGCAAACATTTTTACGCATATTAGATACGTTGAAGACAAATGCAAATAATCACTGGATTTAATACGAGAAGCAGTAATACAGATTGATTAGAAGGTAGAAATATCCTTCTACGGTCATACAAGACTTCTGTCTGTCAGTTTGTCTATGAGTCTGATGTAAACGTAACAGCTCGAACCTCTAATATTTAGACGCACGAACCGTTAAATAAACAATGCCTAGGTCTTTTCGCTGGTTGCAGATTAAACTAAGCTTGCATAGAGTTTCCACAAGGAGACCAATCACCTATCGCATTATCACAGACGAAAGGAAATTGGCTCTTCAGTACATAAACAAGATTATCATCTAATTCGTCCAAGCTAGAAAATACTGTCGTTTTCAATTGACGCCACAAAGTATGTATTTGACCTTGACAGAGAATTTGATGCCACAAAACAGTACTATACAATATTAGAGACGTTCCCACCACTCGCTTGCATTGATATGATTTGTCAATGTTTATAGAAAAAGGTTATTAAAATTTATATATTTTCACAATAGAATACATGCCACCAAGATGGGTAATAAAATAAATTACTTACTCAATGTAACATATACGTTCCCGAATATTGATATATAACTGCTGTTTATAGTTTTCAAAAAGCCAGTCTGAATGTCTGTTTCTGTTACATACATACATACATACATACATATATATATATATATATATATATATATATATATATATATATATATATATATGTATATATATATATATATATATATATATATGTATATATATATATATATATATATATATGTATATATATATATATATATATGTATATATATATATATATATATATATATATATATATATATATATATATATATATATATATACATACATATATATATATATATATATATATATATATATATATATATATATATATATATATATATACATATATATATATATATATATATATATATATATATATATATATATATATATATATATATATATATATATATATATATATATATATATATATATATATATACATATATATATATATATACATATATATATATATATATATACATATATATATATATATATATATATATATATATATATATATATATATATATATATATATATATATATATATATATATATATATATATATATATATATATATGATAACAATGAAATGTTGGTTTCTTTCACTTGTTTTCACAAAAAAAAGTGTTTTGCTTACCTATTTTATTTTGCCGTATACTTGGATGAGGTGGGTGGGCACAAATTCAACGCAAAATTTTATTGTTTCTTAAGTCTTTGGAAATATACCTTGATGAAAAAAATGTTGCAGCATAAGTTCTGAGACAGGATAAAACTAAAAAAAATTAAAAAAAATTATTTTACAGACTCGTTTTTCTATAAATGATACACGTGCCAGAGTAATACGTCATATTCTTTTTAAAAATCCATTTGAGTTCATATTGGTTAAAATAATGCTAAAAAAAGAGTTTGATCAGCAGGTGGAAATATTTTGATTTTTTTAAACATTAATATTTAAACATCTTAAAAAACATTACTTTATTTGATACATTTTACATACGTTCTTTATATTCTTCTTCTCATATGCAACATATAGCTTTCTAAAAGATTTAGAAGAATTTGAGACTTTCTTATCCTTCACCCTATTGGGTGCCAGAGCTTCAAATTTCTTTATTGTGGCAAGCAGGGTATTTTGGAAAATGAGAGAACCCTTTCGTCTCATCATTGCTCTTTTGTTTGCATCCATATGCAACACCATGCACCATATTTGCTGTATAAAATCACGATATATCACGTTGACATCTACGTGGAGAAATTAAACACTTGAATGGCTAAGACGAATAGAAGGTCTATCCGTTTATTTTGCATGCGGTAACTACCGATTGTTTACGGAGATTGCCTAACATTTTTGTTCATTTAAAAACGCGGATTTTAAACATATTTATGGTCTAAATAGATAACAAACGTGATTTTATTATTATAATAATATAACACGTTTGTACAACATAGGAGTCCAGTGAGCTTTAACTGTGTATTATGTTGTATACAAAAGAGATGAACTTGATTTTGGACAAGGTCAAAGGGAAAATACTTATATATCAGGGAAAAAGCGGAGATCTTTTTGTTTGTCTATTATATGGGTAAACGTTATAAGATGGTATGATTTACTTTTATGGGGAACTCTTTATAATAAATTATAACATATTATTGTTTTCCCATGGAGTGTGCAGTACGTATTTTTTATATCACCACACGTTTTCATATCACTTTATTCTGATTGGTTCAAATAAGCAATTTAAATTGTTGCGCAGTAGTCCTTTTAATGATACACTACGATCGTAGGAAACAATTTTTAAAACCGCCTACTTTGCTATTTTATTTTCAATGAACATTTTGGCAGCAATTTTTTGAACGTCAAGGCTCACAAAATCTGAGTATTATTCACTTCGTTTCATTCATTCAATAAAAAGTCGTTATCCATTTGATTTTACCCGTTTGAGATCATTTTGTATAATTCAATATGATCTAAGGCTCGTTGTGGTCAAGTATAAATTCATCACTTTTCAGTGGTTTTAGCAAAACTGATTCTTTACATCATGTAAATATAAAGATCATCTGACAATGGTCTATATAGGAGAAATTATGAGAAAGAAGATGAGAGAATCCAATATGTACAAAACATACAGACATCCACCCATACAACACGGATGTTTATATACACACTCTTGTAAATTATATAATTGACACACGCTTATATTTATACATAGGAGCAAGTGACTGCAAGACATTTATAGGCGAAATTCTACATGCACTAATGAATATCTGCCAATTAAAATAAGAGTCTAGAAGAGGAAAGTTCAAACTAGGTTTACCATGTTTATTTTCTATTTGTCATACGTTATCATACTAGTTGTATGATAAACACAAATTTGTATATTACATACATACAAACATACAAACATACATACATACATACATACATACATACATGCATGCATGCATGCATGCATGCATGCATACATACATACATACATACATACATACATACATACATACATACATACATACATACATACATACATACATACATACATACATTCATACATACATACATACATACATACATACATACATACATACATACATACATACATACATACATACATACATACATACATACATACATACATACATACATACATACATACATACATACATACATACATACATACATACATACATACATACATACATACATACATACATACATACATACATTCATACATACATACATACTGTGGCAAATTGGCGGCGTGCAAAACACACCAACCTCTTTCACTACGGTTCGTTGCTAGGGAATGATCTCCGCGGTGTACTTTACCCAGTGTGGATAGATAGAAAGAAGAATGCAGATCACTGAACAAGTATATTGAAGAAATAACAAAACGAGCCCCCTTTCAATGAACAAATATAAAATTTACAAATTTCTCTAAATGTAAAATTACTTTCAACGTTAAATTACTATCTTCATTGCCAATGAGATGTGACCTTTGAGTGCAACGATGAGAGACTTCATCACCTATTTTATGCGGACATCAAGACTTCCGTTCGTCTCTGCTCTGCCGATCTTTGTCTAGCTGTTTCGTCTTGGACTCTTGTCCGTCGAACTCTGACTTTACAATCGTCTCTGGACTTAGATTTCTGCGTAGAATTTGCTCTGGTCCTGTGATTGTTCAGGGATTTCACATGTGAATCCAGGAAAGCTGTTTCCTTCAATAAATAAAATGTCTCGCAATAAACAATAGGTCACATTCTCAGGTATATCTGTATTTTTACATTAATTCGGCTCAGAAACAAAAGGCATAAATTCTGCCGCAGTAACTCATTGCTCCCTAACTGTTATGTTTACCTAAACGGCCAATGCTTGTCCTGACCTTAATTCGGGTCACGCTAGGGAAGGTCAATTAAATTCAACTAAGCCGTATAAACCCGTATGTAAACCCCCTTGACTTCTTACTCTGTTAAGTTACATATGGCTTAGACCTCCAGATCTAACTATTCTAAAATAGTTTACTCGACCAATTAAATATTACAAACTAGCATATAGATATACACTTAATTGATCAATTAAATATTACAAACTAGTATATGGATATACATGTAATGTTAGGTCATACTCATTTTAGACAGAGTTAATCCATAAAACTATGAAATATTACCCATCATTCCTTAAATCTTTCATGAAAATTCCTAATCACTCCTATGTATTAAAGATTCAATTACATGCAATTTTGTGAACCAATCTAATGAAATTTTAATTACGTTCAATCTTGCCAATTCTCCAAATGAATTGATAATTAGGAAATCAAAGAATAAAATGTCATGACTAGCATTTCACTAAAATCCTGCAAAATGAAATCATACATACATACATCATATCAAGAATACATTTGCAAAATAGATCAACAAATGAAATAACATATTATAATCGGGAAACTAAGATTGCGTACTTTTTGCCATTTCTTTATTCGTTTCCACGAACCTCACGTATAGTCCGTCTCCTAACTGAGACAACTATCTGGCCCTTGCTCAATAATGAAAACATACCTTTTACGAATTCAAAATGTAGAGTTTGCCTACTCGATGAGACAAAACTCCCGCTTTACTGCCAAATCACGAGATAACATCTTACACGATCCCGGAATCGTTTAACTTTCCTCGCGAAAGATTAAAGACTGCTGAATTTTCCTAAAGTAAAACCTTTAATTTCTTACAGAGTAACGCCCATAAATCCATATTAACCAATCGGAATAGACTGTTTCCTAAACCTGTTCCGTAGAATGTTTGGATTGAAGAGACAACTAAACAACTAATCATGCCGTAATTAACATTACTTTGAACAATCATCTATAGCCAGCTCCCGACCTTCCCCGGTCGATTTTGGGAAAGAGTCTTAGGTCATTCTCTCGTACCTTAGCATCTGACTCAGTCATATTACGTCGGTTAGAACGAATTTCCTTTTGCCGTTCAGAGATGAAATGGAAATAATCATCTAACTATCTCTAGCCTTTTCTACTTTAATTAAGTTGATTTTGATACAATTCCTTTAACCAAAGCTTCTAAGAGATTTCAAAATTCGACACATCAAACATACATACATACATACATACATACATACATACATACATACATACATACATACATACATACATACATACATACATACATACATACATACATACATACATACATACATACATACATACATACATACATACATACATACATACATACATACATACATACATACATACATACATACATACATACATATATATATAAATATAAATATATATATATATATATATATATATATATATATATATATATATATATATATATATATATATATATATATATATATATATATATATATATATATATATATATATATATATATATATATATATACACCAATTTGCTCTTATCGCTTCTTTAACTTTATTTTTATTTAGCCAGTTGTTCGCTGATGAAGCGTCAGTGACCCATTTCAGAATCTTCATCCCAGTGAAACACTAGGTTTGTACTTATAAGCTTTCTGATTAAATTCGTACTGATTTTCCTGCTCTTAAACACATATCAAAGGCAAACAACTGATGTAAACTTGTACACAGTATTGATGTAAACCTGTACACTGCATTGATGTAAACGTGTACACAGAATTGATGGAAATGTGTACACAGTATTGATGTAAACGTGTACACAGTAGATTTATATGTGTTTATGATCAGTACATGATGCCGATTTCACTTCTTTCCCGGGATACGTAGCACATATTGATCAAATTTCCTCTCTTTGAAATGTTTTGCTTTATTTATAAAACAAAACCCTTTTTTTACATTGTCCCAGAACCGTACACGAAGAGACCACTCTTCATTCCCCCTCCCGCAAAGAAAAACCAAATCAAAATTGCTCACTATAACAGTCCTTGGTTGTTTTGTGATTGATTTATCCCGTATATATGGCAATTGAAGTCTTTTTAATGAAAAGGAAGATAAAAATCAATGATTAAATTGAAAAATGAGTTACCATGGAACGAAATTGAAAACTTGTTGAAAGAGCTGTGTCTTTCGCTCATTTAATCAACGTCCATGATTTGATTTTTTTTCTCCCTAAGCAGTAAGCAAAATTAATTCCTTGATTTGTGCTAATAACAGGCGTGCGAGATAGCGTTATAACAAAACGTATCATGTACTATTCGCTGAAAGTCATGTTAGCATTAAAAGTGAGAAAAGGGCGTATACATATTCAAGGTTAATAGTAAGTGCAATTTACAATAGTTCTGTATATTTTTTTTTAAATTCTCTGTCTTGTAGTACCTCATTGTTAAGTTTAGTTACAAGTTAGTATCTTCCCATACATTTACTTTTATAGCTTTTAAAATTGTAATCAGCTTCATGTAGCCAGCATTGTGCTGACGTGTTATTTAAACTTAAACACATTAATGGATACATACATACACACATACAAAAGGTTAAATTATTAACTGTAGAGTACGATATAATACATACAAAAGTTTGAATTATTAACTACAGAATAAATTAAAATTGAGTGTGTTCGATTACAACGTTACATAAATAAGAAAGTGAAATCAAAACAAAATAAACAATAAACGTAAATCCGTAATAAGATGATATATCTTAACACTATTAATGCTGAAGCAAAACTTGGTACTGCATCAAGGAGTGTTTATTTGCATTAAACAGCCACTACGATACGGAACATTCATACTAAGATCTATTAATGCTGAAGCAAAACTTGGTACTGCATCAAGGAGTGTTTATTTGCATTAAACAGCCACTACGATACGGAACATTCGTATTAAAATCTCATGTAGAAACTGTACATTTCTATCAAACTCTCAGTGTTCATTTGTACTACACTGCCAAAGAGTGAACTTTTCTTCATCTGGATGTGTATATTTGTACTACACTGCCAAATAGTGAACACTTTTCTTCATCTGACAGTGTACATTTGTACAAAACTGCCACATTGAGTGAATATTTTTGTTAAACTGCCAAAAAGAGTGTACATTTTTATTAAACTGAGTGTACATTTTGGTCAAACTGCTAGAGTGTACATTTTTATAAAATTGTCAAAAAACATTATGTACATTTGTGCAAATGTAGCAAACAGACAGTTAACATTTGAATTTAACTGCGAAGCAGATAGTGTACATTTGTATTAAACTGCCCACATATACTGTACATTGTGCTAAACTGTTATATACTATACATTTGAATTAAAATACCAAGCATATAATGTCCATTTGTCTTATGCTAGAGAACAGATATTGTGCATTTGTGTTAAACAGAAGAAAAAATTGAAAAATCTTAAGCATGTTACGACCATGTAGTATTTTTACTTTTGTGCTAAAATTTGAATTCTTCCTATTTAATTTTTGTATCCTTAAATATAATTATTATTATAGGGTCTGACGTGTTTATTTAGAACGTAAATAGGACTCTTAAGATGGTCTGATTTAAAGGCTAGATAGATGATTGGCTGTGACCGAGGTAATTTCTAATTATACTTGTTTACCTGTTGTAATGGCTGGGGAGATTTCGAAATCACAACGTGTTCGTTCAGTTTAAATACTCATATACCTACGAAATAGTAGTCTGTCAGTCAGTCAGAGTCACATTTTAACACCTTGTAGAGTTGTTCATATAATTTGAAGAAAAATATACTTTTCTGGTGCTGGAAAGAGTTGTTTATTTGTACGTCTGTACAACGAGATGCATATTGTTATAGAGCTGCAGTGCATCTATTGTCAAACAATAACTATTTTCTCTGGAGAAATACACAACTGGCTTGGACAAAGACTTTTGGTGAAATTAATTCTAAATTGTAACAGAACAGTACAATTTGTATTTTAAAGTGAAAATTCTGGTCATTTGTGTAAAAACTTTGCATGGCGTCATCAGCCATATTGGAACGGAATTGAGATTCAGACTAGTTTCATTCAGAACTATTTGTTGATATGATTTGTATATCTTTCACAATTCGAAGACAAGTGTTTGGACTTTCTTCGTAAATCGTAAGTCATATTTCATATCTTTACCTTTTCACCGTGTTTCTAGGAAAAATAAATTATTTTTCTAAAAACTTACCAAGCTTGTTGTCTTCACTCTTTTCTTTCTGTTACTTTGAATGAGTCGATTCGTAACAAGCATTTTGTTAAAAAGAATGTAATTGCAGAATCAATTATACAAAATAGTGAATAATATTAAAAAGAAGTTATGTTTGAAAGACTTAAAGATTTTAAGCCCACTCTTATACAAATAGAGAAATTCACATTCCATTGGAGAGTTTGCTTTTATATATGTTAAAATACGTACTACTACTACTACTACTACTACTACTACTACTACTACTACTACTACTACTACTACTACTACTACTACTACTACTACTACTACTACTAGTAGTAGTACTATTACTACTGCTACTACTACTACTACTACTACTACTACTTCTACTACTACTACTACTACTACTAGTAGTACTATTACTACTGCTGCTACTACTACTACTACTACTACTAGTAGTAGTAGTAGTAGTAGTAGTAGTAGTAGTAGTAGTAGCAGTAGTAATAGCAGAAGCACTTTTATGGAGATTTCGACCAGTAATTTAACATCTTCTCTGATCTATTTCTTCCTCACTGGAATGAACTGTTGAATCTTGCTTGGAAGGAAATCGATATATTCATTCGGTAAATTATCTCAGAGCTGCTGACCCTTTCGAAAAACTCATTGGATAAATGGCAAATTGATTTATTTTCCTGCTTTATTCTACATAACTCTGCGAAACTTTAGCACTTTTAGCAAAACGTTACTGTTGTCAGTTTCCTGCCACGTGACCTATCGCATTTCACGATTCCAGGTCTGTCCGAACCATCAATATATTACATAGCCAAACAACAGCAAACATGGTGGTTATTTCAATCAATTGTATGCATAAAACATTGGCCTCATCCAAAAGTTGTTATTTTATAAAATCACATATAAGATAAAGATTATGGCTTGCAGTGATTTCCATAGGCCTATTTCTCTCATTTTCTCTTTCTTTTTTTTTAGAGTTGTAATGTTATATAATAATAATAATAATAATAATAATAATAATAATAATAATAATAATAATAATAATAATAATAATAATAATAATAATAATAATAATAATAATAATAATAATAATAATAAAAATAATAATAATAATAATAATAAATTCGCACGTAACAGCTCGTGGGTATTTTATGTTTCTGTATAGTGTTCGTGTTGAGGACATATTTTGTTTCTCCCCTAGTAAATATCTTGATTAGTACGAGTAAACCTTTCATTCAATTTGAAAATTTCTCAATAATAATAATAATAATAATAATAATAATAATAATAATAATAATAATAATAATAATAATAATAATAGCATTAATAATAAGATACGTAGAAAAAACAACAACAGCAACAAATTATTGATAATAATAACACTAATACTCCTCTTATTCCTCTTTTCTTTATTATTATTATTATTATTATTATTATTATTATTATTATTATTATTATTATTATTATTATTATTATTATTATTATTATTATTATTGAGAAATTTTCAAATTGAATGAAAGGTTTACTCGTACTAATCAAGATATTTACTAGGGGAGAAACAAAATATGTCCTCAACACGAACACTATACAGAAACATAAAATACCCACGAGCTGTTACGTGCGAATTCGGGAAGCTAAAAACAATAATAAAATAAAGAAATAAGGCGCAATAATTGATTTAACGGTTTTATAATTAGTCATTTACATACATGCCTATATATTGATGTTGTCAAATTAGTATAACATACAACACAATTTGCAGATAAAATTGATATGTTGTGTTACATGTTTGTAGTATAAAAACTAAATTGTTGTTACCTACTTCCAACAATGGACGGTAACCCACGTGAATCAAGTTCATTTTAGACCAGAATAAATAAAAGTTACTAACGATATTATATTCCGGTAACACAATACTTGGGAAGTGAGATAGGCCTAAAGTAATATGGCCATTTACCGACAATGGATAAGCACACAACACAAATTGTGTGAATATTTTAAAACTTTAAGATAAATTAGCATTCCATAGCTACTTTGGTGTTGAGGTCGATCAAAAAACAATTACATACGGGGCAAACAACTCTTTGTAATTTTATTAAAATAAAATTTTGTTTGAACAAGAACTAGGAGAGTCTTATGGTGTTTCTTACCCTAGAACCAGCGGTTGCTCTCTACGACTCTAACTACATACATTATTATGTACATAATGGAACATATAATCCACAAATTATGTAAATCTGAATACAAATACAAGTGAAGATGAAGACTAATAATTTTGCTAGGGCTTATATTTTTTTGTAGTTGTGACAGGATCATAATTAGTATTGAACATTAAAATAACAGTTTTGTAAATATTGTTCATAGGTAGATAAAAAGCCATCTCTCGAAGTCCAAACATATTAAGCTTTTATTCTCTGTTGTTCATGTCAAGTACACTGTTTCCTCAAAGGTGTAATTTGTAAACGAATGAAAACATTGACAGCAGTCTAAATCTTGTCATAATTATTACTGTCCATCATGATGTTTAAATCAGCCTCTACTCCCATTCCCACCCCGAAATAAAGAAAACTAGATCAACAAAATATTATTAGCCATAAGAACTTTAGTATAAATGGAGATTACGTTTGTGACTGTGTTTTTGTCGTTATATCATTTGGTGATGTTGTGTATGTCCAACATTACGGAATATATGGACCTAAGACGTTATGAAGCAATTTGGAAATCTTTAGATGTACACATTAAGTTAGTGATTTTAATATGACTCTTTGTGGTGGGATCATAAACTGCAGATATTCTTTTGAAAAGATCTAATTTTTGCTGGTGGAGATCTGAAAGTTAGATTTTGTCATGGGTAATGTCAGGATGGTAATGTAGGGTTGAACTCCCATGTCTTGCCCAGAGGGTGGACCCATCTCAGGTGTTGTTATTCTTTCATAATGGTTGAAATAAATACCCTGTGAAATATAATTTCATAATATCATGAAGACAAAGAGACGAAATCAGACATATATCCAATAGAGAACACGGGTAAGGTATCATGTAGCTTCAGGACATGTCCCAAGTACATAGTTTAGAAACAGACTAAGGACAAACACACACACACACACACAAACACACACACATGTATGTATGTATGTATGTATGTATGTATGTATGTATGTATGTATGTATGTATGTATGTATGTATGTATGTATGTATGTATGTATGTATGTATGTATGTATGTATGTATGTATGTATGTATGTATGTATGTATGTATGTATGTATGTATGTATGTATGCATGCATGCATGCATGTAGGTATGTATGTATGTATGTATGTATGTATGTATGTATGTATGTATGTATGTATGTATGTATGTATGTATGTATGTATGTATGTATGTATGTATGTATGTATGTATGTATGTATGTATGTATGTATGTATGTATGAATGTAGGTAGGTAGGTAGGTAGGTAGGTATGTATGTATGTATGCATGCATGCATGCATATAGATAGATAGATAGATAGATAGATAGATAGATAGATAGATAGATAGATAGATAGATAGATAGATAGATAGATAGATAGATAGATAGATAGATTGTTACGACCATGTAGTTTAATTGTGTGCTAAAATTTGAATTCTTTCTATTTCATTTTTGATTCATTAAATATAATTGTTTTTGTGATGATGATTATTTTCACATGGCCTGACATTTTGAATAAAACGTCATGTTTATTTAGAACGTAAATATAACCCTTTGGATTTCGTACGCAATTTTCTTAGTTAGCTGGATTGATAAACAAGCAAGGTAGATGATTTGTTGTGACCAAGGTCATTTTAAATTGTACATGTTGACATTCTGTAGTGCAATGGTGAGATTTCAAAATCACCACGCGTCCTTAGTGTTACATGGAATGACGTTTTCGTTAAGTTTAAATAACAGGTATCTATGAAATAGTGGTCAGAGTTATAATTCAGCACCTTGTAGAGTCGTACTAATACCTTGAAAAGGTTATTTTTTTCTGGTGCTGGAAAGATTTGTTCATTGTTCCGTCTGTTGAGCTTGAAGTATATTGTTATAGATGATAGTTGTAGTTCATCTACTTGTTATACAATAATTATGCTCCCCGGAGAACCGCACAACTGTGTTCGGACAAAGACATTTGGTGAAATTAATTATGTACTGCAACAGAAGGGTGCAAATTGTAATTACATTTGTGTAGAAACTTCGTCTGACATCTTCCTCTTCCATCTTGGAAAGTAATTGAGATTTTGACTAGATTCAATTAAAACTATTTGTTGACAGGACGTTTCTGTTTTTCACAATTCAAGGACAAATTTTGGACTTTCTTCGTAAATCGTAAGACCTATTTAATAATATTTTCCCTTTCACTTTGTTTTCTCGGGAACTAAATTATTTTTGTTACAACTTACCAAGCTTGTTGTTTTCAATCTTGCTTGCCTTTGTGTTGCTTTAAACGAGCCGTTCCAAAACAATATATATATATATATATATATATATATATATATATATATATATATATATATATATATATATATATATATATATATATATATATATATATATATATATATATATATATATATTTATTTATTTATATATATATATATATTTGTTGTTGTTGGGCTTAACGCCATTTTTCAGCACACGATAGACTATTCATGGCGGCCAGTATTAATGGTGGAGGAAGAAACCTGGAAATCACTGGAAAGAACCACCGACCCACGAGAAGCTACTGGCAACCTTTCTCAAATATCTACATTCGCCGAATCCTAGACTCGAACCCACGCAGACAGAGGTGAGATGGCAGTGATCTGTAACGGACAGCGCTTTAGACCACTCGGCCACTCGGGGCCCCTATATATATATATATGCATGTATATATATATATATATATGCATGCATGTGTGTATATATATATATATATATATATATATATATATATATATATATATATATATATATATATATATATATATATATATATATATATATATATATATATATATATATATATATATATATATATATATATATATATGAAGCGCATGAAACCAGATTAGACATATATTCAGTACAAATCATAAAATCATATTAGCGTCAATGGCGTTGAGAACATGAATCTGGCTTATAATATGTAAATTGTTAAGACCAACAGAGAAAAAACACGAATACAAATGGATGGACTTGAGGGGATGGGTGTTTTCGTACATCCATTACATGTCCTGTGTCAAGCATTCCTTTGACTCACAACATGAGAATTATCAAAATTCCATATGTATGACTATATGCATACTGACTTCTTGATACGACCAAGGAAATCTACATTTACAGTACGAAAGCATTTGCCTCTGTATCAAGCCATATCTCGAATAAATAAACTTGTGATATGCGATAACAGATCATTTACAAAGGTTCAGTTTCTTCTGTATCTCACTTCTGATTAAGATGAATGTTATGTTTTCCAGTCATTTACTGAAGTGAAAAACTCTACTCAAGTCACTGTTCATGTGTTCTTCAAGAAATATGTGGAACCAGTGCACAAATATACTTGTATAATGATATCTTCCTAATTTATTCTGCTTGGAACATTTACTGGAATCAGCCAGTTTGGTGGATAATAGTTCATAAATTTACACAAAGAAGATAGTGGGTGTGTCGTCGTCTTTTCTTAAAGATTAAGACCTTTTACTGTAAAATCATTTGGCATTTCCATAATTTTACGAACTAATTAAATATGGTATCCGTGCGAAACTTTTAACAAATTTTAGCCTCATAATGACATTAAGATTGCATATTAGAATGAAATAATTACACATTAAAATTGAACATTGGATCACTACGAAATCTATGTATAGTTTGATCATAGCATGTTAAAAGGGTCTGTGTTCATATCGTAACAATCTTTACGTCTTACTATCAGTACTTATTATTACCTTAAAGAAGGTATGACATGTGGAACTAAATATATCGAATAAACATGCTGTCAAGATTTTATCCAAATTATCCAAAGATTATAGATTAAAGAGCATACATTAGAATAACATCCAAGACGAATTGTATCGAAATGAAGGTGAGTAATTTAAAAATAGTATACAAATAAATGCGTGAATGTTCGAGTCAAGTTATATGTGACAAATGAATTCATTTTAAAGAATGTTTACATATATTCTGCTTAAAAATAACGTCTGATCTTTGAAAGATATGGAGTTTTTATTCCTTGGATTCTACCTATTGTATGAAATGGCGATGTTAGTCATTAGAATTTACTTTTTGAAATAAATCGGATGCATCTTGTTAAAATTTGCTGCTTGTATTAAATGAAATTGTCTTTCATTTGAATTTACTTCTTGTATTCAATGCGGATGTACATGTCTTACATTTGGACGTTCTTCATTGGAATTCTTTGACTGTAACTATGGTTTAGTTTGTCAATTATTTCTTTTTATTGCTTCTATAGTGGGTCAGAATGTACTAGACCATCGGGTAGGATGTAGTTACGTTGCTCGTTATTGGGTAAAATGGATGGTTTTTTTGGGGGGGGGTGTTGAGGAAATACAAGCATTTATAACTTCCAAAAAGCCGCACGTCTGTACAAAATTTGTGAATCTAATCTCTTATTCCAATCTTTCCCTGATAATGTGAAATGACACGATTAAAATAATTCTGCTTTTAAAGTATGCGATTGCCATGGTTGATATCTTATAAGGCTGGTCAGTGTCTCGTACGGATATTAATTACATGACTGAGCAAACTTTTCCGTGCTCATAATCAGTTCTAAAGCACACCAGCTGTTTTATTGGGTTTGAATAGCGTATGATATTGGGAACCGCTGTTAGTGACAAAACAAGTACGTGTGCCATACAAACTTGATCTTTTAAAGCGTCTGATAAACGGAGAAAAGGATATCACGTTGAAATCTAATCGAAAAACACACCAGACTGGTCAATATTGATGGATTGTAACAACTTCCACAAGACAATTATTAGACGATTGATTACAGGGCAATATATTGCGAGCATTTAGCAGACAGGGTATTTCCTGGACCAATATAGAACAAATACAGATTTGTCATGTTTTATACAATTTTGACCTTTTCTATTCCACTCATATATCGACTATCAATATCTTTTAGGAGCATCATAAATGTTTCACGAACCAGTTTCATGGATTAAAAAAGAAATGCAGAATTGTTATGAATGTTGGCCAAAAGAATGTTCCTTTCTATCAGATAGCTCACATATCCGACACGAGACATACGTAGTACATAATGACAATCAAGAATGTTTGATGATAGTAACAATAAGACTACATCGGCCACCATTACTACTACTGCTTTTATTAATACTCTGCTTTACTAAAACAACTAGTGCCGCAAGAACTAGTTTAAGTACTACTATTCTACTAATACCATCTCTACAACGGGAACAACCACCACAAATACATTATTTCCAAAGATAAAGAGCAATGTAATAATTGAGCAAGATAGGGGAGATTGAGGTCTTTAAAATTAAGTACTATAACTGAATATAACTTTCTCCATGAATAGCAATCTGGATTTGCAACGCTATTATTAACAGCGAATTATGAACAAATATTTCTTGCTAAAGATCTAATGTTGTTTGACGAAAGATTATAATAACGAAAACCAAAAAAGAAGTAGTCTGGCAATGGTGTGAAAATAACATTACGGGTAAAAGACTATACACCAAAACAAACATCAGTGACATTTAGCTGGAAAGATCTTATATATCGCAAATCGCGGGTAGCATAGAGATCTGCTCTAGGGTCATTCCTTTATATATATATATATATATATATATATATATATATATATATATATATATATATATATATATATATATATATATATATATATACGCATTTGCAGAATATTTATTTATACTAATAAACGTCATGGACTCACTATATGTTTATATTTATGGTGTATTAAATGATGATCCCCTGTAAACCTTGGTTGGTCGAATTCAATGCCTAATAAATCAAGTACATTATTTGAACATAGAAAAAACGAAACAGTTCCCAAGAATTTAGCAAGGAAGAGAAACTTTTGTCAATTATATCCACACCTAGTATTAACTTCTATGGCTGCTTGGTCAGTGCAACAATTACTATATCAAATTTTAAGATATTGCATAGCTTAGATTTCTTTCAAATACCAAAATTGTAAAATATATCAACTGTTATATTTTTGTTGAAATTTGCAACTTATTCAAAAGTATAAATGTCTGAATTGTTCAAGTTATGGTATCTGGATATATGTCTTAGTAAAGACCCTAAGGCATTTAAGATAACATACCTTTTTCCGAAAAAAAACACCTTTTAACATTTTATTTAAAAACACTGAAAGATAAATTGCCTCAAGCACATGGTCTTGTTTCCATTAAAATATTTAAACGTTGTTGCTTTGCATTGGTTGATCGTCGTTATATAAAGAGGCCTCCATGATGAATACATTTTGTTTCATCCGATACTTATATGAGTCTTAAAAATCATTCATGCATAAATGGAAAATGGTAAAATATATGCATTATACTTGGGCAGAGGTCATGGACTCAGCCACTGGGATAACAAACATATATAAACATTGACAGGAAAATAATGTAAATAGGTATGGTAACTTTAGAACGAGATATGTGTACAACGAAGATGCTATATCAGTTTCTATCTGTGGTACAAATTTTGAACAAAAACGAACAACAGACTTGCGAAGATCATCAACGTGTTGCTCTGGTGAGTGGGGAAGTAGTAAAGGGAACTCTAGCGGAGACTCTGCATTTATGCACATCGGTATCAAATGCAATAAACCTTATGAATATACTGCAGAATACACCAAATATAATATAAACATTGCAAAGTCTGGATTAAATGGGTATCTGTATTAAAAAAATGCCTTATTTGTTTCTGTTACCTCTATGATAAATAATCGCATTCTTAATGAATGTGTGTACCGGCTCGCTTGCTGGCATTTGGGGTTTAACGACCAAGTACGTATGGACTGTGGAAGAGAATTTTGTGTTTTTACCAACAAAAGTATTATTAGTATCACATTCTAATAGACCACGTGACCATTATAATATCACTCTGATCCACAAGACTACGTCAACATCAAATTATCACACTGATCCACAAGACTACATCAACATTAAAATTATCACTCTGATCCACAAGACGACAACAACATTAAAATTATCACTCTGAGCCACAAGACTACGTCAACATTGAAATTATCAAACTGATCCACCAGACTACGTCAACATTAAAATTATCACTCTGATCCACAAGACTACAACATTAAAATTATCACTCTGATCCACAGGACTAAATCAACATTAGAATTATCATACTGATCCACAAGACTACATCAACATTAAAATAATCACACTGATCTACAAGACTAAATCAATATTAAAATTATCACTCTGATCCACAAGACTACATCAACATTAAAATTATCACTCTGATCCACAAGACAACATCAACATTAAAAATATCACACTGATCCACAAGACTACATCAACATTAAAATTATCACACTGATCCACAATACTACATCAGAATTAAAATTATCATACTGATCCACAAGACTACATCAATATTAAAATTATCACTCTGATCCACAAGACTACATCAACATTAAAAATATCACACTGATTTACAAGACTACATCACATTAAAATTATTACACTGCTGCACAAGACTACGTCAACATTAAAATTATTACACTGCTGCACAAGACTACGTCAACATTAAAATTATCACACTGATCCACAAGACTATATCAACATCAAAAGTATCACACTTATCCACAAGACTACATCAACATAAAAATTATCAATCTGATCCACAAGCTTACATCAACATCAAAATTATCACACTGATCCACAAGACTACATCACATTAAAATTATTTCACTGATCCACAAGACTACGTCAACATTAAACTTATCACTCTGATCCATAAGACTACATCAACATTACAATTATCACACTGATCCACAAGACTACATCAACATTAGAATTATCATACTGTTCCACAAGACTACATCAACATTAAAATTATCACACTGATCCCCAAGGCCACGTCAATATTTACAATATCACAATGGTCCAAAAGGCCGCATCATCATTTATAATATCATACTGACCCAAAGGGCATGGCAATATTTTAAATATCACACTGACCCCCAAGACCTTGTCAACATTTAGAAAACCACACTGATCCACCGGACCATGTCAACTTTTATAATATCACTCGATCTTCAAGACTCTAAATATGTTCCTGATGTGTCTGCTGTCTCAGACTTGTAATAACGAGGCAGGAAAGAACATAATCTTTACAGTAGAATATTTAATGTAAATTAAGTGTCATTGTTACGACCATGTATCTTAATTACTTGTGTGTTAAAATTTGAATTTTTTTATTTCATTTTTGTATCATTGTGTTTTATCTGGATGATGATTACTGTTCACGGGAACTGTTATTTTCGTAAGAGTTTTGTTTATTTAGAACGTAAACATATTTCTCGGCTTTGGTATAAGTTGTTTAGACAGCCGGGTTTGATAAACAAACGACATAAATGATTGGCTGTGGCCAAGGTATTATCTGAGTATATATGTTTATATCGTGTAAATACGATTGTCAGATGATGAAATGACCACGTTTACTCCAAACGCGTGCACCACGTAAAGGTATCTTAGTTTAATTTAAAAAGACTTAGGTCCCTGTGAAATGATCAGTCAAATATCAGCTGTGTCGTAGTCAATTGTATATTATGCCTTGCGAGAAAGGTATTATATTTATTGTGCTAGAGTGAGTAATATAACATACCTTAAAGAAGAATGGTATATTTATATTGTGCCGGAAAGAATTAAATCTTCATTACATCTATAAAGCTAGAGATGTGAATTGTCATAGATGACAGCGAAAAGAATTCATCTACCGTTTGAATAATAATTTATTCCTGGAGAACTATTCATGTTTTATTTTAATTAGGCATAAGTTTCATTAACTTAGATATAAACTGATATACTTTACACATAATTTAGCAACCAACCACCCCTCCTGAGTTATCCCGCGTTTGAGATAATGATCTGATTGCACAGTATTTTCCATATTTTTAAAAGAATTTTAGGATGCGACGGAGAAGACTTCCTTTTGATAGTACTGTAATAGAGTTGCGCAGTTATTTTAGTTTGCCTTTCGTTGTATCTCATACGACAATATATCCATTGATCTTGAATATTTCTTAGAAATGTTCTACAGTCTGCGAGGAAAACAATGATTGTCTTGTCAGGTTATCTTAAGCTCGATACTTTTATAATTCACCTATTATAGACAAAACTAATAAGACAAAACCTCAATATTAAGTGGGATTTGTTCAAACCAAATAAGGTATTTCCAACAAAAAAAAAAATTAAAACAAGCAAATCTTTGCCTGGCCTAAAGGATATGATGTCGGAAAAACGTATTAAGTAATTAAATCTGGTCGTGACACTTTCTAAAAACATTATACGTTTATAAAGTTACCAATCGTTAACTCTCTTCTCTGCTGATATAGAAAGTAAACAATCATCATCTCTCTACTTTTGCATATATACAAATTAACCAATCATCATCTCTCAACTCTAAAAATACAGAAAGTAACCAATCATTAACTTTCTATCTTAAAGAGTATTATAATAAAAGTGCACGATGGGGGAGATCTCAATCCGTATCCTTCCTCTTCAAGATAGCATCACGACAATAATAAAGGATATGCCATCACAAAAGGCAAACTATAACTAATCTATGGACCTTAAACTGATTGCAAAATATAATTCAGAAGGAATAGTAACCACGAATTTATACAATCTACCTTAAAAATAGTCACAAATATTCAGTACATCAATCACCTTATGACTATCTATTACTGCTTCAACATTTTAAAAATTTATGTGTGATGGAAGGGGAAAACGTTGGTGGTGAATCGTCCAATATTGGCATGTGAACGTGAGCGTAAAGTCAAAACCCCAAAAGAAGTAAATGCTAGACTGAATCCGGTTTCGTGCCTTAATTACAAATGGCTCAGTTAGATATAATTGAAAGCATTTAAGGCATGCAATCCATCTAACAGAGGACTGATAACATGGTAGCATTCAACATTTAGATTGAATTTAAAATATTTTGAACCGGCGGTCTTTCTTACAGCTCTTTACCAGCATAATTAAAATGAAAATAAACAACACCTTTCTCCTTTTGCATTCGTTCGTTCTTTCTCACATACTGAACTTGACCACATGTGCTGTATCAAATACCCCATGCATATAGCCGTCTACGCCTAGTGCATGATATTGCTTGAACCGCTTTACAGAAACTAACTGCGAAGCGACGAGCATTAATCCAGAAGCTGTTTGTATTTGATCTAAACTTTCATCAACTATGGATGTCCTAAAAGGTCTGTGGAAAACGGTTTCATAGTCGAAACCTAAAACATCTTGCGAGCTACATCGATTCATCGATTTCATGATGATCTGAAGCTCTATCATAGTTGTTCTCTTATTGCTTTTATTTAGGCTACCAGATGTTCTGACTTATTGGTAAAGGTAATTGTTTCTTCTAACCATTATATAAATCGTGGATAAATATCAAAACCCAGCAAACTGGTAGGTCTTACTGCGTCTATGCATAATATGTAAACATGCTGATCGATAACAATGAGAAACGTAGACATTTAGGATTTCGGTATTGAAAATACCATCAAATTTACCAAACCTTTAATATCCAGAATCTTACGGAACACGATATGTTTATAAATTGGGGCATGACATATTATTTACTGTTGGCTGTCTTAGCAGATTCGTAGTAAGGGTAATGAAAGTAAAGATTATACTGATAAAACTGCTTTGCAGTTTTTGAATGAATATTCTAAAAAAAATAACTGAAAACAATATATTCTTGTAAATAGCCATGCTCTACATACTTGTAAATATATGTGGAATTTAAATTCTATAAAGAATATACGTATCGTATATACAATTCATCGCCGAGACAAGGCGGTATTGTTTCTATCTGATATGAGTCTATATGACAATAATCACAATAGTATTATTGTATCATGAGATCATCTAGCTTTATAACAATGATTACAGCAGTATTGTTACATAATGCGATCAATTAGCATTAAAACACTGATCTAGCTTTATAACACTTATTACAGCATCATTCTTAATTCATGCGATCAATTAGCATTAAAACACTGATCTAGCTTTATAACACTGATTACAGCATCATTCTTAAATCATGCGATCAATTAGCATTATAACACTGATCTAGCTTTATAACACTGATTACAGCAGCATCGTTACATCATGCGATCAATAGCATTATAACACTGATCTAGCTTTATAACACTGATTACAGCAGCATCGTTACATCATGCGATCAATAGCATTATAACACTGATCTAGCTTTATAACACTGATTACAGCAGCATCGTTACATCATGCGATCAATTAGCATTATAACACTAATCTAGCTTTATAACACTGATTACAGCAGCATCGTTACATCATGCGATCAATTAGCATTATAACAGTGATCTAGCTTTATAACACTGATTACAGAAGCATCGTTACATCATGCGATCAATTAGCATTATAACACTTATCTAGCTTTATAACACTGATTACAGCAGCATCGTTACATCATGCGATCAATTAGCATTATAACACTTATCTAGCTTTATAACACTGATTACAGCAGCATCGTTACATCATGCGATCAATTAGCATTATAACACTTATCTAGCTTTATAACACTGATTACAGCAGCATCGTTACATCATGCGATCAATTAGCATTATAACACTAATCTAGCTTTATTGACTGACCGCAAATGTTTTATTGCATCATGTGATCATCTAGCGTTATAACACTGATTACAACATTATTTTTTGTTTTCCCAGTTACTTGTGGATCTGTCCTAAACACCCCTCTATAGATTGGAGGGCTATTGGCAAATTATATAATTATTATTATTTACATTAAACCTTCATTAGCAGTTACATTAGTGTAATAGATTTAACAGTTAATACAAATCAACACATAGATGAATAAAGTACATTAGATTTAACCACGCCATGCATATATGTGTCTTGACACATGTTTTAAAGGAAGGCACAAGGAAACTATGAAACAATTATGTGAATGAATTTGACTCGTTTCAGCCATCACATCTGATTGCACCTTCTTTACTACCCAATAATATTCTTTCGGTTTATTTTTTCTTACTTTATCCATAAATAAAAACAGACGTAAATGTCACAACTAATATTGATCGTCAAGGAATGCATGTCAATATTCATCATTTGTTTTATGGTACAGAAGGTGAGAATGTAGGTTAATACAACAATATTTGTCTATCAACGTTTAATGTAATAAGTTTTAAACAGACTAAATGTATAAACGTTAAACTATAATTGTAGTGGAACTCTAAAATAACTACATGCTGCATCTGTCCCTTTTAAAAGAATGACCTCTATTTGAAAATAATAAATGGTAAAAACAATCCTGGAATATATTCCGTCAATTAGTATTGTTTGCTCATATTTTCAGAGATAAAGAGTCTTGTGCATTGGCAGTGAACTAAATGTTATTCAAATAATGCATTGAAAAATATATTTAGATGGCATTGTTAGGTCAATACGAAACATTGAATAATGACAGTTGTATTTTATTTTGTCCTTTAAATAGAATTAAACCCATATTTCTAATGGATGACAAATCATCCGTGTATTCTGATGAAAGATTAAAGTTTCCACTATGACGGTGTCTTTAGACGGACATTGATAGAATACTTGCAGTCGAGTTATCGACTACCTCTAACAGTAGTAAAAATTTTGTAGTTTGTTTGAAATTAGTAGCTTCTCAAAATAACGACTATTAAAGACTTCTAAAATGTTTTCTGTCAACATATGTCATATCTTATATCTCGTTTGAAAGCTATGTTTATGACATCTCTGTTGTTTTCCATTTTAGCTTTGGGGAACACTCTAGTGACGGTATCTAGTGACTGAGATTGAAATTGGCATTAATTACATTCGTAACATGAAACAAGAATAGATTCCTCACGTTGTACATTTGAGCTTTGTTCGGACTAAAGGATTTGTTTACGAGTTGGTCAAATACAGTCTTCTATGCAGTTTAAGTTTAATCGCTCATTCTTAGGGACACTGAAAATGTGGTCGAATTTGTTCTAACTTAATTTGACATGTATTATGGCTATGATCTTAAACTAAGTAAGAGAAAAGTGAGAAAACCCAATAATTTAGAAAAAAACTCAACAAATAATTTATTTTCCAAGAATAAAAAAAAAATTTAAAGAATTTACAGTAATGTAAATTCAATCTGAGAATAGTCCGATAATGTTTATCAGCAATCCTCATGAATAAAATTCTTTTTAAATTCCAGTGTTGCCGAAATGAGACCCAAAAATGAAGGTGTTGATGTGCTTGTGGTAGCAATTGACGTGGCGATGTGGCAAGAGTCTTTTATTGAATCACACTAATATAATCCAATATGTTGTTGTTTGAAATCACTCTAATTTCAAACGAATGCTTCTGTCCAAGAATAATAGAAAACAACACTTTGTAATTCTGGAGAAGAATAACTTGAATAAATAATTAAAGACCAATCAAAATTCTAAACACAACAATACAACTGATTCTGTTATATAGCACGAATGAATAAGTTTTATGTAATCAAGACTATCAAGCCCTCTCCTTGCCCTAAGTCACAATTAGTATTTTCTGAAAATAATATGACTTAATTGAAAGTTCCAGTTAAGAGCATTATGGGTTCTCAGCAAGATAAAATCTATTCCCAAATCATAAATGGAATCTGGTAATCATCAAATAGGCTATGTATTTTTATAGAGGAATTCTAACAACTGTGCCCCATAACATAATTAATAATGATCCTAATATTAAGCTCACACTAACAATACGAATATGAGCTATGTGTTATATGATCACCAAAATAAAAGCATCATCAATACCTCTAGTCAGGAGCACGTTGAGCTTGATTTTAGACAAGGTCAAGCACAAAATAAAATCATTACTTCTAAGAATGGAGAAAAACTAACAAATGTGAATCAAATATACATGGCATAACTCCTAATCACGGGGTCTCACTAAAATTGCTTCTGTCACTCTGAGCTTTAATATGTGTTTTCCCTACGCTTTCATTAATAACGAAATGGAAATCAGCTTAGCTTATCTGCATGGTATTTAATCTTTCTAATAGTACCAGAACTCAGAATATTCCTTCATTTTGTTAACTTTGTTTCTGTAAATTGTACTTCATTATTCCTGGTATGTAAGGTCACATAATATTGGCCTAAATCATTTCAGTTTACTACTTTGCTTGGAAAGAACACTCGCTTGAATATATAAAAGACGCAATACGACTTATGTTGGAAATAAAATATAAAAGCACAACAAACACGCCCTATTAATTCGAAAATGTTTTGTCACACAAATAAGTGCATATTAAGGAAATTAAGCAACCACTTAGATATGGAACTGATGACGTTGTTTTTTAACGAAAGAATCAAATAAAAAACACGCAATATATGACATAAAGATTTGAACATACTTTGTGGTTCCACAAATAAGAATACATTAAATAAATGTAGGAGCCACACAACTATCAAATATAAGGATTGCTTAAATTCAGTACAGTCTGTTTAACCTGAACTAACTACAACTATCGAAGTAATCGAGTGTAGCAATATTTTTAGTTTGGACACACTTATTTACTGGAATTCACTTATTAATTGTTTTAGCAACACAAATCTTATAAGAATTGCTTATTTATTTTAAATTTTGACGCTTGAATTTTAATACATATAAGATTGGTGATTATAAAACACGTAAGGCACAATTTACCTGCCAAATAATCTCCAGATAATTGATGTATGCAGCTGAACCTCTTGGATAAATTGTGCATACCCTTAGTATGCACAGATTGGAAATAATTGATCTCGATTGTCATGCCAAAAAAATGTGAACGAGAGAGAAACATATTTGATTCTGTCTAAATGTAAATGACATACAGAAAAGTGTCCACAAGTTTCAACTCAACTAATTACATCTAAAGATCTATACGATTGGTCTCAAACACGCGGTCAGTCAAGCCGTATTATGTGGCCCGCAAAATGATTAGCGTCACAAGGTGTAGGAGTGATAACAAAAATATCGAGTCCCTTGGATTGTCAAAAATGCCGTCATGCTTTCCTCACGGAAGTTTGAGTTTTAGGACTCCTGGTTTATATTATGTGTAGAATGATTTTAAATTTCTAACGACAAACTCAAAATGACCATAGGTCGTTAAAGGTTTGCATAATTGGTCTCATTCAGGTTGATAGGATAAACAAAATGAATGCATTAAATGTATGTATGCATTTTGGAAGTTGTCCTTGATGTGAAGGTTTTCTATCGTGATCGAATTATCCAAGAGTAATGACACATGCATGTTTACAAGCAAATGTTCACTAAGTGTTCAGCAATGCACAAAGTAATATCGCATTATTGTAATGACCGAATGAATGAGCTCCTATGATCCCTGCCGAGTGTGTCCGCAACAAAATGTACTTCGGTTGCTTGGTATGCTGCTTGTTTTCTTTTTCACTCGATCAATAAGCAGTTGCCTGCAATCAGCCTTAACTCTGGTGGTGGTTTACCCCTAGCAGCTTTGTTGGTGTGGGTGTTATCTGTTTGGTTATCGTTGCCTAGAGGTGATCGCCGACGGCGTAATTTGAGAAAATGACAGGTGAAATAGATAAGGAACTGAACAGGTATATAGAACATAATAAAACGATCCCATGTTACAAATAAAGACAAATATAATTAAAATCTCTAACAATACAGTTCAGAACAAAAGTAATAAAAATACAATGCAAAAATACACTTTTTTATTTTGCCAAAACTTCTTGCACGAACTTTCGAATACAAGACATATTGATACCAATAGACGATCTGTTACGTGATAGAATTTAAATTAACATTTAGATCACAGTGAATATATTTAAGTCATAATCTTGTACAGTTTTCGTAACCTGATAAACTTGTTTCGGTCCGAATTCCACCGTCACTGTTCCTTTTGACTCCTTTGTCCTTGTCAGTTCAGGTCTCCTTCACTTTGACTTTCTTTCCAAATTTGCAGGTGCTCCGTCATTTTCGCACCTTTCAACTTTCTGTCCACTTTGGATTCGTAAGACGTAATACTTAGAGTGTAGATCGTACAGTCCAGAACTTCAAGCTGTCTCGCCCCTTTCCACAGCGTAACCAAAAATAATTACTAAAATCTCCCGCTTTCCAAAGCAACGAAACTGCAATAGGTCTACCAACAAATGGCTACTAACTGATTTCTGGTTAATGTCTCAAATTTCAGCTTCCATACAAAGCATAACTTGAACTCAGTTGCAGTAAGTTTAAACAAACTAAGCGCTTAATTATAAATCAATATTTCCTAAATTTTGCTGAGCCAATCCGTACATAATGGTCATGTAAATGCGGCCATTCCCCTTAAAGGTCGTTATTGGTATATGTGTTCCACTAAATGTGTTCTACCACAAATAACAATAACAAAACGACGATTGACATAAATTTGCTACTCAATGTGTAATTAATTATAAATAAATAACTCCTACATTTGGCTGAGCCAATCCGTACATAATGGCTCTGTAAATGCGGTCATTCCCCTTAAAAGGTCGTTAATGGTATATGTATTCCACTAAATGTGTTCTACAACAAATAACAATAACAAAACGACGATCGACCTAAATTTGCTAATATGGCGAATAATAACTCTTTCAAGCGCATTGGATCCACCAAGTGATCACGTGTGTTAGGGATTGATTAAGATAGATGCAATAAACTGACGACGAACAGTGCGAAACTAATAACTAACTAGCCTGAGCGATTTCGACTCTTAATGAGTCTTTTTTCAAAGGCAAATACAAAACATATATAAAACAAACAAATAAATACAAAAACGTTGTGTTTATAAACCTCTACATGGCTGTCTCCACATGAGTTAAAACTATAAATACAACCAGCTTGTATAGACTTGGTGCGGATACTGCAAACTATTTATATTTCCCTAAAAGTCTACAAGCCAAAGCGACATCTATTACTTTTTTGTACATTTATGTAACGCAGATTATATCCCGGATATTTGATTCCATACCAGATATTCTTATAGTAATAATTAAAGGATACTAAGAAGATTTAGAAAACAGTTTAATTATACTAGTGAATAGTTTTCTTTTTCTAGTCGTCGTGGTTTAGACCGCTTGGTTTCAATATACATATATATATATATATATATATATATATATATATATATATATATATATATATATATATATATATATATATATATATATATATATTGTTTTCTAAATATCACAAACACAAGCCAAATATTAAGGTAATTCTCATCAAAAAATATCCCGGAAGATGCCTTATACATTAGCATAAATGAAAGACTGTTTCATGGATAGCACTCTCGAGATATAACAGTAGCAGTTACTTCCCCTGTTCCATCAGACCATTATACGTCAAGGAAAAATAAAAAAAGGAAGATAGCATATTGATGATAAAGCAGGATTCATACATACATACATACATACATACATACATACATACATACATACATACATACATACATACATACATACATACATACAAACATACATACATACATACATACATACATACATACATACATACATACATACATACATACATACATACATACATACATACATACATACATACCTACCTACCTACCTACATGCATGCATGCATGCATGCATGCATGCATGCATGCATGCATGCATGCATACATACATACATACATACATACATACATACATACATACATACATACATACATACATACATACATACATACATACATACATACATACATACATAAGTAGTAGATGAAAGTAAGAATCCGAGCTCAACAACCCCCTCCAGACCTCCAAACAAATACAAAATACCTAGGTAACGTAATAGAAAACCCATTGCAATCAATAATTGTGTTAAGAATCCGAGCTCAACAACCCCTCCAGACCTCCAAACAAATACAAAATACCTAGGCGACGTAATAGAACACCTGTTGCAATCAATAATTGCGCTAAGAATCCGAGCTCAACAACCCCTCTCCCCACCCCTACAGACCTCCAAACAAATACAACGTAATAGAAAACCTATTGCAATCAATAATTGCGTTAAGAATCCGAGCTCAACAACCCCTCTAGACCTCCAAACAAATACAATAGAACACCTGTTGCAAAATACCTAGGTAACAGGTAAAATTTAATTACGTGATCTTCCAGAATAAGCAAAATGATATGTCAGACTCAATTTTCCAAATCATTACGATTTAGCAGAGCGTGGCGATTGTGGACTAAATTACGCATTAGAATTCCAGTAAGGTAAGTGGTATTATATAAAATTTTATGTTATATCATACTTCTTTTGATAATCTTTCTCATATTTGCTGATCCTCATGGGTAGAATATCTGTTAACATGTTGTCAATAATACGAAATTCACGTATTAAATCGTCCATACTATATTTTACTCCTCGTAGGTAAGATCTTATTTGATCAAGTAGTTTTTTGTAAGTTATAATTGATGTTAAGCAGCCGTGCTTTTTTATCAAAATTTTAGGTTCAACTTTTTTACAAGCTGCTGTAAGAGAAACATCAGCACCGGATATGATTAACAAAAACGGGTTTAATGATATACCACTTGAAATTATGCCAGAACTAGTCATTAACAAGGGTAGATATGATATTACTCGAAGGATCTTGTTATAATATTTGTAGCATTTTTTTACGCACCAAAGTTTTTTGTGATAATATTTGTAGTATTGTATTAGTGCGTCAACATCCTGTCCTGGAATATCTTTTGAAATATGATTGAAATCAACTATACTTTTTTCATTATAATATTTGTTCACATAATCTCAAGCTTGATTAAGTAACTAGTTGAGGTGTTTCAGCCACAAATTCCAGACAATACCAATATGACGCAGCAGTTAATTTTTTGTCATCTGCTATTAGCATAAAAGTTTCTTCAACATCTTTGTTTAACACAATAGACACGGTTCCAGAGAAATTATCAGTCGAGTGACGCCATGGAAATAATGTAAATATATTAAACTTTGCACTGCTCAACACGGACAATCTATACACACCAGTGACCTCTGCAGTATGTTTGAGAGTGTTATTTTGCGGCGACCAAGTAGACATTCCAGAAGCAACAGTATAGACAATATTTTTAATCTGCTTGTGAGGAATTTTAATCATACTTGTTTTCTCAACAATACTAGGAATTCCACTAATAATATCGTTGAGTTTTGTGTTAATATTATCGAGTGTAATATCAACAGATGGCGGACTTCCAAAAAATTCGTTATTGGTTTTGTTTATGTTTCTGCGAAAATTTAAAAACGTGGTGATGTGATTAGTAAAATCAGTTTTGAACTTGCTGATTTCATTGTTGATATCATCAACATATTTCTTTGTTACAGCATCAAAATCAGATTCTGGTGTTCTAAGATTATTGATGCCATTATTGTTCATGTTGAGAAATGCACGCATTATACCGCCATGCATCGACACGTACTTTGATTCCTGATCATCAACATATTTCTTAGTAGCAGCGTCATTGTCCTCAGTTGGGTTTCCAAGGTATGTGATCTTGTTCTGGTTCATAGCAATGTTTCCCGTAAATAAATCACCTGCTTTTCTAACATAATCGTTAACTGACCTACCCGAATCTTCTATCTTACCTTGATTATTAAAAGTAGCAATATTATTAGCAACTGCAGTAGGATTTCGTACTAGTACATTTGATAGTTGTACATTACTCGTCTTTAATCGTCCTTGTTTGTCCTGGATAACTACCACTGCACCGCGATCTACACTTGCAACGTTATCAAATTGTTGATTTCAGTTTTGAGCTTATCAAGAGTCGCATACTTGGATAAGTCACCCTGGTAACCTTCTGTTAATAAATCTACTGCTAATGTTTCCAAATTTTGTATAGTAGCTCATATACATACCGTGCTACACAAAATTGTGGGATTAATATAACTTAAAATTATACGATGGCGAAGATAATAAACTTTGACACCGAGCGGTTGGTGAAGCATAAACATAAACAATGAACTTCCAGACTGTCATTATCTTATTGTTGGGCGAACTGGATCTGGTAAAACAAATTTGTTATTAAATCTTTTACTCAATAATAACTTTAACTATGATAAGGTTTATATTACACATCAACCCCCAAACAAGACAAATACAAATTATTAAACGAGTATAATGATAAAGCCTCGTGATGAACTTGGCAATTGGTGATGATTATATTTTTGATAAAACAACCAGAAGAACGCGTTCCAGTGAATGAACTCGATTCGTCAGAGCATAAGATAATCGGCATATGATGATATTCCGCTAAACAATGAGGAAATGAACAAGATTAGATCATATTTTTCACTATCACGTAATAAAAGATGTAATTCTGTTTATCTTGCCCAAGGTTTTTATAATGTTGATAGGTTTATTAGGCGAAATAAGGGTTGTTTCATATTATTTCACGGAATATATATGTGGATGTGAGAATATTGCAAGCGAACAAGTGGTGATGTTACAAAAGATAAATTCTATCGAATTATATCATCGAGCAACTAAAGATAGATATAGTTTCTTTTTATTTGACAAGCTAGCGCGTGATCCAACCAAGATGTTTCGTTGTTGCCTTGAGACGTTTCTATGATATAATTTTGTAAAGCGGATAAAAATAATGGACAAACATCAACAGAAATTCGAATACTAAAAAGTTTCTCGAAACTCGAGCGGGCTTTTAAGATAAAGGTGGAAGAAGCCCGACGTGGACAATTGACTTTTACGAAAAAACCCGCTCCCGATTTTTTCAGACCAAAAAACGGGAAGAAATTATTAGGTAACAACCTAAAACAAACCACAATCGGGGGGAAGGGAAAACGGAAAAAAACGGGAAAGGGGAAAAAGGGTTTGGTTTGGAAAGGGGGTTAAAAGGGATCCCCAGGAGCTGGCGGGGAAAAATTTTTAAATCGATGAAGAAAAAAAAAATCTGGGGGTCATTTCGGGAAAATAAGGAAATGTTTGTTAAAAGGGGAAAAGGGGGGGGGGTTTTTTAAAATTGGGTTTAAAATTGGGAAGGATTGGGGAGATTTTTTTTAAAGAAGGAAATTTTTTTTTTTTTTTTAAATTTTTTTGGGGGGGGAAAAAGGTTTGGGGTGGTTTGGGGGGTAATAAAATTTTTGGGGGGTTTAAAAGGTTTTTTTTTATTTGGGTTTTTTTTTTTGTTTTGGGGGGGGGGTTTTTTTTTTTTAAATGGGTTTTTGGGTTTTTTTTTTGGGTGGTTTGGGGAAAAAAAAATGGGTGGGGTTAAAATTTTTTTTTTTGGTTTTTTGGTGAAAAGTGGAATTTTTGGTTTTAAGGGTTTATTTTGGTTTTTTGGGGGGGGGAAAAAAGGGTTTTGGGTTTGTTGTTTTGGGGGGGGGGGAAAAATTTTTTGGGTGGGGTTTTATATTTTGGGGAAAATTTTTTGGGGTTTTTTTGGGTTTTGGTTGGGTTGGGGAAAAGGTTGTTTTTTTAAATGGGTTTTTGTTGGTTTGTGTTTAAATTTTAAAAAAGGGAAGGGGTTGAAAGGGTTTTAGGGGTTTTTTTGGGGTTTTTTGGGTTTTTTATATCAAAGTTCAAAGGGTTTTTACAAACACATCCGAGTACAAAAATTTTAAACACCGCATTTTATCAAAAATTTTTAGTAAAATTGAAAAACAACATTAGGGCTTGATTATAAAAAAAATTAACAGGAAACAGCGCGAATTTAAAAGAAAATTTACACCCCCAATAAAAAATTTATCCTCAAAACATAAAATTTGGTTAATTTCTTGTCTGTTGAACCCGGGCCGAATTTAAAAAACGGGGAAATTAAGGATGAAATTTAATCTTTTTTGTTAAAAAATTCTCCAACATCACAAAAAGAGTTTATTGATATAAAAATTAACAGATTCCAAAAGGGAGTTTTAACATTTTGATTAAACAGAACAATAAAAGAGCTTCAAAACAAAAGTTTGGGGGGAATGCGGGAAAATTTTTCAATTTAAAACGGCAAAATTAAAAACCACCTTAGAGCTAGGTTTAAACAGTGAAAAGAAATTAAAAAGTCATCTTTGAAGAAAGAATTTTAAAAAAGGGGTTGGGTTTTTATAGGTTTTTTATTTTAAAAATACCCCCGGTGAAGATAAATTTTTTGGACTTTTGTGGAGAACTACCATAATATACGAAAGTAAATACAATACCCCTTTAAATTGCTCATCGCATCTGGATCTTATACGTAAAAAGGGCCCAACCCGGGCAAACACTAAAATTTTTTTTCCCAAAAGTCCCCCCGGTTTTCTCTCATCAAATAAATCCGCGACAGATTATTTTATTTTCCCCTTAACACCTGAGAAAAAATTACAAGCATTTCAATCAACTCACAGACCAATCTGGAGGGACAAATAGACTTTAAAAAACGAGATGTCCCGTATTATTTAAACCCCCTTTCCAAAACTCCTAGGAAATGTGTTTTTTGGTACAAAATTTTTTATAAAATGAACAAGAAAATTTTCGAAGAAAAATCGTGGGGGTTTTTTTTTGGGAAAATATTTTTAAACAATTGCAGAGAATTTCCGGGAAAACGGGGGTAAAGTAGCGCCCATTGCACTTGACGCCGGTAAAGTTTCCCCTAAGGGGGGGGGAATTTTTTCAGAAAGGCCCACGGCGTACCCCCAAAAGATTGCTGAAAAGTTTAAAAGGGACCTTCAACAACCCCTTGGGGTTTGGGAAAATTTTTAAAACGAGAAATTATCAAAATTTTTTGCGCCAACGAAAAACAAAACGGCTATGATAGCTACAAAAAAAAAATTATTGTGGGCGAGTGGTGAAAAAATTGTACTTTAAAACTTGTAAAGAAAACAAAACAAAGGGGCCCCCTCGCCTTTTAATTTTGTGTAAGATTATAAAAAAAAAATGTCATAAAAACTATCCCCGACTTTGCAAAGAAATTGATACTGGAGCTGTAACGAATTGAGTTTGCGGAAATTTGATGAGAACCAAAACCAAACCGAAAAAAACCGGGGTTAGAACTTTTAACACAACTGTTCGAACGAGTTAAAACTGGGGGCAGTTTTAGATTTTGCTGATGTTGCAAACAAAATTATTCAAAACCCACTGGAGCTGGGGCAGCTGCACGACATACTGTTCCCCCCTTTAACCCGGGCAGATCCCATTGGGGGGTGTTTTTAGTAGCGAATGCTTTAAAAGAAACGAAAAATAAAAATCTACGCGATTAAATTTTAACGAAGGATTTTTTTAAAACAAAAAGCTTTTGCCCCCAGAATCTCGCCAAAAAACGATGATGTTTTCCTTTAATTACAATTTTTGGGATTTTGCCGTGATTTTAACAAAGTTTTTTGGGAAATAAAACATACGCTTATTTTAAAATGATGATCAAAAACGATTGTATAAAACACGCTGGGGGGGTGGCTGAGGGACGTTTTTTATTACAAGATTAGCACGGGGACCCTTTGGGGGTTGCCCCTTAATTAGTTTAAAATGTTTGGATTTCGAATTTTTAAACTACCCACCTTTTCAAAAAAATCCCTTTTCCCAACAAAAACAGGATTTATCAAACGTTTTTTCCCAACGCGATGTTTACACGGGGGCGTGAAACGACCAGCCCGCGAAAAAACTACCGCAAACACTTTTCGTCGTATTTAAACCCAAAAGAACGCCCGTAATAATCAGGAAATAAAAACTCCGTATTCGAAAACCCCCGAGTTAACAAATTATTGTGGGAAAATTTTCCAAAAGTTTTCCCCAAACGTGCAATGGGTTGAAATTTTTCCCCGTGGGACCCACCAAAACATTTGGGGCCTTTCGAAATTTTAGGGAAAGCAAGGGCAAAAATTTCCAGAACGGGGAAAAGGGGGATTCAAATATAAATAGAAGAGTTTCGATCGCTCTATCCCATCTTTTACTTTGAGTATAAAAAAAACATTTGGAGCGTGTTTTTGGGATGGGACGGGCAAAATATTGAGGTCCGTGGACACTGGGCGCGGGTGCCAGTTGAACAGAAATAACGTTTCGCGCAAATTGGGTTTTTGTGACGTTTTTGGACCATCAAATTCTTAAAAGGAAAATGACAGTAAAAAGGGTTTAACTAAAAACTTGGATATAACTTTATGAAAACCAAATTTACCAACTCGAAAAAAATATCCCTAACATCTGGTCAAGTTGAAAAATTTACGCAGCTGTTGCTAAAACGCGCTCGTTTTTTTTTGGATGTCTCTCCGTTAAACGGGGGCGTCCCCTGGGGACTTAAATTTAAAAATTGCAGTAAAAATGCAAAACAAAACAAAAAATAAATTTAAAATCGATCGGCAACAAACCTTTTTTGCTAAAATTTAAAATCTTTTTTCCCCAGGAAAACGCAATGTCAAAAGAAGGGGGTTTTTTTTTTTTGGAAAAACGTTATCAATAATAGCAGAAATTTTTTAAAACCCAGTACTTGGTACCCCCTTTCTTGCGGCTGCGTCAGGAGAGTCTCGGGGCGAAAACGAAGAAAGCAGCCCGAAGGTGTGGTATCAAACAAATTTTTCTTTAATTTTTTTTAAACAGTAAAAATTAAAATCCCAACAAAAAAAGTCCCCCGCAAAAAAAACCCAAAATCATCGAAAAAAAAAGACAACAAAAACAAAACGCAAACAAACAAAAAAAGGGGGGGGGTTTATTCCTTTGGCCCACTTTTGGCGGGACTAGCGGGAAGGCTGCCAAACTTAAAGGAATGGGGCCCGGGATTAACTCTAACAGGGACCAGAACGTTATTGAGCAATTTTGACATCATTGAAAAATTGAAGGACGTTGTTGGATTTCGAGGAGTATTTTCCAAGGATGAACTCGATGACGTACCAACAGGCGTTCTTGTGTTGTAAATATTGAAAACTTCAATGATGGCTCTGGCACCCACTGGGTTGCCTGTCCCCCATAAAAAAATTTTTTTGGGTTCTTTGGGGACTTCCCCCAAGCATCCCCGAATAAAATATTTTTTTAAAAAAATTTTGGAAAAAAAAAAATTTTTTCGTCAATCAACTACAGCCGTTTGGGAACATCGCTTGGGGTTTTATTATTGTATCATTTTTGTGGGGGAAAATTTGCGCCGGAAAAAATTTTTTGAAGTTTTTTTTTTACAATTGTTGATTTTTCCCTTCCTTTTGCAAAATGAAAAGATTGAAATTAAATTTTTATCTAAATCCTTGAAAAATAATGGCAACTTAAGGTCTAAAATTGCAAAAACTAAAACAGAAAAAGGGATGAGGTGAGGGGAAAAACGAAAAAAAATAAAGATTTTAAAAAGTATTTGTGCAACTGGGGTTAAAAAGGAAAAGATTTTTTTGGGGAAAAAAAAAAGTGGGAAAATTTGCGTTGATAGAGTTTTTTGGGCGCCCGATTAATCTTATAAAAACAAAATAAAATAAAATAAAAATCCCAATTGTGATTGGGGACAAAGATTTTTTGCTAGAAAAAGGGAAAAATCTTAGGGTTACGTCAACGTTGTAAAAAACCAGAGAAAAAATGGGGTTTAAATTTATAGATATACAAAAAAATTTTGGGAAATTTTTTCCCAAAAAACCCAAAAGGCGGTTGGACCTCGCCAGGTCATCGGTATACTGGCCCCGTGGAACCCGCTGCCCAAAAACTAGATGAAAACGAAAATCCATTCCCAGGAAAAGGCCTTATAACAAGGGGAAATCAATGAAATGCGTCATGATATTTTTTATCGTAAACTTGAAAATTTCGAAAGCAGTTTGGGTGAAAAAGAAATTTTAGACGAAAACATAAATAGGGGCCAAAAACCTACGAGAACGTTTTGAAAAAAGATTTGTTGGGGAAATTGATAGGAGAAAAAATATAAACTTGGACGGGGGGTAAAAGAATTATCCCGATGATTTGGGGCATGAATAAAAAAGACCAAAAAAAAAAGTTTCCGAGGGGAAAGTTTGTTGCAAACGCTGTAAAAAGATTTGGGCAATAGATTTGGTAGAGTATCAAATTGGCTCAGTTAAAAAAATAATAAGAAATATTTTTTTTTAATGTCACAATTTTTTCAGCAAAAAACGCTTTTAGTGTGCCATTTTTTCAGATAAAAAAAAGGGACCAAGACTGTGCGCTTAAAAAAATAAAAACGAGAAACCGGGAAAAAAAAGCCAAACCAAAATTCGGGCGTCGGGAAACCCGATTTTTTAAACAAAGGTTTAAGCATTTTCTAGAAAATTTTAAAAAATTTTTTAAAAAATACGTTCGGGAAAACGAAGGCAAAAGCTTTGGGTTGTGGGGAGTTTTTAAGGGCACGCTAAACGAAAAATTACAAAAACCCATATGACAGCTAAAAACACCCCCGGGTACTTTCGATAAACCTTTTTTTCAAATAGTAGGTGTTTTAAAATAACCGAAAAAATCGAACCATCAAAATGCCCCCCTTTTGACGAAAATCAAAAACCCTTTTTTTAAGAAAGGGAAAACAGGTCCCGCAAAAAAATTTTAAAGGGGCGGTAAATAAAGTTAAAACTTTTTGACAAAAAAGGATATTTGAAAAAAAATTTACCCCCAAACGGGGACGAAGAAGTATTTTTTTGTTGATAAAGTACTTTAACAATACCTGAACGACGCGTTAAAAGATCTGGCTTTGACCTTTTGTGGTAGTTTTTACGAACAAGAACTAAAAAAATAAACAAGTTGTTTTCGTTATCAAAAAATTTGTTTGGAAAAAAAGGAGTTAAAATTTAGTAAAAGGGCGGGGTATAGTGAAAAATTTAACAGCTGGTTTCCCAAAACCCGGTCGTTTTTTCGACTGTGAAATAATTATTAAAAATTTCCCCTAATACTTTCTTTTAAAGATTAGCTTTTTTTACGGGTTTACTTTATTATATTGAAATTGTCGCGAGGGGTCAGGGAATCGCATTTTTTTAAAACTTGTGACAAATATAAAAAACAAATTTTTGATTTTTTTCTGCGCCCTAAATTTTTTGATTTTTAAAAAAAAGTTTTTTTTAAACTGCAAAAATACCTGCTGTTGGGTAAGGGTTTAAAATTAAATTTTATTTTTTTTTTAGAATGTTGGTTTTTTGACATTTTTTTTTTTCCATTTGGTTGGTCGCTAAAATTATATCTTTTTGGGAGGGTAAACAAATTTAAACCCATCATCACACTCTTTGTTATATAAAAATTTTTTTTCTTCGTTAAAACCCAATCAGATTTGTGTATCTATCATTAGGGGTTTGTGGAGCCCCTTATCGCTGAAATCATAGTACTTCTTCGTTTTGTTAAAACGATTTTGGGTTTCATCAACCCAATTTTTAATAAATTTTTTATCTAATTTGTTGTTTTTGAGGGAAGGGAAAAGGGAAAATATCACCAAAAATTAAAAAAAAAAAAACAAACCCGAACTGCCAAAGCGGTAAAAAAATGCCTGTCGGGGTTTAGTTTTATTCCTTTGCTTTTATTGAAAATGAAAGGTATTCTAATAAAAATTTCAAAAAGAAGCAGAAAAAAAAAAAATTTAAAATGAAATGCAGAAACGACGCAAAAATTTATTGCGAGGGATTTTTATAGTTTTGTTTCATTTTTTGGACTAAAACCAATTACAAAATTTTAATTGATCATCATACTAAAACAAACCCTTTGCATTGTTTCCCGCTTGAAAAATTTTGTTTTTTTTTAACTCCATCACCTAAAAAATTTTAAAATGCGGGTTTTATATTAAATATTTCGCCGCAGTTGGAAACTGATTTGAATTTGATCTCCTCGTAAAATTTTTTGGGGTTTTAAAAACGAAATAACGGGTTTTATTGGGCATCAAAATTAAAAACCCCCCCCCCAAAAACCCCCTCGTCCTTTTTTTCATTTTCCTTTTGGGTAACTAGTTCTAGTTTTCCCAAACGTTTTTGGTTTTTTTTTACGTTTTTTAATTTGATTAAAAAAGACCTTTGGGGGTATAGACCCCCGTTGAAAAACCCTCGTAAATAAAACGTTGACCAAAATTAACAAAATTTGTTTTTGGGAAAATTTTTTCCTAACAGTTTACCCCTGATAATCCCATATTGCTAATATCCCCAAAAAATTTTTTTTTTTTTCTTGTTTCTAATAATCCCCGTGATCGTTACCCTCTTTATAAATCAAAGGGCCCGGATGTGGCGGGAAATTCATCTTGTAGGTTTAAGTTTTCAATGTTTCATCAGTACTTTACCTTTTAAAAAGGGATAAAACTCTTTTCCCCCCTCTTGGAATGTCATCAAAAAAATTTTAACGTGTAAAAAAATTTTTTCTAAAAAATTGTAATTCTTTCAAGTATTAACTCCCTTTACACAAAATGTATCCCCCCGGGACTTTGCTTTACCAAAAGATATTCCAGTAATGTATTAAAAAACCCAAACCCAATGCATTTCCAGCGTAAATTTTTGTACTTCGAAAAACATGATATACCTTTGTCAGTGCGTTTGGGTCGTTTTTAACGGGTCTTAAATTTATAGGTGATTTTTTATCTCAAATTTGGTTTTTTTAAGCGCTTGCGCAGGTGGGTTTAAATTTTTCAATTAGAGTTTAAATTTTATTTTAAATAATTTTTTAAAAATTTCGTGATAAGCCAAGAAGGGGGACTTATTGGGGAAACCTTTTTTAAAAACGATTTGTTTTTTTAACGGGTTTTTGAAAATTATTTTAAAGTTTGAAATCAAAACGTTTTGGGAAAAATTTTTTTCTAAAACCCAAAATCTTTTTCATTTTGCAAACGGGCGCCTGAAAAAGTGGGGTTAAAACAAAAGGGGGTCTAAGTTTGGTTGGGAAAAAATATCACTTTAAATATTTTAAAAACCTACGGGAAACGGAAAAATTCTACTAAAAAGGGAAAATTTTTCAGCCCTTAAAATAAACCCAAAAATTTTGGCGTTTTTTTACTTGGTAGTGATCTTTTGTCACTATCTAATGAAATACACCAAGAAATTTGGAAAAAAATAGAAGAATTTACCGAATTAGGTTCGGGTTGGAAGTTTGAAATGATCAAGGAAATTTTGTTTCACACGATGAAATATGACGCATTACGCGGTAGTTCGTATATCGACCTGCCACCAAAAATAAAAAGTAAAAGATGTTGTATAAACATCAAAAACGTAGATAACAAATGTTTCCAATGGGCTGTTCTTTCCGCACTATTTCCAGCAGAAAAACACGCTGATCGCGTTGAAAAATATATCAGTCACGTGTCTAGATTAAATTTTAAAGATATTAACTTTCCTGTGGCAGAAAATCAAATACCAAAGTTTGAAAAGCAAAATAATGTTTCAATTAACGTTTTCGGACTAGATGAAAATGAAAATGTCTATCCGAGATATATTTCAGAAAAAGCGTCACAATCGACTATAAATTTACTGTACTACAAAAATCATTACGTTTGGATCAAAAACTTTAACAGACTAGTTGGAAGACAGTATAATAAAAATAACAACAAAAAGTTCTTTTGTTATCGCTGTTTGCACGGTTGTACTAACAATGAAACATTACAAAAGCATTTGCAGTACTGTAGTGATGTGCAAAGAATAACAATGCCATCTAAAAAAGATAGTGTGTTACAGTTTGTCCATCATAATCATAGACTAAAAATTCCTTTCGTCATATACGTCGATTTCGAATGCTTACTTCAACCTGTACTTGGCGTAGAAAATGATCCTAACCAATCGAGTACAAGAAAAATTCAAAATCATGTTCCATGTGGAGTAGCGTACAAGGTAGTTTGTTGCGCTGATTCGAGATTATCTAAACCAATCCAACTCTATCGTGGTAAAAATCCAGCTGTCTGGCTTCTCAAGCAGTTGATTAACGAAGTTGATCATATGACTTATCGTTTGAAAAGAGTAACTCCAATGTTAAAATTAACACCTCAACAAGAATCTGATCACGAGCAAGCGAAAATTTGTTATATTTGTGAAAAAGCTTTTGATGATAACAAAAAAGTACGTGACCATTGCCATTTGACCGGACAGTATCGTGGAGCGGCTCATGATCAGTGTAATTTAAAATTTCATGCTCCAGATTTTATTCCAGTTATTCTTCGCAATTTTCGAGGATATGATAGCCATATTATAGTAGAAGCTTTTGGTGATCCTGATATAAAATCTCGTCTAAAACTCGATAACATCATCAAATGCATCCCAAATAATTTTGAAAAGTATATGTCAGTTACGCTAGGTAAATTGCGCTTTATTGACAGCCTGCAGTTTATGGCAGCATCGTTAGATGAGCTAGTAAAAGGTTGTAGTAAATTTAATAACCTAAGAGACTGTTTTGGAGATAAATTTAATCTATTAGCTAAAAAAGGAGTTTTTCCATACGAATATCTCGACGATTGGAGTAAATTTGATGAAACATCTTTACCTGGCAAAGACAAATTTTACTCGCAACTTAAAAATGAAAATATCACTGATGATGAGTACAGGTATGCACAAGATATTTGGAAAGAGTTTGATTGTGAGACTTTTGGTGATTATCACGATTTGTATTTGAAAACTGACGTGTTATTATTAGCAGATGTTTTTGAAAGTTTTCGAGAAGTGAGTTATAATAATTACGGACTAGATCCTTGCTGGTATTATTCTGCCCCCGGACTGTCATGGGATGCTCTGTTAAAGTTTAGTAAGGTAAGGTTGGAATTACTGACGGACGTGGATATGTTCAATTTTATCGAGAAAGGTATCCGAGGCGGTATTAGCGTGATAACGAAGAAGTATGCTGAAGCAAACAACAAATATTTGAAAGAGTATAATCCTGACCTTCCTTCGAAGTATATAGTTTATCAAGATTGCAATAACTTGTACGGGTATTCGATGGCAGAACCAATGCCTCTTGGTGGCTTTCATTGGATCACGGCTGATCAATTTCTATCAGAGACAGAAAAAAAGATACCCGACGATGTTTCGTATTTCGTTGAAGTTGATCTCGATTATCCAACTTCGCTACACAAATTGCATAACGATTACCCTTTCTGCGCGGAATCGATGGTTATAGAATATAGTTTGTTATCAGAAGAACAACAAGCGTCAGCATTACCAAGACAACATTCTATGGTAAAGAAACTAGTACCAAATTTGCTTCATAAACGTAATTATGTTTTGCATTACAAAGTTTTAAAACAAGCAGTCGATGCTGGTCTCGTGTTGAGAAAAGTTCATCGCGCACTAAAATTTAATCAGTCGCCGTGGATGAGAGGTTATATTAACTCGAACACTACAAGAAGAGCTGCGGCAAAAACTGATTTTGAGAAAAACTTTTTCAAACTGATGAACAATTCTGTTTTTGGTAAGACGATGGAGAATATTAGGAAACGCGTAAATATCGAACTAGTCAATGATGTCAATCGCAGAAACAAACTTGTGTCAGACGATGATTTTGTGAGCATGAAAATATTTAATGAGAATCTTGTTGCGATACAAAGAAGAAAAACAAATCTAAAACTAAACAAGCCGATCTACGTTGGAGCTTCAGTGTTAGATTTATCAAAGTGGCTGATGTATGATTTTCATTATAATTTTGTTAAAAATCAATGGCCGGCTAGTAGATTATTATTTACTGATACTGATTCGCTCGTATATGAAATCGAATGCGAGGACATCTATCAGGACATGCATGATAATAGATAATATCTGTTTGATCTTTCTGATTACCCACGTGACAGTAAATTTCATGACGACACAAATAAAAAGGTTATTGGTAAGTTCAAAGATGAAATGAACTCGAGCGCTATCAAATACTTTATCGGATTACGTAGTAAAATGTATGCCGTATTGTTAGACAATAATAAAATAACAAAAAAAGCAAAAGGTCTGCCTCGTGATTTTGTTAAAAAGTTTATAAAATTTGATGACTACAAGTACGCGCTTGATGGCGGTGTTAGTTTTATAAGAGCTATGTCAATTCGGACAAATCATCATAAGCTCGAAACAGATGTCCTTATCAAACGCGGTTTGAGCAATTTTGATGATAAACGTTATTGCGAAAATGGGGTAGATACATTTGCACTTGGGTATTGTCATGATGATAGAGATATATTTGACATTATCTTTGCAAACTAAAATTTTATCTAAACTTTAAAAATAATGTTTGAAAATTTGACAGTAACAAATAGCTACAGTAGCAAAATCAAATATCTAATGATGGACGGCAAACCATTGACAGTTGAAATTAATAATGAAACATCAGGCATATGCTTTAGTGGTACCCGTGACAAGTTAAAACTTTCGCTCATCAGATCTGATGACAACGAGTATTTTAATTATCTCGAACAATTGTATCAAATGTTGCTAGCGGAATTTAATAACTTTCACTGTCCGATTAGTCAGCATAAATACACGAAACTTACAATTGATCTTGATCGGTCAAAGTTGTATTTTATCGACAAAAAATACCCTCTTAACAAATCACAAATAAAAGATTTGTTTGAGTCCCGTCGTTATGTGAGCGGTAAAATAAAGTTTAGCCTCTATCACCATGATAATGAAATATTTTTGATATCTACAGTTGAGACATTAACAGTTGGTAATGAGGTATAATACCACTTACCTTATTGGAATTCTAATGCGTAATTTAGTCCACAATCGCCACGCTCTGCTAAATCGTAATGATTTGGAAAATTGAGTCTGACATATCATTTTGCTTATTCTGGAAGATCACGTAATTAAATTTTACCTGTTACCTAGGTATTTTGCAACAGGTGTTCTATTGTATTTGTTTGGAGGTCTAGAGGGGTTGTTGAGCTCGGATTCTTAACGCAATTATTGATTGCAATAGGTTTTCTATTACGTTGTATTTGTTTGGAGGTCTGGAGGGGTGGGCAGAGGGGTTGTTGAGCTCGGATTCTTAGCGCAATTATTGATTGCAACAGGTGTTCTATTACGTCGCTTAGGTATTTTGTATTTGTTTGGAGGTCTGGAGGGGTTGTTGAGCTCGGATTCTTAACACAATTATTGATTGCAATAGGTTTTCTATTACGTTACCTAGGTATTTTGTATTTGTTTGGAGGTCTGGAGGGGGTTGTTGAGCTCGGATTCTTACTTTCATCTACTACTACATACATACATAATACATACATACATACATACATACATACATACATACATACATACATACATACATACATACATACATACATACATACATACATACATACATACATACATACATACATACATACATACATACATACATACATACATACATACATACATACATACATACATACATACATACATACATACATACATACATACATACATACATACATACATACATACATACATACATACATACATACATACATACATACATACATACATACATACATACATACATACATACATACATACATACATACATACATACATGCATACATACATACATACATATAACTGCCATCTTACCTCTGTCTGCGTAGGTTCGAGTCTAAGATTCGGCGAATGTGAATATGTGTGAAAGCTTGCCAGAAGCTTCTCGTGGGTCGGTGGTTCTTTCCTCGATTTCCCGGTTTCTTCCTACACCATTAATCTGGCCGCCATTTATAGCCTATCGAGTGTTGAAAAATGGCGTCAAACCCCAAGCAACATACACTGATACATGCCTACATACATACCTACATACATACGTACCTACCTACATACATACATACATACATACATACATACATACATACATACATACATACATACATACATACATACATACATACATACATACATACATACATACATACATACATACATACATACATACATACATACATACATACATACATACATACATACATACATACATACATACATACATACATACATACATACATACATACATACATACATACATACATACATGTTTCTTTATCAGTGGAATAAATTGCTTTTAATTTCATTGTGCATCAATTACCTGCCATGTATAAAAATTCGTAACAAAATCGTGTACTCACGTTACGTAGCATAATTGTGTACTCACGTTTTGTAACAAAATCGTGTTCTCTGTTTCTTAACAAAATCGTGTGCTCGCGTTTTGTAACAAAATTGTGTTATTATATTAAATATAATTACAATTTTTGTGGTCAACTGTAAAATGTGTTATTACTCATATTAAACGGTTAATACGAGAAGAATGTATAGGTTGCTTATTCACACGTGCATAGATAATGTTAGAAAACTTTGTTTGATGCAATGTTAAGGCATTCACATACAGGGTAATTTAGAAAAATGGTATTTTGTACTAAACAGCTTGTTTGAATTGAAACTAGTCGTAATTCAGGCCGGTTGTAAGATAATCTGTTTGGTTTGAACTCTCATTCTTTATATTGTAACTTGTACGTGGATTATTGCAACCTGCCTTAAACGCCACGTTATTTACATTTGTTGCTGGCGCAAACATTAATCTTTTTGACGCCAAAAGCATTTGCTTACATTTGTAAAAAAAAAAGTTGATTCATCCATAACCATGTGGCAAAATCTAAAGTGTTGATCAGGTGTGGCATTTACGTTTGATTCCGGTAACTACGTGAGGGACTATGAAGATAAAGGTTTCGCATCTGTGGAAACTTCTTTCGTTTTAGTTATGCCGGAAGGATTGGTTCATGCGTACACAGAGTGAATTCGATACATTGAGCCAGTAAATCTATCGAAGGCACACTTGCAGTGAAATGTCATATCTATGAGTAGTAGATAAATGACTAAACGACAAACATTTTCCTGCTCTCTTTCCGCGTGACATTATAACAGTAGCAATTTCACTAAAATCTACTATTATCGGTTGCTCCCGACATCATCCGCTCATTTTAACGTTTTGGGACCTAGTTTGAGCAACCAATCAGTATCTTATTTTGAAATAAAAGCGACAGGAAAACATACAGCTATTTTGATTTAACACGGATTGTGACTTGTATGAAATAGTTCATCACAGGAAACGCAGCTAACTTAGGAATCAAGCAATTCCAACATAAAATTGACATATAATTCTTTGTGTTTTTCTTTGTGCTTTGCTATTTTGTCATATATCGAGTTGCATAATAATAATAATAATAATAATAATAATAATAATAATAATAATAATAATAATAATAATAATAATAATAATAATAATAATAATAATAATAATAATAATAATAATAATAATATTGTCAATATTATTATTACTATTATTTTTATTATTAGTAGTAGTATTAGTAGTAGTATTAGTAGTAGTAGTAGTAGTAGTAGTAGTAGTAGTAGTAGTAATATTATTATTATAGTATTGTTGCATATTACAAAGATAGATGGACTTTATAAGAACAATTATACTTTTTTTAAAAAAAAAAAAAAGAAAACGGAACTCACTTTACACGAGCTTACGTATTTTATAACTACGCAGAAAGTTTGCGTATTGTTTTTCTAGATTGTTTCATCCTTGACTGGAATTAAATTGTTTATGTAATTATGGACTACAATGCCTGTAATCTCCTTTTGCTGCTTCTGCAATAAAATCAACTGTATGCATCCACGGGACACGACGCAGCATTGTTTGTTATCTTTAGGATCTGATTGATTTCATAAATAGACGAATTGATGTTGAACAGAAAGCATCGGTATTTTACCGTATATATCAATTTGTTATCTTATCCATTTTCTTCTATTATTTTCACATATAAATTTTAAAATAATAGTATGTAAAATAACTGGTTTTCATAAGACACGTCATTTATAGGATATAATTGTCACATATTTTATATTTTCTAAAGCAGGTAGTTTTTCATATACAAATTTCTCCAGGAAGGAATGAGAATACTGTTTCCGCCATTTAAGCGGTTATAAACCTTGTCAAGTTCTTGCTTGTGTGCCTTTTGAAGGTTGGCGAGGTGGTGGAGTTAAGTATTGTGTTAAATCTTTTGTTGCTGTTATTTTACAAAATTGCCGCCTTCACGGTTTTCTTAATGGGCTTCATATGGAGCGAAAATGCTGTTTGTTTCAATTACAATTGCTAAGCATTCAGACTGACCAATATTGATAGACTGTGTACATAAATCAATATACAATTGATTACAGGGTATTAAATGTCAAACAGTTAACAGACAGGGAATTTCATGGAGCAGTACAGCATAAATACAGAACTGTAAACTTGTCTGGTATTTTGACTCGTATTATTCCCACAAATAAATCAGCTATCAAACTATAGGCAGAATCCGAATAAATCGTTCACGGTTCAAAATTACAGATTAGAGAGGAAATGAGGATTAAGAGTAATTTATATACTTAAGAAAATATTTCTTTCTGTCAAATTGCACACATATCTCAGCCATACACGTACGTAGAAGATGATAAGATTTCCTTATTTTACTCCTTTCGCCAATATAATAATAGTAATACAAAAAATAATGATGATGCTAAGGATGATGATAAAATAACACATTTTCTCCGCCACGACAGCGACGTCTGCAACAACAAGTACTTTTGTTGTTGTAACTACTGCCACGTTAATGATGCAATTAACCACTGCGTGAGGTCGTGGGTTCGAACCCGTCCGATTCATACCGAACACTTATAGCAATGGTAATGTTAGATGAATTTTTTTATCTTAACCTTCTTCTCATTTCTTGCATTGAGAATTAAATAGTCATATCTTAAGAAATGTCTTTGTCTATGATCAGAGAGAGAGAGAGAGAGAGAGAGAGAGAGAGAGAGAGAGAGAGAGAGAGAGAGAGAGAGAGAGAGAGAGAGAGAGAGAGAGAGAGAGAGAGAGAGAGAGAGAGAGAGTGTGTGTGTGTTCAGGCTATCTTACAAGAAGTGTCACACATAGCGTTGTGGACACATATACATCTTGGAGAAAGACACGGGATTTGTTTTATGGAAAGACAGTCTTCAGCTTCTCGATGAACGAAACTTTATATTTAAAAATCAGGGGAAAGAATTTTTTTTAAACTTTTTCCGGGGGAAAGGGGGGTTACCCTTTTTAACTTTTTTATAAATTTCCCGTTTTTTTTAGAATTTTATCACAGATTTTTTAAATTTTCGACTTTAAATTTTTCGGATGCCCAAAGATTATAAAAATTTATTTTGTTGGAATTTAAAGGGGAACAATTTATTTTCTGGGGGGGGGGGTGTAAAATTTTAACTAAATTTTTGTTTTCTTATTGGTGGGGTTCCAAAACTTTTTTTTATTTAAGAAAAGTGTTTTTTTTTAAATTTTTAATTTGGGGAACGAGTGGTCTTTCCATTTTTAAAACCTTTTTTATAAAATTTTTTGTATAAATTTTTTTTCCCCTTTTCAAACCATTTGGGTTCGAAGGGGGTTTTTGGTTGGGGGGAAAAAAGTTTAAAAATTTTGGGGGTTTTTTTTTTATTTTTTTTTCTTAAAAGTGGGGTTTATTTTTAGGGTTTTGGGGGCAAGGGGCTAATAAAATTTTTTTTAAAAATGGGTGTCTTAAATTTTGAAATTAGTTATCCCATCAGGGAAATTGTATGATTGTTTCTTTTTCGCAAAGGTTTTAAAAATTTTAGAGGGAAGCATCTTTTTGTTGGGTTTTGGGCTTTCCTATTGAATTTTCAGGGGGAAAATTAACCGGGCCCCGGGAAAAGTGCAATGCACGTATAAGCTTTTTTTAAAATGCTTTGTTTTTTGGTTTTAAAAACGTCCAGTTAAAAATTAAGGGGAAACGTTGCCGTTTCAACAAGGGGGCAACCCTAGCTCTGCTTCCTTTTTTTTAAAAATAATTTTTTTTGCGGGGAAAATGTTCCGGGGGGGGGTCCAGGGGGGGTCTGTTTTCGTCCTTTTTAAAAAATTTTTTCCCTTTTTAAGAACAAAAATAAGGTTTGGACAAATCCTTTTTCTGTTTTTATCAAAATTGGGGGAAATGATTTTTTTTTGTTCCATGGGTTTAAGGGGGTTTTTTTTTGGGGTTTGGGCTTCACGGAGTTAAACTTCCCCGGCCTCTTGGGAAAAATTTTTAACTTTAGCCGGGTTTTTTAGAAATGTTCGCGGTTTGGGGGGGGGTTTTTAATTTTTAAAAACTTTTTTGGGGGCCTTTTGAATAATAAGGTTCCCTTTTTGCAAGGTTGGGTATGTTGGGTCTATGTTTTCCTTGGGAATTTGGTTTTTTTTGGGGTTTAAAAATTTGGGGAAAAATTTTGGGGGCTTACCCTTCCTTTTTTGTTCCCCTTTACAAACAATTTTAAGGGGGTCATTTTAAAAAGGAACCAATTTCGTTCCCGAAAAATCCCCGTTTTTGATTTGGAAAAAAGGGGTAATTCAAAACATTAAATTTTTTTTTACCCTGGAAAGGGGGGAACGAAAATTTCCCTGGCTTCTTTAAGGGTTGAGGATTTTTTAATGATTTTGCACAAGTTTTTTTAAATTTTTAAGGAAAAAATTTCACCGGGCCAGAGTTTTAATTCATCTAATTTTTTTTCGCCAAAATTTTTTTTACGTGTGGTCAATTTGAGTTGGGTTTTTTCACCTTTTCTACTGATCCCTTTATAAATCAAAGGCCTAAATTTTTTTTTTCCAAACCTTTGGATACCCTTTTTCTTGGTCCGTAAGTTATCGATAAATCCCAACGGAAACAACTTTCGCTTTTGAAACGAATTTTTTTAAATTTAAAACTTTTTAAAATCCCTTGGGAAAACCAAAAATATTTAATTTTTTTGTAAAGAAAAAATTATCTACGGCCCTTTAAAAACATCCAAAAAAAATTTCGTTTTTTTCTTGGTCACCTTAGAAAAAGGGGGGGGTATTTGAGTTTCCCTATACACGTCCCGTAGTTTTGGGAAGCTTTTGAGAAAAAAGCCGAAACTTGGGTTTTCCCTTTTTTTTAAATTTAATACCTCACGTAGGACGAAATATTAATTTTCCATCTAATTTATCTGCGGATGAGGGTAAAATTAAAAATCGGGAAAAAATCAATGATACGTTTTTGCTTCATTTCCCGTAATTTGCTTTTGATTAAATTTTAAAATACTTTTTTAAAATCGTTGGGGTTTACTGCGATGACGTTTTTCTAAATTATTTAAAACCTTATTCCAAAAATTTACCAAACCCTTCCCAATTTTAAAAAAAAATTTTTACCAAAATTCCCCCAATATACTTATAAATTTCTATATATTCCCTTTAAAAACCTTATTTCCCTTAATTCTTTTTTCCCCCCCCTTTTAATCCCCTTCCCCACCCCTTTTTTAAAATATATATTTAATATTCCTTTAAAAAAACAAAAAATCCCCACCCTTTAAATTAAAATAAATTCCCCAAAAAAAAAAAATCCCCCTTTACCCTATTTTAAAATTTTCCCAACAAAAAAAATAAAATTTTCACCAAATACCTTTAAACCCCCCAATTAAAAACCCCCAATCCCCCAAAAAAATACCCCCCAAAAACAACCTTTATTTTAAATTAATTTGACCTTCCCGTTCCCATATCCCTCATTTTAAAACCCAAACCCCCCAACCAAATTCCCCCCCAAGTTCCCCCTAAAAAATTTATCAATTCCCCCCATTCAAAAAATGTCGGGAACCAAATTTCCCCGATTTCAAAAACCCCCCCCTCGAGGCCAACCCCAAATTTTGCCAATCCCCTAAATGGCCCCCCCCCCCCCCCCCCTTCATTTTAATAGTCCCCCCCCCAATTCCCAACCCCTGCCCCCCCCCCCCCCAAAAATTTTTAGGTCCCCCCCCCGTCAAATTCCCGGACCAAACCCCCCCGCCAACTCCAACCCCCCCCTAAACCCCTTTATGCGGTCTCAAGCGAGGCAGCTGTTAGTACTATTTTTGTAAGTCTTTGATATGACTCGACCGGGGATCGATCAAACGACCTACCGTATTCGAGGCGGACGCTTTAATCACTAGGCGACCGGAGCGGTAAAATCTGCCATGAAAGGTAAAATAATGCTAGGCTAGGGACTGGTAATTAACTAACTGATTAATTTAATGGAATCTGTTTATTATTCCCCGAGAGGGTACTGGAGAGGTAAAGTAGCGATTAGCAAACTTGCTGCTTCAGCAATTCTCACGTGATATTGCTGCAACGTGGGTAGTAAGACAGTTATAATGGCAAATCTTTCTAAGTCCATCTAAAAAAATTCAATACGCACATTTCGATATAAATATTCCTAATAAAAGCTATCAAGCGGATACTTTGTTTTTACCACACGATACCATTAAAATTGGCAGACGTCAGTAAATATACAGATATGCATTAACTGTCGCTGACGTTGGGAGTAAATATAAGGAAAACCGCTATCAACAAAGACAGCAACTGAAGTTGTATCTGCGTTTGAACGAATTTATCAGCGAGGATCCGGCCCACAAGGTGGTCGACGATGGCCACAGTGGCTACAGGTTGATCCTGGCAAATAATTTATTGTTGCAGTATCATCATTGATGAACAATCACAACTTTGAAATCAGACAAGAACACTTGCTGAATGGCTATTCGTATACCAATATGCGAAGGAAATACCCGCAGACTTTAAGACAAAGGATAGATCTTGTGATTGTGTTTCAAGGTTAACGAGTGTGATATTTGCGCTGAATAAGACAATTTCTCGTACAACTTCTATGAAACTGTCTAATGCGATCAAGATCACAAAAATATATATCAATAAAACGTAATCTTTTTCTCAACCAGTACTAGGTAATGTGACTGTAAGATATTTATATAAACCTGGCGAACTTGAAGGAGGAAGAAAAGGAGCAACCGATTTATCTGAAGTTTGAACACGCACAAAATTTACAGCTTAGTAAGGTTCACAGGTAGACCTGCAATCAACAGATTAGATTCAGCGTGTATTTGTACGTGAACAATTACAAATAATTACTGCGGATACGCAATTACCACCAAGTACACTTTTATAAATTTGCAACCCCGACGTTAGTTACACTCAAGACAAGTCAGCATCACTTTTTCGAGTGTGTGACCAAGCCTACTGTTAATTCTATCAACGATAAATTGTCTTGGGTTATTGCTCGAATACTGCCACAACATTACTTCATTACAGCTTACATACTTATTATTTTGTCGTTGTTTAAAACATCATAATAAATTCAGCATCTATATAAAAAATCACGATTATTCTTGGTCACACTGCTTATAGCTGCCTAGATTTTTTTATTGATATCGATCATGTTAGTGATTTCTTCGGTTATTACGCAATCCTTGATAACCCATTTAAGTTGAGATATTCTTCTGACTAGAGACACTGCGAAATAATTTAAATTTGACCACTTAATACGATCATCGACGATCCAAATGCTAGTATCAGTGATAGTTAATCTCTGCGACGCGTGAATCGTTATAGCGTATCCTAACATACACGGCGATTTATCCATGCTGAACGCGCTCTAAACAACATCAACAACGATTAAAACAATATCATTTAGCACAAGAATTTGTATTCCTCCACCAGGAATATCAGTATGAACATTTTGTTGTCTAGTACCTGCTGGGCGATAACACAAAAGTACAAGTAGATTTTAAAATTTTTCTTTATGTAACGTAAATAATTTATTTTCCAGTTCATCACGTGCCATTTTTCTACTCCCAACCATCAAATCAGCAAGTATCCGTATGGTCAAAAAACATTCATCGTTGTTTCTGGAATTACTTTACGCATTATTTCACTATGTATTTTATCTGGTTGTAGCCTTATTAACTTTTACATTTTTTTCAAAGATTCTTCAATAGCTCTATAGTCATCAGTTATTTCTTGGTAGTACTCTACAAAAGGTTTCAGCCACTCATGTGGAGATGATCCAGTAAAGGGTGTCTGTTGACCATGATCGTCACACATTATTACAGCAATATTCTTTAGTAACAGCCAATCAAGAAATATTTTTAATACTTCTAGTGACACCATATATATCTCGTCCGAGATTATAGTTTTATATATTTTTCACCCATTCGTGATGGAGTCCATGTATCTCCGCACCATCTAATGAAACTATATATGCACAATATTGCAGCTCGTTCTAATTTTTCCTTGGCGATTTTGTGTGTCGGTCTCAAAACAATCATATCTGAACTATTGCTCATAAATAAGTTAATAGCGCGAGTTGTTTTACCTGAACCTTTACAACCAATAAGATAAACAGTCTTATGTCTATGTCTAGTCACATGATCATATTGGGATGGTGCCGATGAATTTGATACTTGATTATTTTTGTAGTAAAGCTCCACAATTTCAACGTCGGCATTTTCAGAATAAATAAGTATATTTTCATGTTTTATTCTCCACGTTTCCCATTAGCCATTACCTTGTAGCGGCTTTAATAAATCTTTATATTTTTGTGTGTGTATATATATATATATATATATATATATATATATATATATATATATATATATATATATATATATATATATCTATATATATATATATGTATGTGTATATATATGTATATATATATATATATATATATATATATATATATATATATATATATATATATATATATATATATATATATATATATATATATAATGAATCCGTAGCAACTCTGACAGCGTAACGAGGAAATCTATTTATCATCGACAATAGATTTATCGAAACATAAGCTAGCATCGAAGATCTTAAATGAGTAAATTGCGTTGAGTCACTATCAACATAGCTCACAATAGTACATAGTTTTGTTTCGTCTGATAACTAAGCATAACATCTGCTTATAAATGTTTTTTTTGTTGTATCAGCAATTATAAAATATTTTTCAGCATCATTCATAATCAATCTTGTACAGTGCCGCTTATAATAGTGTGAACCACTTGAGTAAACGTACTGATTTTTTTTCTACCAAGATTTTTGTAAGTTTTTCATCGCATTTGCCCCTGCATTTACCCATTTACCTTTTTCAATGATGTGATCTTCGTCAAGATCAGGAAATTCTTTCCTGGCATCATCGATATTAAATTTAACTGGTATTAGTAACCAACCCTGCTTCTGTGAATTACAAGATATATTTGCTTCAGTTACTTTCAACGATATTAAAATTCCGGCATCAAGCATATACCGCAATAGTGCTATTGGAACCCAACATTTGTCTGAAAAATGTTTTCCAAACCACGCGTAAACAATTGGAAAGATCAGAGTATAACTCAAACGACTCTATGCGGACAAATCCGGTCAAGTCAAAATCTGGTAAGGGTCCATTTATCATATCCCTGGCCATCTCATGTGTAGGATGTCCAAATCTCTTGAAGTATTTATAGGAATCTCCATATCCAAGAAAACTCCCAGGATGACAAGCTACCATATCAACTGAAATAGCGTCGTTGCAATCATATTTAGTATTCATTAATCCACCTTGTCCGTATTCTATACAACACCTCACGACCTCTTCAAGAAATTCTGATTGTGTCGGTTTCCATAAATTTTCCTCCTGAGCGAAATGATCAGCAACTGATGGTACAGTAAAACAACTATTCAGTAATTGTCTAACTTTGACATCGTCAGAAGTATATTTCAACGCAATATGTTCCATTTTTTCAACAATAGATTCTGTACGATAAATATCACCGTTAGATCGTGTAAACTGATAATGATGAACATAATCCGAACTCTGAAACAGCCAAAGAGAAACAGGGTCGCTTTTAATGATTTCACAGACAATATCTAATACATCACCATTGTAAAATTTAACCATTCTTTCTCATGGAAATATTGTTACAGTATTAGTCCAAGCATGTGCGTTATGATCAATAATATCTATCGTAGCTCCTCTGGATTTATATTTCGGTTTTTACCAAATCTCTTCAGCGTTATTGGAAATATTAGTTTCCTTCCTAGCCCAGAAACGTCGCTGATGGGCGCTCCAGTATCTTTAACTTGTTCTACCCAAAAATTTTTTTTTACGTCGTAAGTATGATAAACCGTTTGTAAAGTGTTATATAACTAGCTCAGCTGCATAGTTTATCCTTGACAATTTCATAGGTTTGAGATCCCCAACGTTAGGTTTAACATTTAATGAATATAATGCGTACATTACCGCAGTTACTGAATAAGATCGCTCCTGATTCGGCTTGTTAATTGCGGTCAGTATTCCTGGTTTGGAATTTTCACCAAGGACAATATTATTCCATTACCTATGGAATGATTCGCGCTTGTCCCAGATGATTCAAACATCATCGTCGGTCTTAAAAATAAAATTTATTAAGATAATATATTTCCGAACATTGAGGTAGTCAATAAGATCTCTTCCTCCTGTGTCATTCAACATATAAGCGGTATTTCCAGTCCTCAATCTGGACCATATATGAGTTGCATTATCGCCGCGATATTCCTTCATGGCTTCAAGGATACGTTTAGTTATATCCACATTCGTTAAAGCTAGATTTTGCATCGATAAACTAAATTTATGTTTCGGTAGCCTGTCAAAATCACATCTTGAAGCGGCAGACTCAATTGGGGATAATTCCTGATTATTATCGTTAAGACAAATATGTATTTAAATTATTTTAATCACATATAAATGATTCAATCAAACCATCCCTGCCATTGGCTTAAAATTAGTTATACTTCTCAGTGTAACAAAAATGCATAAATCAATTCTGCAGTTATCATATGCAACGCACGGGTGCCTAGGATAAAAACCGTGTACGCGGTGTGGTGTTTGGAGTCAGAGGAAAGACTCACCTGTGTGCGCAATGCGGTAATAAGAGATACAGAGTTGAAAATGTTTTAAGATCAAGAATTATACTACTGAATCTCCTATAAAAACCGAAAGAAACTATTTGGCTAGATTTTTAAAACAATGATTTAAATAAATAATGTTTAGTATATAAACGTAGTAAACTAAATTTGTATCACACCCAATCATCTCAACTTATGAAGTGTCTCCTGATATTATTGTCAGAAACTGCAGACTGAAAAAAAAACAATAGGTAGTATTACCAATAATGGTCATTTTACGTTTAATACCAATGGAAATAAATTATTTATTAATTAGATTCATGATCTAGTGTTACTTTGGACTAATCAGAGATGGGTTTGGGGTTGATCACATCAGTGGCAGTAAACTTGACAACTCATTTGCAAATCTGCGGATTATATATATATATATATATATATATATATATATATATATATATATATATATATATATATATATATATGGTCTAAATAATGCTAATGTATACTCTATGTTCATATAAAATCTCAACATGTATAGCTTTCATAAGCATTTCACCATGTGCACAGGCAGTCAATATAAACATATTTTTGTCTGCATCGACTGGTCTTGCTGGCTGCCAGTAAAGTTATTTTTAAACACATACATGTATAATCAACCGAGATACACCAAGATCATCAAATCCCATAATACGTTATGCTTGCGAGTTTACTCGTACAGCATTTTGTAATGCAATATATATGTGCCTTTGTAATAAAACACCTTGCTGAGAAGTTATTTGCCATGTGAATAAACCATTAATTGTACTTTGTGGTTGTTCTTAACGATGATAACTTTTATTTACCACCTTGACTCATAAAAGATAACAACTGGTCTTTTTCAGATTTAGATGGAGTCATTTCTGGCATCCACAGTAAATGTTTTGTAAGAATTACGCATCACCAGGAGTTAGCCATATTGCATCATCGTCGGTTGCTTTTCGTACTAGCAAAACTTTATGTATAGCACTGAAAATGAATTTTCTAACATTTCTAAAGAATCTAGATATATGTTGCAGTGGAATTGCACATGTAAATCTTCTGTTTCTATCTTTCAACATCGATCGAAAGTGGTCTAAATCCTGAGTTGAAATCTGCATCTAAATTAATAATCGTTTTTTGTACATCATCGGCGTTGTTGGCGATGTTTCTTGGTCATCCTATTTCAAATTGTTGGTACACTGGGGAATTAGAGGTATCCTTCACAAACAACATTGTTGAACCAGATGATCTTCAACAATCATCACCTTATCTTGCAAGACCAAATATTGTCGTGGCAACGTAAAAGTCTTTCTGAATTGCTTCAATATCGTTCCGTCGTTCATGTACGTAGCGCTATCAAAGAACGTCATAATACCATTATCAACAAAACCAACACTAATATCGGCTGTATATTAAGCATTATTCATTTTTAAAATTTCACCTTCGACTTCAATAAATGCTTCAGAGGGTATGAACTATCTACTTGTATCATGAACCTGTAGATCAATTCTCCCACGCTGATCTGGAATTCATGCATCATAAGAATAATGATGATAATCGCGCAGAGACTCATCTTTGAGAACTGGTGTGTCCATGTCAAACGCGGAGTCAGATATACGCTTGAAATCTGTATAATTATCATCATTGTCTAACACGAGGACCACTTCCTGCTATCAGACTAACGGTTATATTTTTTTCCCTTTTCCGAAATTGTTATATCAGCGTACTCCGCTAGTTTTTGATTAGCGGCTTGATTTATTATTTTACTTATACTGGCAGGCATCCCTTCAGTGCTGGTAAATTTCACAGGTTGATGTTGGATCGCTTGCGGTCTGCGCATTAATCTTGTTAGTCTACCTTTGACTGCTGAAAATGCTTTGCTAACAATATCACCAACAGCGCCTATACCTTTCTCACGAACAACATCAGTAGCTTTCATTCCTAGTTGCTTTGCAATCGGTACTGCTTTTGGAGCTCTTCTTCAAAACAAACCCAAAATCACCTAATCGATCCCCGTAGGTTGTTTTGCATACTAGTAATAGAGAGTTTTTTACTCTGACCATGGCAGGTCCACCTTGAGCACTATGTACGATCATTTTATTATTAAGTGACTTCATCACTAATTGTATCTAATCACTTTGGTAGTCATCGGCAAGTTGTTAATGAGGGACCTATATACATTAATATCGATGATACCGCCTGTAAATAATCGTTTGCAAAGATCGGCTGCTTCATTTATGATTTCTGATGAATTATTACCAGCTCGTTTTCCTCCGATGAGGATTTCTAGTCGATCAACATCAGCAAGAACGTTATTTGGGGCAAGTAATAAGACCACTTCCAGTTGCGCCGGGAGCGTCTTGAAATTCTTCTTCCTCATCACTTATTTTCGGTGGTGCTTTTTTACTTTGTTTTGATGGTGTTTTTGGTGATTCTGGATAATCACGAAGTGATTGCTTAAATGGATTTGGTGCTTTTTATTTTGGAGGTTTTTGTTGTTGTAGATTTTGTTGCAGTTGTTGTTTATGCAACTGTTATTGTTGTTGATCTCGCGGTAATTGTATAAATAAAATATATGCATCTATTGCATGAATATGCTCAATATATCTGGGATCGCTGTTTTGAGCTTGATCAACGTGCGAGTGTCCATTTGTATCAAATATATTCAGCATATTCAGGTTCTAAACATTGTTTTCGATTATCATAACCATTCACAGCACTTATAACTAATTGTTTTACAGTTTTGGTCTGTCTGATAACATCTTTGACACCTTCGACAAATTTATTGGATATATTAACACTAATTCCCGCTTGTCCTGATCTTTGCTGAGTATCACCTTCTGCCTGGTCTGCATCTTCAGATAATTCCTGGGACTGGCATCACAGCAGCTATTTCTCCTGGACGTTCTCTAAGAATCTTTTTTGTTTTCTTAGTTCTTTATGCTATTTTTCCAGTTGCTTCAGCGGTCTTTTCTAAAGCGGGAAGAAAACCCTTAGTGGCCTCAGTGATAGGTTTAGATAATTGTCCTGTATCTTCTGCAAATTCCACCTGAGAATCCTGATGTGATTGTAGTTGATGTTTAACAGAATCATATACAGGCAATTTTTTTTAAATTTCCTCTAATCAAACTTTAGCTAATCTAGCTGAATGTGGTTCTCCAATATGATGCGTCATATTGATAATATGTATACAGGCTGTTTAATTTATATCAGCAGAGAGGGTAAACAAGGAACACTATGTGACCAGTAAGTAAAAACAAAATGTCGAAACGTAATTTTGCTCAGTTAGAGAAATATTTGCCTTAACACTAACGACATCGATTTTCAGACTTCGTAGGAACCTTTTGTTTTTATAAATAATGTATCTACCTAAGTGGTCTGTTCACCCTCTCTGCTGATTATTATTATCGCTCCGGTCGCCTGATAGGATTGAACGATCGCCTCCGATGCGGGAGATCACGGGTTAGAACCAGGCCGAACCATACCAAGGATTTACCTGATAAAGTCGCCCTTTCTCCGCCAAAATTAAAGTTATAATTGTAGAAAATACACGGAAATCACGCGAAAAAGAGATTTCATTATCTTTTCCGATTAAGTTTTGCACGTCTGGGCGACTCTTGAATATTACAGACACAATAAATTATTTGTTCACACAGTCTGAAAAAGAAATTGTAGGATATTGACTTCCGAGTTACATGATATTATGATGGAAATTGAAAGCAATGCTCAGGGAGCCGAAACTGCGCTGTGGTAATTTGTGTCGGGATGATGTGTGTGTATATATATATATATATATATATATATATATATATATATATATATATATGTGTGTGTGTGTGTGTGTGTGTGTGTGTGAGTGTGTGTGTGTGTGTGTGTGTGTGTGTGTGTGTGTGGAAAGACAACGTACACAACACTAAAACCCATCATTTGAGGATTGAATCCTTTGCATGAATGAAGAGAACAGCAAATATCACAGCAAGGTCCCCAGTGAGAGCAAAGTGGTTTTGTTCAGTGCAGCAGCTTTCATAGTGCGAGACAATAGATTTAATTCGAAGTAAAAAGTGGAGGAGAAGAACTAATTCCTACCTAGACATGGCGTCATATACATATTTATACATCTATACGCACACACAATCTATACGCACAAACACACATTTATACGCACACACACATCTATACGCGCACACACACCCTCACACACACATCTCTACGCGCACACACACCCCACTCACACACATCTTTACGCGCACACAAACATCTACACAAACAACAATTCTATCAACATAACCACCCACCCACCCACCTATCCACTCAAACACCTATCCACACACTCACACCGATCCACCCACACCCATCTAACTATCCACATGCTGACACATCCACCTATCCACATCCTCAGCCACCAACCCACCAACCCACACACACACACCTATCCAGTCAAACACCTATCCACACACACCCACACGCATCCACACACCTATCCACACACACATGCTTATCCACAAAAATACATATCTATCAACACATTTCCATACACATTCCTCCCACATACACATTCCCATACACGCCTACACACACATCTATACTCACCTCCCCCCACACTCCCACTCACACATAGTCTCAGTCTCTTCTGCTTGCACGGATGAAAAAGTACGGAAGAAATTGTACAATAGCACACTCAAGTAATGCTAGCTTCACACATCAAATTTTGTGTACAGAACTTTTCGTTGCAAATATCATGCAAACAAGAAATGTAGATTGGTAATAATGTGGATTCATTCTTTGTTTATATACTTTCTTTGTTCAATTCCCTATTCCAGCTATGATTTGATAATTTGATAAATTATTCTTCCGGACGTTTTTAAACATTTCCTTTTTTTGTAGTGCGAGACTTTATTACATGAAAAATAAGGTCAGGCTACAGATAGTTGTTTTTAACAATCTAGTTTTATCTGCTCACACCATACGAACATCCCAAATTTAATTTAGGTTTTTAGTATAGAAAGATAGACAATTAGGTCATGGCTGAATGTCCTACATTATGACACGACACAATATATTAGACTCACAGGACCAACATGAATAAATGCTCGTATATTTGCTTACAAATTACGCGTCATATGTACTATATAATAAATACAAGGACACCTTTCTCGCGTGACGTATTAGAGAATAAATGACGATAATTCAAGGTACATTCTTCGAAAATTATAAATTTGGTACTGCTCAGGCATTTGAGTTTGTACGGGAATCCGAAGTTGGCTTACTATCATACCATTAAGGAATGCCTGACCATTTGCCCGCGTTACTGCCGGACATTGCTATGATAGCGATCCCTTTAAGATGCAAGAATAACGCGCTGAATGGAATACTGTCTTCTCATTCGCCATCTGAAAAGAAGTTTTAAACAAAGGCAACACGTCATTCTCTTTAAAACCGATGAGAGGACAGTATTCCATTCATCAGGATTTCACTTGCATATTAAGCGGTCGAGATCACAGCGATGTTGGACAGTAGCGTGGGAAATTGGCCTGGGATTGCTAAAATATATAATAGTAAGGCAAACTTCGGAAACATACAAAGTCGAATGTCAGAGCTAAAATTCGGTACCAAATATATTACGTTACAGGAAATATAGCTTGAAATATTTTTCTTAAATGGGTCGCGTGAGAAAGGAGAGAAGTGTTCTCTTTTGTAGTTATTATATAGTACATTCATGACAGATGAACTAAGCAAATGATGCTATTGCCTGTGCATGAGTTAAGATATTCGGACTAATGATACGAAGAGATTAGATAGACAGACAGACATATAGAATAACCTAGTGTAAGTGTACATGGTGAAGAAACCAGCAATTGAAGAAAAAGAAAATAAAAGCAATATGCAAGGGAAAAAGCTTTTTAAAACAAATTTGTTGTCTTCGTGATAGGCGGTTGGCACAACACGATATTCTGAAGATTGGATTGGAACCCAACAACGCGTATATATGACTATTAATACAGTCTCTAGGTCAAGAGGTAGTTTTTATGTTACAGATCTGTCTAATGCCACTGCTTTATGTACTAACGAAGCATCATTGGCACTACCACCGTTTTACTGAAATGTATGTAAAGCACAGACAATTTAATATTTATGGAGGATGGCGACTTGTGATGTAGAAATGTGTTCTTTTTGCAGAGCGTTTCGCAAGGGCTTGCTCTGGTTAAACAGATTACTAGTGGCTCGATCGTATAAAGATCAACTTGTCAATCTTACCAAGAACCAACTTGTAAATCTTATTTGCTTGCTCCGATACACAGCCGATGACTTTATCGGCGTGTTATTAGAACGTCCTCATTGGAATGCAGAGGACAATAGACCAGCACATTATCTCAGACTGACAATACTGGCTCTTCAGCATACTTACCCAGTCTTCATAAGCATCAGATCGTGCATGCATCATATATAAGCCCAAATGCCAAACCTCGTCAAATAAGCAAATTGGAGCATCGTTTCACATATCCATGTATACAAATGCTTGGAAAATGGAGATACAGTTCGAGTTGCAATTTCCACATTCCATGCCAACATTTCAAGCGTATAAAGGTTCAATTTGTTAAACAGCTTTTAATTATACGGAAGCCTATGGGAAACAAATATGGTCACTTAACACATTTAAAAGCCAACTTTGACAATCGGTTAAAATCTCAGACCATATAAATATATATGCTCATGTAATCTGGGTAATGATTCGCATTGCTAGTTGCCAGTCGCATTAGTATTTAAGGTAAAGAAAGATGATAAAGCAGCCATATCTGCTTAGCAATCAAACATTACCAAATGAATGATTCGACACACTACTATCAAATAAATTATAAATCCGCCTGCTCGGCATACTTGGTTATATGTGGAACGAAAACACCACAAATGTCAGAAAATCAACTTTAACGTGCCATTATCTTTCGAGAGTGAAACATTATTGAGTGTATCGACTTTACTCTAAGACATAAATATTATTATGAGAACTGCTTCAGGAAATTGTATGATGATGGGCCACAAGAGAAAATATTCGGACATTGTGAGAGAATGAGATTCTTATACAAGATAATTCTTATGAATTTACGATGGCTTTTATGATTTTGATGATTTCACATGTGTAACTTGAACTTTTATGTTATATGCATTTTATCAAATTTACACAATGCTAACATTTTAAGTTTTCCTTTTAATATTCTTTCGCTTCGTATTTAAATTTATTTATAAGAATTATTCTTGCTTAAGTTATTTAATTTTGCATTTTTCAAACATTACAGTTAATTTCCATTATTTTATTTTGCAAAGGTGCCGTAAAATAGTTAAATACTTTTACGAAAGTACATAAAATTTGTGTGACGTCATCATGCAGTTTCTTAAAGCAGTTTAGGTCAAAATATTTCTGTCTCACAGAGCTGATAACGACACGTGTTCCACTGCAAGAGGAAAATGGCATGCCGTAGATCCAAGCGTTTAGGAAAATTCGACATGGGCTCATTATCAATCACTTCTATAAACTGAGACAAATAGGAAAGCGGGACACAATAAAAACTGGAGGAAAGCAATCAACACAAATAAAAGAATCTATTAAGATGTTTAGTAACTAGCAGACAGTCTTCAAATCTTACAAACGAACTTAATAAATAAAATTTTGATTGCATACCTATGTAACGAGAGTTCGTTCTGTAGATATTGATTTCATCTTTTACAGAGAATTTATGGACCGTCTTGGGAACGAAATTAAAATTGGAAGTTTCCATGACAATAAATAACGAATGATCGCGATGCACAAATTATGCGCTTCAGAAGATTTTGTAGCGAAATTCGAAGCATTATGAATCTGCTAGCTATTAAGAAAGCATGTCCTCAGTTCTTATCAAGCTCACACCATCTTGGATAGGAATGAGGAGAGTGAAAAGGGAGTAAATATGTACATGGTCCAACGGTGTATTGATAGATAGCTGTATGCTTTGGTTTTATTGTGCAATAATAATAATAATAATAATAATAATAATAATAATAATAATAATAATAATAATAATAATAATAATAATAATAAGAGCATATCAACAGCTATATTATGATTATCGTTATTATTATTATTATTATTATTATTATTATTATTATTATTATTATTATTATTATTATTATTATTATTACTATTATTATTATTATTATTAGCATATCAACAGCTATATTATTATTTTTATTATTATTATTATTATTATTATTATTATTATTATTATTATTATTATTATTATTATTATTATTATTATACTGAAAGTAGAATGCAGAAATCAAACCTTGAACATAAATTATGAAAAAGTGGAATATAATAGTGGAATTTATAATACCTGTATAATTTATAGCATTTTGAAGGGATTGAGTATACATTTTATAGATGTTAGTCACGCTCGCTATGTAAGAACAAAATATTTTTACTAGTCGTCATTCTGGCAGATTTAAAATATTTCTTGGCTTGAACTCTGTAAGTTATAAACCCGCCTGCTCGGCATACTTGGTTATATATATATATATATATATATATATATATATATATATATATATATATATATATATATATATATATATATATATATATATATATATATATATATATATATATACAATGAAAACCCCACAAACGTCAGAAAATCAACTTTAACGTTCCAATATCTTTCGAGAGTGAAACATTATTGAGTGTATCGACTTTACTCTGTGACATAAATATTATTATGAGAACTGCTTCAGGAAATTGTATGACGATGAGCCACAAGAGAATCTATTCGGACATTGTAACCGCCAATAGTATAATGCTACCTACAACTCTACATAGAAGACTGGTAAACTATACTTCTGATGCCTATATGGAATTATCCTAAATGTTAGTGTGAGAAAGATTATAATCCTATCAGCAAGTTTAATAGCAAACTTGGACGTTGCCCTTTGTTAAATCTAAGAAAACGTTTCCAATTCAAACGTTCATTTTCGTTGGGCAAGATTTCGTTACATCGCCTTTATCTGCATGCTAAATATAGTAACTCATTTTGTTCTTATTCTAATGCACTGATATTGAATACACCACAGACGAGTATAATACAGCAAAATTAGGTCAGGATATGTTCTACATCGTGACCCGACTTGATATCTAATATTGGTAGGGTGAAGTCCTTGAAAACAATTAACGGTGTACAAGCTGTATTTGTAAGATATAGCGTATTGTTAAAGTAAATAACATATGCGATTATTGCATAAGCTTTCGTAGTTGTTGCCGTTTGCTATTAGATTTTTTTCCCATATTTTATATTTATTTCTTTAAAATAAAAACAATTGTCTTTATAATTGGGTTTATATGATTGAACCTTAGTATTTGCCACAGATAGCACTGGATGAAAATATTCGTTACAACGGATGTATTTTCGTAAGGGTTACAAAGTGGAAGGAATATGTTTATAATATGTTGCATTTTGTGGAGTAAAGGATTCGGGCGAAAAAAAAAGAAAAAAAAAACTTGTTCTAATCGATAAGACCGACCACTTCTGTTACTGTAGAGATTTCTTATGCTGGTTTTGCAGTAAACTACCAACCTGGTTTGTTTGTTTTTTTTTTTTTAAATACATCTAATTTCTTGTATTATGTAGTCTACTGGCTCAGATAATATTCCTTGGAAACTCGGGAAACAAATTTCATTGCACATTTCGATCTACAAATTCTATCGCACTTGGGATAGAAATATATTAAAAATACCACTTACCATTATTTGCTTTTCGACGTGGCGTAGAAAAAAGTGTGCTGCACATAACGTATTGTAGTAGAATAATGCTCAAGTAATGGCGGAAATCGTCAAATTGTTTTTAGAGTGCGCACTATAATAGCAGTAAAATTTCACAATATTCCACTATTTAACAGACATATAATGTTTAAAAATCGCGTGTACTAGATAAATGTTCCACAGTGTTCTACATTGGGAAATACGATAATAAACATATCCGTATGTAAGGGATATTGGGATCGTCCACCAGTATGTAGTTAGTATACAAAATCTTAACCCAAGAACAATTTTGCACGGCACGAGATCTGAAGTGTCTATCAAAAATGTATCCGTGAATTAAGTAAACAGACTGACGCCAAAAAGATATAGTAAGAAAGATTCATCGAGCCGAATAAATGTTTGGAATACTAAGTATGATTAGTAAAATTAGGCACGCTTTCTTCACGATAAAATTAAACATGAGCACGAGCGTATTAATTCGTCTTCGCTGAATGTTAAACGTAATTATTTCAAAGATTTGCGGGGCCCTTGGTGATCTAGTCGTATGGTGATCAAGTCGTTCGCCTTTATAAATCGTTCACATCTGAACTAGTTTCCGTGGTTCTCTGGTTCTTCCTGGATATGCCTAGGTTATTCATCCAGCAACATATATTATCAAGGTGATAAATTCGACAAACTCAAGCTAAATATTAGTACATTTCCTTTGAATGCAAGACTACGAATGATATGAACAGCAAGTTCCGTAGGAGGTTATAATGATATAAAACCTGAAAACATAAGGTCAACACTAGGTATGTATTTTGCATTCCTTTCCCAAGTACAGGATTTCGCTTGTGGTACAGCTTAAATAATCACTCGTTATTTAAGGTCACATCCTAAACCTTCCGTCTCGTGGAACTGAGGTAATTACCCTCGATCAGAATTACGTGTACTATCGAGAGGACAAGCGTTATGGAAGAGATTAATCCTTCTTATTTCATGCACGGGGTGGTGATGTGTATCACAGATTGGAGAAGAGCTTTATCACCTCTTAATTGTGACTTATTCTATATCAGAGATACCATCCTCCAGCTGTGGTTTGATGTTGCAACATAGTTTGCCGAATATGTAGATAATATCGACTTATAGGTGAAGTCCCAATATGGGAAATATTGGTTGCATTATTTATCGTCTGATTTATCTTAAAACAAATGTGGCTTGTCAGTCAACAGTGCAAAATACTTTTTCAGACTATCGTCAAACAATATGACTGTAATGACTGATATTATCGGATTGTTAGATCTAATATTTAATTGGCTCTACTCAATTGTCAATTTACAGGCCTGATGAGCACGGTTGTACTTTTTGAACATGTATACATGCCATATTTCCAAGAGTAAACACACTTGCTTCTAGAATAGTAAAAATATCATTGGCGTAACAAATCAACGTCAATTACCACGAGATAATAGCAGATACATCTAACAGAAACATTAGAAAAATAAAGAAAAAAAAAAGGAAAATGACTAGTGAGGTATGCAAATAAGAAATACAAGTATTTGCACTATGGCTTGAAAAGCCGTTGCCACAAATACAAGATTTAGAAATATTTCAGAAAGGTGAGTTTACATAATGAAATTAAATAGATATAAACAAAAACAAATTATTCATTGAGTCATATATGTCAAATCGTAGATCGTTAGATAATTCACATCTTGTCTGATTTATATTGCCATTTAATAATTAAACTTTTGCAAGTTATTAAATTATTTATCTTTTTAAACAGATACAAGTCTTCAATAAAGCTTTTTCCATATATCTTAAATGTTACATTCATTTCATTGTTCAATTATTCGTTGCTGAAATATGACTATCATGGTAGCGTTCACCAATTATTATGTAATTTTGAGAGAGTGATGTATGTAATGGGAAGTTGTCTGCATTTAATACATGTACGGTGGAGATAATGTTGGCATACTTTTATACCACTTTCAGGTAATGTGGCTAATGTTTCTTTGGATATTGTACTTTTGGAGATTTTAAATGATCTTAGCACACTGCTAACTAAAATGACTGCTCCCTTCTGCTCCAAGAATCAACATGAATTTGTCTAAAGTTCGCTATCCTTGGCAGCTATTGAAATAGGAAAAATTAATTTTGCCTGATTAGACATTACCAGCTTATGAAAGTGCAATGAATGAATTACCAAATGCATTGTTTGTAAAAAAAAGGTTATATGCTCCTATTTTACAAGTTAAGGAATTAAAAATGAGCAAGTGGAGCTGTCACTTTTTAGAAAGGTGCACGCCTGGAGTAAGGCCAAGCTGTATACTCTATAACCCATATTACGCCCATCAATCCTACATGAAAATAAAGGGAATTAAAGGTTCTTTGAACAATACCTAATATATAGTCTTTTTTAAATAGCCAGTGTACCCAGTGAGGAATCCCGGGCAAAGTCTTTTTCTTTAAAATTATAACTCATGGCAACCATTTGCTTTCAGAAGCAAACATAACCATGGATTGTCGTTTGTAGTTTGGGCATTCCAAGACCTAATGGTGAAACTATTCAAAATCTAATAATTGCTGTACTTCAATATGGTTGCTATATAAATCACTTGTAGGGAGGAATGTTCGCATGCAGATAAATAGTGCTTGATAACAATGTTGCCTTAATTGGCACTTAATATACATTAAGACCATCCTTCCCATACAATGCCAGCATATCGTATATACCAATCATTGCCGGCATAGCCAAGTAAGTAGCTACAAACTTGGAATGTTATTATCTTCTATAACACCAAAAACATTTGAAATACAGCTTCGACTTGATTGCTTCATTTATCTCTTAAGAAACAACTATACCATGATGATTATGGCTACTGCCATGTGCTCTAGATACAAAAGAAAAAGAAACAAATTATGACGTCGTTTATAATACTTCGAGTCGACTCTGGTAATTAGAATAGAGTTTGCCTTAAGGGTGTTTAAAAAAAGTAAATGTCACAGTGTACTCTTTGGCCAAATTGTGCAACCTTTTGAAATCTGAATTTAAAAGAATTTTCAATAGAACGCAACTTAAACATGACGAACACAAAACTTATGAGCAAGTAATATAGCAACAAATGTGGAGCTGTTTTTAATAGCAATAATAGAGATTATCGTAATCCTTGTAACTAACAGGGAAACCTGTGATACACCAGATTGATCATTTTGTGTATTGGATGTAGCAGTTAATTAATTTGACATCGATAAAGCTTTTAATTATGTTAGTTATATAATCAGCTCGCTGTCTCAGGTTTTACTATGCATATGCACATGCACGGTACACAACAGAGGTAAACGTCTGACAAATTTAATTGTGTGTGTGTATGTATATATATATATATATATATATATATATATATATATATATATATATATATATATATATATATATATATATATATATATATATATATATATATATATCGGACCTGGGTACGAAACTCGGTAGAGTACGAATTTAATTTCTCAAACCTGTATGATAGTATTGTTTATATATATATATATATATATATATATATATATATATATATATATATATATATATATATATATATATATATATATATAATGTAGTATACCGCATTGCTTCTAGGTAAATTTCCACTTTCTCGGTTATAAATAACATTATCACAATTAATATAATTCATGGTTTCAATGTTAAAAAGCCACATAATACTCTCCTACCACAACCAAACAGAGATATTAGAGAACAGCTTGAGAGAACATTTTTCTCTCCAATGCTGAACCAACCATACATCCGTTAAAAGTGGTGGAATTCGTTTGCAATTCGTAAGTGACGTTTGTTAAGTAACATTCGACTAGATAGCGTCTTGTTTCTTTGCATTAACATTAGCAGTATCAAAAAACATAGCGGTGACTAATTTGACAGTTAGGAGAGTGGCACTGGCATCACCAATATCAAACAAAGAAGCAAAACTAAAACGACTCGGAATTTTAAGGTTTTCAGTTTCTTCAATAATAGTTTCAATCGACTAGTCCATCCTTTCCTGCTGCAAGCTCGGTTTGTAGAAAAGGCCGGTTGCGTCCTTGCTTCATTTCGTAGCAGTATACAATTGGTGGCGCTCACCAATTATTATGTACTTTTGAGAGAGTGATGTATGTAAGGTGAAGTTGTTTGCATTTTAAACATGCACAGTGGAGAGAATGTTGGCATACCTATATACTACTTTCATGTAATGTGGATGAAATTTCTTTGGATATTGTACTTTTGGAAATTTTAGATGATCTTAGGACACTGCTAACTAAAATGACTGCTCCCTTGTGCTCCAAAAATCAGCCTAAATTTGTCTAAAGTACACTATTCTTGGCAGCTGTTAAAATATGGAAAATGAATTTTGCCAAACTAGATAATACCAGCTTCTAAAAGTGCAATGACTGAGTTACCAAATACATAAAATATAAAAAAGTTATCGGCTCTTTTTTTTACAATTTACCTCTGAAGTTCAAGAAGTGAAAATGAGCAAGTAGAGCTAGCACTTTTTTGAAAGGTGCACATCTGGAGTAAGGCCAAGCTCTATAGTCCCTAACCCATATTACACCCATCAATCATACATCAAAATAAAGGGAATTAAAAGTTGTTTGAACATTACCTTAGATATACAAAGTCTCTTTTAAATAACCAGTATAACTAGTGAGGAAACCCGGGGAAACTCTTTTGCTTTAAAATTTTAACCCTATGCTAAATACGAAACTGTAGAGCACCACCATTGGAGGCTATCCATTTGCCATGTGGTACTCCCCTTGTCCTTGGAGAGGAGAAACCTGGTAAATAAGCTGAGGTGCACGAGCGATTATTTGCACGACCACGGTCTCTCCAGCTGCCAGATGAGGGGGATATTAAAGTCTGGATGTATCAATCAGCTGGTCACGATTGTTTGTTTTGGGGTTTTTTTGTTTGTTTTTTAAAGCTATTAATATTCTCTGATTTACCTATTTTCCAATGTCATTGAAAAACGTTGTTGATGAAAAAAATGGCGGTTGATGAAGGTGCCTCGAAACAGGAAGATTATCCAAGTCAGGATATTAGACACAAAATTTGATATCATTTAATTCAGTTATGCATATTAAAAGCTAATCAAGATATCAACTTTTGTGATTGCTAAAACACTTTAGGTTAAAGATTAAAAAGCACAGGCCAATTACTCGCAGCTGCAAAATCTCACTGGGATAATCTGCATTGTTTTACGTGACTTGTGGATATATCCATTATGGTATTTCCATTTTACATGATGAGTCTTACAGTGAAACAGAGATACTCCAAATTTTCAGATCTCAACATGTATCATTTGTGGAAGAAATCAAGATTCGTCACAAGAGCAAATTGAATATCATCAACACTTACTTTATACTGTTTTAATGCACCATTCTTTCTTTATGCAAAGATTACAGGGTCAAAGGCTATCAGCCATCCAATTCGAGACTGCAGAAGTTAAAAGAAACTATTGTGACAATATTGCACATAAAACTCTACTCCTATGTGGCGAATCCGAGTGAAATGAAAATGACAACAAACCATCAATACCAGTGGTCGCAGAAGACGTGATAATAGTTAGACAAACAACACAACCACAAGGAAACCGGCTAGATTCGACCGAAAGGAAGAGCAATTCACTAGCGCTATGATATATGCTGCTCTAAACCAAATCAATACACATTAAAAATCAGCAAGCGGGGACACGAGGAAAAGTCTACAATAGTAATCTGCATAGGTTAAAGAATTCTTCATAAGTTTAATACCCAGCAGATAGTGTACAAATCTTGCAATAATACCTATCAAAGTCAAGGCTGCATCCATTCGTCACGAGAGTTCGTTCAACACATTTGTATGCAATCTTTCATTACGTGGATTAATAGCTTATTGACTGTCGAGATACATTACCGGTTGTGAGACTTAAATATTTGAAGTGTGTATGACAATAAATAATGTTCAATGATCTAAAGGCAAACAAATTGTGTGATTAAAATTATTCACAACTTCATTAGAAGCCTTATTAATCAGCTTGTCCTTTGGCCAGCATGTCCTCGATTCTTCTTATCAAGCGTACACCATCTCTGATAGGCACGAGAACCTATGAAGAAGAGGACCAGTTGTTAATATTAATGAAAAGTACAAAGAGAATAAATATATGCAGAGTAATAACATCTTAATTGTGTAGAGTTATAACATCTTAATTGTGTAGAGTTATAACATCTTAATTGTGTAGAGTAATAACATCTTAATTGTGTAGAGTTATAACATCTTAATTGTGTAGAGTTATAACATCTTAATTGTGTAGAGTTATAAAATCCTAATTGTGTAGAGTTATAACATCTTAATTGTGTAGAGTTATAATATCTTAATTGTGTAGAGTTATAACATCCTAATTGTGTAGAGTTATAACATCTTAATTGTGTAGAGTTATAACATCTTAATTGTGTAGAGTTATAACATCTTAATTGTGTAGAGTTATAACATCTTAATTGTGTAGAGTTATAACATCTTAATTGTGTAGAGTAATAACATCTTAATTGTGTAGAGTTATAACATCTTAATTGTGTAGAGTTATAACATCTTAATTGTGTAGAGTTATAACATCCTAATTGTGTAGAGTTATAACATCTTAATTGTGTAGAGTTATAACATCTTAATTGTGTAGAGTTATAACATCTTAATTGTGTAGAGTTATAACATCTTAATTGTGTAGAGTAATAACATCTTAATTGTGTAGAGTTATAACATCTTAATTGTGTAGAGTTATAACATCTTAATTGTGTAGAGTTATAACATCTTAATTGTGTAGAGTTATAAAATCCTAATTGTGTAGAGTTATAACATCTTAATTGTATAGAGTTATAACATCCTAATTGTGTAGAGTTATAACATCTTAATTGTGTAGAGTTATAACATCTTAATTGTGTAGAGTTATAACATCTTAATTGTGTAGAGTTATAATATCTTAATTGTGTAGAGTTATAACATCTTAATTGTGTAGAGTTATAACATCTTAATTGTGTAGAGTAATAACATCTTAATTGTGTAGAGTTATAACATCTTAATTGTGTAGAGTAATAACATCTTAATTGTGTAGAGTTATAACATCTTAATTGTGTAGTGTAATAAGATCTTAATTGTGTAGAGTTATAACATCTTAATTGTGTAGAGTTATAACATCTTAATTGTGTAGAGTTATAACATCCTAATTGTGTAGTGTAATAACATCTTAAGTGTGTAGTGTAATAACATCTTAATTGTGTAGAGTAATAACATCTTAATTATGTAGAGTTATAACATCTTAATTGTGCATAGTTATATGACATTTGTCACTTTAGAAAGCTGTATTAAATATGATTAGTATGAACATCTGCATTTCGTATTGGACTTGAGACTTTAATGTATACAATTTTGTAATAACAATAGATAATAATAAATAAAAACTATCATTAAAGTAGTAGTAGTAGTATTTCTACTACTAAAACCATTTGTTAGAAGAAAATGCAGAAATCAAAGCATCAACACAGGTAATGAAAGACAGGAAAATAAAAGCTAAGTTTCAAATGCCTACTTAGTTCATATGCTATTGAAGTAAAACAATAGAAGTTTATAGATAATTGATTTATACTCTTTGAGAGCTACAGTGGTCTTGTAAAGGAATGTTTGCGAATTCAAACTAAAGCAACATATACAAATTAGTAAATTAAATACTTTAACGGACAGCCTATAAAACTAAACACATATATGACATACTTTTACAGACCACGCATCAAACTCAACACTTATATTACGTGGGTAAAAAAGCCCAAATATTATATATCCGTCTGGTGACTTCCCACACAAAGGCATTTGGTCCAAAGATATAGCAAATGTGTCGAGCAATTATTGAGTACAGTTGGAAATATATTGGACCAAATATGTTTGTTGCTATGTAGCCAGACGTCTAAATAATTTTGTCATTTCGCATCATTATATAAAGTCTCCACCCATCAATAATAATCTAATCATTAGCATGTAATTACCAAGTTGGTCAGTGTAAGGTTTATTGGCTGATACATTTTTATATTCATCTCGTAATTGTATGTAAATCTTGTAGAGCAATTTTGACGATTAAGCTGTATGTGATACGTGGTTTTTGAGGTTGAAAATCAGTAAAACGTGAACGAAACCTCATCAAATTAAAATGAGTATCACCTCAATCTGACGTTCAGAAACTTGGGATTGAACCAAAGACAAAAGAGGTGAGCCGTGCCCTCATGATCACATGACATCCAAATGATGGCACAAAGCAATGGAACATGATGACTTACTGTTTTAACACGTGTATCCCTGGATAAATTCTCATTGAACGCTTTCATTCCTTCTCCCATTTTGTCCTTGGTCTCGCAGTAGACCTGTCCCTGGAATAAGGCATTATCAACGACAATAGTGCCTCTCGGAGCCAGCAAGCCTCTATCCATGATCACCTGCAGGGTTCAAAGAAACAAGGACTATGGATCAGGTAATACAACATAAAATCAGAGCGCAATTTCCTTGCACCTTTCTCAGTTATTCCTTTTCTGCTATTCTGCTATCTAGCAAGCTTATGATTATATGGCGCATTAATCATAAATTCAGTACCTGTTGGATCATGTACTATCATCAGGAGATTGTTTGCCTGTCCTATATATATTCCAAAAGGTACTTTACATTTTGCAAACGTGCCTTATTGCGTGCAAAGCAGGCCTTGACGTGAAGATGAGAAAGAAATTATTTAAATGATATCAAGACGCTTCCTGAACAATTTAGAAATATGAGAGGAGTACACTTCCATGCACTCCGTCCATATCTTCGTTATTTTAATGTTTATTTTTTTGCTGAGAAGTGGGTATGATTGCCTGAGCGTGGTATGAATAATTATGCAGAATACTTCGTATTAAACCAAACACCGTTTCGTTTACATTTTGGTAAGGTCTTACTGATCCGCATCTACTGTGGGAGGGGATATTTCTTAGTCCAAATTAGGCACAAAAGTTATTGCATTTATTTTGCAGTTATGTAATTGTTTCACGGCTGCTTAGACAAAGGCTGCATACGACTTGCAAATAACTCAGAGAGTAATCCATTACTTACTTGGTAGTACTCCCAATACTGATCTTTATTTGCATCCAGGAAGATAATGTCAAAGCTTTGCTTGTCATCTGCCAATTTATTGATAGTTTCCAGAGCAGGACCTAAGGTGAAGATCGAAAAGAAAGGAAATATGTCGTTATCATATCAATGAATGAAGGATAATTGTATATTTCTATTCATATTGTATAATGTAATTGATACTTGGCCTGAAGTAAAAGTGCAGTATCACTCAAATATTCAATCATCCCCTCTCACTCTTTTGCTTGCGGTACATGGACATGCACTTATTCTTGCGACATTTGTGACCAAACAATGTTTTGAAGATTGATCGGAGAGAGAGAGAGAGAGAGAGAGAGAGAGAGAGAGAGAGAGAGAGAGAGAGAGAGAGAGAGAGAGAGAGAGAGAGAGAGAGAGAGAGAGAGAGAGAGAGAGAGGGGGGGAGGCGATGATAGTGAATTTAGTAGGGAAAACGATTCCTCACCTATTCTTATACTAATCTTTCTTCCGTGGACAGATTTGTAGAAATATTCCTTCACAAGAGTTTCCAGATATGGGTCTAATTCGCACGTGATAACCTCACCATCATCTGGAAGTGCTTCTGCACATGCAAGGGCACTGTAACCTGTATACATACCAAGCTCGAGGACTCTTTTAGCGTTAGACATGCTGACTAGAAATTGCAAGAATTGTCCTGCAAAATCAATACAATGTTGAATAAAATGGACATGTAGACCAAGCAACTGAAATCCCTGTTCCTGCTACTAAGTTAAAGTTTAGTAACTACAAAAACTGTTGGAAAACGACCGATATATTTACAATAACTGATTTCCTGCATCGAATAGTACTCTGATGATACTTCTTTCATTAATGCATGCCCAAAAGTGTCTGCTATATGCCCATATGTATCCAATATTAATAACAAAAGAGAGCACGTTCTCTTCTTTAACTATATCTGCGATATATATATATATATATATATATATATATATATATATATGTATATATATATATATATATATATATATATGTTTATGTATATATATATGTATATATATATATATATGTATATATATGTATATATATATATATATATATATATATATATATGTATATATATATATATATATGTATATATATGTATGTATATATATATATATATATATATATATACCCAAGAGTTATGTTATATCGTTTCTTTTCTTTCTAATTATATGCGACAACGGTATCACCCCAATGCATGATTGGACAACTTGCCTTCTAGAAAGCCAGACATCATACCGGGTCTCAAATTCAATATTGTTTTTCCTTGCTCGTGAAGGTCATCCCAGGGATGGATCAATGTCATTTGATTGATCTGCTGTAACTCGGGACTGGCGGGTGAGGTGTGATCTTCACAGTAATGCTCTCGCTTGAAGAAGAGATCCAGTGCATCGTCAGAAGTCTTCTGGATTTCGTCCGTGGCCCCTGTAGATTTTAACTTATCTTGAAGTTCCCACAGCTTGGTCACCATGGGGTCTCGGTGGCGCCCTCTAGATGCTGGTTGTTGAGCCATTTGTTTAGGTTCCGACATTGACCTCCCGGCAACTGTTGTTAAGAAACAAAGTATAAGGCATTTATTCTGCATATTCCATTCATAAATATGGGTATTTTTCCATTTGATACCTTCATTGCTAATCAAGGGAGCAAGTGTACACACTAATATCACACAATTATGAGTCGTAGCGGAATAGAACTTTGTTGGGATTCATAATCGTTGTATCAACCACATCAGAAAAAAATAAACTCGTAATATGCTTTAATCATTAGGCACCACTTCGATGCTACAATTTATCGGAACTATGCACTGACGATTAAGCGCTCGTTGGATAATGCTAATTATTCGTAAAGTATATGTAGTTTTGCTGATTGAAAATTCAGTACTATTTACCTAGATATCAAGAAATATACGTCATCATCATTGGGAAAATATATATATTAATGAGTTAATAAGAGCATATATGAGTGCATATATTTACCATAACCTTTAGACAACGATTCACTTTTTCATGCCCTTTAAAAGTTGTTGTAAACTCTACAAAAGGTGAATTGATATTTTCCAAGAATTCAGATTGTATTTACGCTTTATTGCAAACATACAGCATATAAACACACATTCAAACTGTGCCTGATTGATCTGAGATTGTCCGTCTATGTTCGATCCGTACCATATAGTGCCACCATGGTAGTGTATCATGCGAAGCATAAAAAAACTAATCAAATATAACAGGATCACGGCTAGTATGATAATGATAACCAGTGGATAATAGACACAGAGGAAACGTCAACATTACCTTGTAACCGAGTAACGAGAATAGGCGAGACAAGCATGCTTGCTATATGTGCCACATGATCTCTCTCTCTCTCTCTCTCTCTCTCTCTCTCTCTCTCTCTCTCTCTCTCTCTCTCTCTCTCTCTCTCTCTCTCTCTCTCTGACATTGCACATTCCAAGAAAGCACGATTCCACTGTCGTTATTTCAGCATGCACGACAAACACTGCTGTATACCTACCTTTACGACTCAGAACGCCGCCTCTTGATAGTTAAGGTAATGGATGAACCAGGTTGCCGGGGGTATTTATAGTTACTTACCTAAATACACAGACAATAATGCTGAACGCGACAAGTGAAGTACAACGAGCACATGATACATGATCAACTGGATCGTCATTGATATATCACAACACAGAACGATCATTATTTTCCCTAAGAGCGGCAGTATTTGTGATATTTAATCGCTTTTTATTGAACAAGTATTGTTAGCGTTGCTAGATGTATTGAAAACCACAGTGTCATTATGTGTGTTTGGGAGACAGATATAGCACAATGTCAGGCTACCAAAACAACTGAGCATGTTGTTGTTGTTGTTATTGTTGTTGTATGGTTTAACGCCATTTTTCAGCACAAGCACAATGCTCTATATATATGCTATAAATATATATATATATATATATATATATATATATATATATATATATATATAGAGAGAGAGAGAGAGAGAGAGAGAGAGAGCATATATATATATATATATATATATATATATATATATATATATATATATATATATATATATATATATATATATATATATATATATATATATATATATATATATATATATATATATATATAGCATATATGAGCATATATATATAGAGCATATATATATATGCTCTATATATATGCTCTATATATATATGCTCTATATATAGAGCATATATATATAGAGCATATATATATAGAGCATATATATATAGAGCATATATATATATATATATATATATATATATAGAGAGAGAGAGAGAGAGAGAGAGAGAGAGAGAGAGAGCATATATATATATGCTCTATATATATAGAGAGAGAGAGAGCATATATATATATATATATATATATATATATAATATATATAGAGAATATATATAGAGAATATATATATATATATATATATATATATATATATAGCATATATGAGCATATATATAGAGCATATATATATAGAGCATATATATATATAATGCATATATATAGAGCATATATATATATATATATATATATATATATATATATATATATATATATATATATATATATATATATATATATATATATATATATATAGAGAGAGATAGAGAGAGAGAGAGAGAGAGAGAGAGAGAGAGAGAGCATATATATAGAGCATATATATATATATGCTCTCTCTCTCTCTCTCTCTCTCTCTCTCTCTCTCTCTCTCTCTCTCTATATATATATATATATATATATATATATATATATATATATATATATATATATATATATATATATATATATATATATATAGAGCATATATATATATATAGAGCATATATATATATAGAGCATATATATAGAGCATATATATATAGAGAGAGAGCATATATATATATATATATATATATATATATATATATATATATATATATATATATATATATATATATATATATATATATATATATATATATATATATATATATATATATATATATATATGTATATATATATATATATATATATATATATATATATATATATATATATATATAAATATATATATATATATATATATATATATATATATATATATATATATATATATATATATATATATATATATATATATATTGTCTATGATCTATGCCTTTGTACCTTCGTATTTGCCCTAGAGGGCACGGGATCTAAAATAGGCCGATACGTCTTCGGCATTACGTAAGAGGTGACTAAGACGAGGCAACATTTTTGCCGTGGGTTGCGTTTTGTGTCCATAGAGGAAAGGATCCAAGAGAAAACTTCTTGTGCTACTTGCCAAATACAGCCTATTCTGCTATCAATGAACATTAATATGGCATGCGCTCTGGTCGGGATTCATTCTTCATGTGACCTTCAGGAGTTAAGGATGAGTAATAGGTATGGGAGACTTGCATACCCACTTCATATATATGACCATTTCTATGTCAGGTATTCCGTTCTCAAGTTATGGGTCAGTGGTTACGAAGTTATTATGTTGAGGTTTCCTTGGCTGAATATATAGAACGTGTCAAATTGCATAATATTTGAAGTCAATATATAGAATATATTGGTTGCTTTACATGTCTCTTCATTTACCTTATAACCAATGCGGCTAGGCAGTTAACAATATAGAATATCTTTCTCAGAGACTAATATTAAATAATATTATTGTGATATATGTTATACTTTCGGTAGTTAGATCTATGGTTGAATTCGTAGAGCTTAATTACCATTTCAGAGGCCTTGATATGAACGGTAAGAATGCGCAACGTGAAATCAAAAAGTAATTAATTTTTTTAAGGTAAGTATACAATGATGCATAGGGTCAAACATAGCACACAAGAAATTAAATACAATTCAAATTTCGTGATTTATTTTCATATGATATGAGCACAATGTTGATGGTTTTAGTAATACTTGATTCTTTAATAACACGTTTGTATATAATATAATATGTTTATATTTATGACAGCCTAAAAGTACATAGCTGTTTATAAGAATCTTAGGTGTTATCTTGATGGCAATCATTTGCTCAGAAGCGAACATGGCTTTTGATCTTGATACAAACTTGAAAAATTGTATGATGTGCACCAGTTGAGAGAAACGTTGATTTTCTTTTAAAAATGTCATGCAAGAAATGTCACGCAAAAACAAGCAAGAATGGATGATATGATTTAAGGACCTTATATTTTACGGACCTTAAGGATTTTACACGTCTTACAATCTGTTTTTGTATTATCTGATATTTATTAATTTTACAGAATTTTAACAACTGTACATTTATGCACGAGTTGGTTTAACCTTTTGTCCAAACTATTCGCATCTCAAAGGGTGGAAACAGACACGTGTTACACTGTAAGTCGACACTGGCATGCTGTGCTTTCCAGCATTTAGGAAAACCCAACACAAGTTCGTGGTGACAGGTAAGGGAGAGAATCTTAAATTTTGGACGTAAATGGAGTACCTAGCGGAAAAAAAATATATAGGTAAAATTGTTACTAACCAACAAACATTATAACAATCCTACAATGGAACGCAGCAAAAATCAAAAGTTGCTTATATTGATTGCGAGAGCTCATTCTCCAAATGTGTTTAAAACAAAATCTCCTTATGAAACAAAAGGAATACATAATTTTCTAACAGACTGAACTGACTTGACAGTTTGTTAGACATAAACATGTGACGATTCCGTGGCAATAATGTCATGTTGTCAGTCCAATAAATGTTAGATGATCTCGTAGTACATACTTAATTTATGTTTGATTGGCATGTGATTCAGACGTTTCCACAACTTCCCTAGAAACTTTATTAATTGGCAGGTCATTTGGCGAGCATGTCCTCTTTCCTTCTTATCAAACGAACACCATCTCGGATAGGAACGAGAACCTGTGGAGAAAGGGACAATATATTATTAATACATATGTGTAAAGCACATAAGACTATATACTAAACTAGAGATTTTGATACAGAAAATTTCACAACAACAATAATAATAATAATAATAATAATAATAATAATAATAATAATAATAATAATAATAATAATAATGATGATGATGATGATGATGATAATAATAATAATAATAATAATAATAATAATAATAATAATAACAAAATACAACTGAATAATAATAAGTAAAAATAATAAGTAAATAAATAAGTAAATAATAATAATAATAATAATAATAATAATAATAAAAATAATAATAATGATGATAATAATAATTTTATTACACTACTATTACTGTTGCTACTTATTAATATTTACTTATTATTATTATTATTATTATTATTATTATTATTATTATTATTATTATTATTATTATTATTATTATTATTATTATTATTATTATTATTATTATTATTATTATTATTATTATTATTATTATTATTATTATTATTATTATTATTTGAAGTGCTACTAGTTCTGTTTGTAAATGCAGAGGATAAAACCTGAAAGCGGTAACGAAGGGAAATAAAGGTGATTTGACATTCCTACTTCATATGCAAGGTTGAAGTAAAGCATTATAAGTTTATGGATAATTTATTTAAGCTTTGGAGGGATGAAGTCATATCTAAAGAATGTTTTCAAATTCAAAACAAAGCAACATATACAAATTAATGAATGACATACGTTAACAGACCACGTATCAAACTATACACTTATGTTATTTTAGGTAAATACTCGCTATTATTAAATAAACAACTTGTTGACTTAACATTGTTACATGTAAAGGAATTTCGTAAGATGACCAAGTAGCATTTTGTGTACAGAACTGGACATTCTCATATCTGACCCAATAACTGTGTTGCTCCGTAGCATGAAATCACAACAATTATATAAGGACGCAATAATATATAAAGTCATATCACGTCATATTAGCTACAATATAATTAGCCAGTGAACAAATGTGATGTTTACTGGTTGAAACAATGTCATATTCACCTCGTAAATGTGAACAACTCATGATGGATAATTTTGACGACTAGACTGAGATAGATGTATAAGATCCTTGAGGCTGCGGAAACTGTAAAATGTGAAAGAGACTTCACCAACTTCAAATGGGTATTCCCGCAGTCAGAGGTCCATAAATCTGGTATTGAACCTAAGGAAAAAGAGGCGAGGAAGAGACCAAATGATCATCAGATAATCCAGACGATGTCACTGAGTAATGGAATGCAATTGACTTACTGTTGTAACACGCGGATCCCTGGACACGTTTTCGTTGAAAGATTTCATTCCTTCTCCATTCATGTGTCCGGTCTCGCAGTAAACATTTCCATGGAGAAAGGCGTTATCCACGACAATAGTGCCTCTCTCGGCCAACAAGCCTCTGTCCATGATCACCTGCAGAGTTAAAAGGAAGCGATGATTCATAGGAAGTTATCAGAACACATATCAAAAATCAAGACACAATTTCCTTTCGCCTTTCTCGGTTATTTATTTCCCACATTAAAATCATCCGGTTATTACTGTATGGTGTTAATAATCATAAATTCAGCACTCTTTTGCACATCTACGATCGTCATAAAATTGTTATTTGTTTTTGTCTGTTTTAATGACATTTGAAGAGCTATATTTGTTATGTATGTTTAATTTATATTATCTATTAGCTAGTCGTAATGATTATGTTATATACATTTGTATTTAGACTTGATCCAAAAGCAATTTCACTGTGTACCTAACCAGGAACATTTATGTAGTAAACAACATAATACATAGTCGATATTTTTCTATGAGTGTGGATTAAATATTCAGATCATTATTAATGTAAACATATTTCCCTGACTTTAAAGATACAGTCTTAGTTCTGACTTCAGAATCTTCTAGTATTTCAGAAAATAGTAATTACTGCCATGGTCAAGCAAAGGGCTAAATAATCTTATTTATCTAAAAAGTAAAACATATTTGTTTATATTTTTGTAATACAATAAAAGACTGAACACATCGCTACGATCTAGGCTACTTGCACATTAGCTCGTTCGAGACTACAGGTGCAACAACACATTCAATAGTGGAACTTATTTGGAATACCAGTGGAATTCAGTTGTAACTTTACACATTATTACTTGTGATAGAACTGTAATGATTATTTAGGATTTTATTCACAAAATTCTAAGTTTATTTTAAAGTTTCACTTTGTTTTAAAGTAAATTCATTATAGATTAAATTTAACAAAACTTACTGGTTTTCGCTCTTTTCGCTCTGTTACTTAGTTTAGGACCAACGAGTTGTAATACTTTACATTATACATACATGGTTTATGGGGTGTAATGAAGGTACTGACGTACAGATGAGAACGTATTGGAAATATATGAAAGCACCAAGTCGAGATTTTAAAAATAAAGTATACATTTGTTATCATAAAAGTATTGTCCATCATTTGTGGCTTTATCATGGCCCTATTCTATCTTGCTTATTTGTTATATAGGGGTGGGAGGGGTTGTAGAAGTTACATACTAATAAACAGAGTGCTTAGTGTTTAACGCCAATAGGGACCTTTGGAAATTGTGCGAGTTCGTAATGTCGGAGTCTATCGTGTGAGGGACTTTTACTTAGTCAATGCTGCGATATAACAGTAAGTGCATTTTTTAGTCCCAGTAATGGCTTGCCGACTGCTTTGACAAAATGCAGCATCCAAAGAGTTCGCCATTAATTACCTGGTAGTATTCGCAGTACTGATGGCTGTTGGCATCCAGGAAAATAATATCAAAGCTTTGCTCCTCATTTGCCAATTTGTTCATGGTATCCAGAGCGGGACCTAAGATGAAGATGACAGGCAAGGTAGCATATCATTTTGGTTTTAAGTACAGATTATAATGTAAGTAATAATTGGTTGAAGCCTTATTCACACTTTTAATCTTCGCCTCTTACATCAACTTATACTTGCGACATTTATAACAAATCTAACTTAGAAATATAACACACAGAGAGAGAGAGAGAGAGAGAGAGAGAGAGAGAGAGAGAGAGAGAGAGAGAGAGAGAGAGAGAGAGAGGGGGGGATTAAATAAGTCCTCGCCTATTCGTATGCTAATTTTCCTTCCGTGGACAGATTTGGAGAAATATTCCTTCACAAGGGTTTCCAGATATGGGTCAAATTCGCACGTGATAACCTCACCATCATCCGGAAGTGCTTCTGCACATGCAAGGGCACTATAACCTGTATACATACCAAGCTCGAGGACTCTTTTAGCGTTAGACATGCTGACCAGAAATTGAAGGAATTGCCCTGAAAGAACAATAAACTATTGAATATAATGGCCATATAGACCAGCGAACTGAAACTCCTGTACCGACAATAAAATTAAATTTAAAAAATACAAAGAAAGAGAGTAATATATTTACTCCGACTGATTCCTATCGTCAATTGTTGCCGTCTTGGTATATCTTTAATTAATGGTTGTCCATATCTGTTATAATACTTCCACAAGAGATCACGTACGCTTTATTCCTTTCTCCAAGATATATCTCCATATATTGATCTTATTCATAATAAAATTTGAAAATTCGACAAAGAGTTATGATACATATTTTTTTATTTGATGTTATGAAAAACCAGCATTACCTCACCGAGGGTTAGACCACTTGCCTTCTAGAAAACCGGACATCATTCCAGGCCTCAGATTCCATAGCGTCTTTCCTTGGGAATGAAGGTCATCCCATGGATGGGTCAACGTCATTTGACTGATCTGCTTTAACTCGGGACTGGCGGGTGAGGTGTGATTTTCACAGTAAAGCTCTCGCTTAAAAAAAGAGGTCCAGCGCTTCGTCCAAAACCTTTTGCATTTCGTCCATAGCCCCTGTTGATTTCAGTTTATCTTGCAATTCCCACAGCTTTGTTACCATGGGGTCTCTGTGGTGCCGTCTGTAAGCTGGTTGTTGAGCCATTTACTTAGTTTCCGAATGTGCAATCTGCGTAACTACCATTTAAAAATAAGGTATAAAGCATTTTTTCTGTACATTCCGTTCGTAAGTAATGCTTATTTATATCCATTTCTAACTTTTCTGATATTGAAGAAATAGACGTGTACGTTCAAATGATAATTACGCAATGATAAGTCCTAGCTGAATCTACCTTTGGCGGGTTTCATAAGCTATGTATCAACGTTATAATAAGAGAAATAATATTCGTAATATGCATTCATGATTACTGTCTCTTTTAATGTTGCTGATTATATGAAAGGTATGTGTATCAACTATAAACTGAAAAATTAGTGCTATTTGCCTCGACCAAAACAAATACACATTATCATCACTGGAAAAAATTATATTAATTAATAAATGTATATATCAACTATAAGCTTGAAACAAAAGCTTATCGATTTGATAACCTTTAAAACTATATTAACTCGACTCCCATTGAATTGTCATTTTCCGAGAGTATAGATTGTTTATGCTATTTAATGCAATCAAACCGCATATTAGCACCAACGCATCAGTGCCATATATAACAAGTTTTTGTTATGTTTGGTCACTCCGCATCACACAACGCTTCAATTTTACTGTTGGATGAAAAATCAAAACAACACAAACCCAACGCAATATGACAATGGATGTTAAGCTGTTCAGATGCAGTTCATAAATACGCAACTGTATGAATCAGAGCATAACCGAATAGACAAATACAAACATCATGTTTCCAGTTATGGAGGACCAGACACGAGCGGTACGAGCTTGAACTCGAGTGATATTTATTTATATGTCCAACCCATGCTATTAGATACTAAAGAATCAATCTCCCTCTTCTCTCTCTCTCCGCCGCTGCATTTTTATAAAAGATATTTCAACTCAGATTACTTCAAGAAGCATGCACTTAACTCTGTACCTTCCTTCCCGAGTCGCAGCGCAGCCTGTCCGTTTGGTACACGATAACAAATGTAATGTTAAAAGCACATTGCCGCAGTATTTATAGATCATTGCAACTTGCACCGACATTCGTACTGTACACGAGAGTTGGAGAAAAACGAGCACATGTTGTGTTTACAGTTGCAATGTTTAAAATGGTTTTGACACAGGTTTGACAGGCTCTCATATGTTTAGAAAAAAAAGAAGAAATGTGATTACCATTGATGTTTACCAACATAAGAGTGTTTTATTAAACACATCAATAACATGTGTAGACAGAAAAAACAGCCTTAAGTTCTTATTTTTCCGATACAGGACCAATGCTATTTTCTCTCATAAGGGCGGCGAGTAGCGAGGACAAATGGCACCCATGGCAAGAACTAAAAATTGCCCCTCCCCCATCAAAGTGGCGTCAACGGCAATAACCCCGGCAAGAACTAAAATTGCGCCACTATCAAAGTTTTGAAAGTATAAGAAAGCTATTTTCTGTTCACCAATTTTGTTCCTCCGTTCATTTGTCACCCACGGCACGTGCGGTGTCTTGCCACACCCTCGCTACGCCTCTCCTTAGGGGGCCGTATTTATTTGCTAGTCGATATTTCTAGTTAATTCTGAACTAGCTATGCAAAATTTATTGTGTGCGTGTATGTGTGAGTAGGTGAGTGTGTGTATGTGTGAGAGAGAGATTTTGATTAAGGTAGCTTTAGAATGTTTTTAGACATATCGCTACGATGGCTACAGTGGCTATTTATAGTGGTATTTAGCACTGTGGCTTCATGCCATGGACATGTGACATCACGTCCCATCCAGTCATACAAGGCTGAGCCATCCTAATACCAACATATTAATGCTGAGAGCCTAGCGAGGTAGCTGTTTGTACCATTTTTAGAAGTCTTTGGTAAGACTCGACTTGGTTTGAGCCCACGATCTTCCGCATCCAAGGCGGACGTTCTAACTTTATACCACCAGAGTGGTTGACAAATGCATTAAACGCCTTCAGCCCATTTAGTGCGTGTAGAAAACAGAGACAAATTATTGCGTGCGTCTAACTACCGTCCGTTTGCCTGCCAATCCATCAACCGGACTGTAAGCCAACTTTTGCTTTCCTGGACCATGATTCTACAAGTCTCCGAAATATGTGTGTAGCACTTTACTCATGTATATATGCTATCAGACAATTGTGTAATCAATGATTCTCATTGATGTTCCTCATTAATCAGGATTATGACAAGAACAAATATATCTTTCTGACCTTTTGCAGTGTCCAAATTACTCGTCAACAGTTAAAGAGATTTGTAGTAACTATATACTTCACATCTACATTTCACGTCCATATCTGCATCTTGTTGCAGCTTGCTTCTGTATCTGACTTGTCACTGTTGAAATATTTCAGTTATATTTTGGACACACTATATTCATCTTTACATCATGACCAGACAATGTTTCAACAACTATGGCTATCTTATGTCTTTTAAATTCAAGGTCACTACAAAGAATTTTGTATGATTGTGACAAATTTTAATGTTACCTGTTTCTACACACGAAATGGATTTTATGCTTTTAAACTATAGCACATCCGTTATCACAGAAGCACACATTGCCTTCGTGCTGTTTGATCTAGCATAGGTTCATCACTAGTTCAATTGTCATTGGTCATTTAAATTCAAATAAAACTTTGGCAACTGTCTTTTTGTGGTTTACTTCTGTCATGAGTGTAATCTTGATAGACACCGAAGAATATTAATAGGAATTTGCACTAATATACACGATTTTAAGTCGATAGCATACTTGTATCGGTGAGTACAAGCAAAAATATAGCCTTGAAGTTTGCTGAAATTTGTCGCGTACCTGTGGCTAACCCGTAACATTTAAACAACTTGAGATATTATAATAAGAATCATGTATACACAATGAGCAGGTGGTGGATCATGTACGGTAATCATAGCTGTAGCTTAAAGGTCAAGATCAGCACATAAATGAGCGTATACCATACTAATTACAGTACTCTGTGCATACCGATAAACTTATTCAAGCACGTAATTTCGACCGGCTAATAAAGACGACTGTATACCACGCTTGTTTTGTAAGGTTATTTGTCATACTTGCGATCCTTATAGCTACACTCCTCTTCCAGTTATAGTAGGGGTCCATAGATGCTCATTCAATTGCTGGAATAATGTTCATGCGTTGCAGATGCTTTGAGAGGCGAAAGGAAGCAAGATTGGCAGACTGTGCTTAAAATGTGGCAAGAAGTTTTGAATTGGTCCGGTTATATTATGCACAAGTCAATCTATGCAAAATAGGCTAGGTCTAGTACCGCGGATAAATGTTATCATCATTATCATTGTCAGAGGTATCATCATGACCTTCATCATCATTATGAACACCATCGTCCATATATATTTTTCATCACTCAGTGAGTAAAACTAGGGAATATGAAACGTTTGTCAATAAAGATAAATATGTAATGTTTGTATTATTATTATTATTATTAGTAGTAGTAGTAGTAGTAGTAGTAGTAGTAGTAGTAGTAGTAGAAGAACTCTCAGGTAGCCTTGTGGTTAGAGCGTACATCTCGAATTCGAAACGTCACGTGTCGCCGTGCCCAAATTGGTCCTTGCAACTGCCTTGCTTGACGGGGCCCCAAGTGGTCTAAAGCGCTGACCGTTACTACGGATCACTGCCATCTCATCTCTGTCTGCGTGAGTTCGAGTCCAGACTGGGCTAACGTGGGTAAGTGAGAAAGCCTGCCAGTAGCTTCTCGTGGGTCGTTGGTTCTTCCCGGGGTTTTCCAGGGTTCTTCCTCCACCATTAATACTGGCCGCCATGTATAGTCTATCTTCTGCTGAAAAATGGCGTTAAACCCTACAACAACAGCAACAGAAAGCCTCGCTTGACGCTCGGCAATAAAAGGTTAGTATTAAGACTAGTTGGTCTGGAGTCAGAACAATGAGACTGATGGGGAGTTGATGCTATACATCTAAGGCATGATGAGGAAAAATCACTATAAACTGCCACACTGCCGTCATCATAGCGATGTCACTGGAAACAAATCAAACTTAAGTTAAAAATCCAAATCACACAAATATTATTATTATTATTATTATTATTATTATTATTATTATTATTATTATTATTATTATTATTATTATTATTATTATTATTATTATTATTATGATTATTACTATTATTATTATTATTATTATTATTATTATTATTATTATTATTATTATTATTATTATTATTGAATCTTTTTCATGCTCTTATTTTGTATTTCAGTACCTTCTGCATGATAAAAATTTAAATCGTGCATTATTAGTTTTGTTAGGTTTTAATTTTACATAACGCATGTCTGTCTGTCTGTCTGTCTGTCTGTATGTATGCATGCATGCATGCATGCATGCATGCATGCATGCATGCATGCATGCATGCATGCATGCATGTATGTATGTATGTATGTATGTATGTATGTATGTATGTATGTATGTATGTATGTATGTATGTATGTATGTATGTATGTATGTATGTATGTATGTATGTTTTGATATTCAGTATCTCCAACTTTAATACATTTTATTTTATATCCAGTTGCAGATTGTTAAAACTTACTTGGATAACTATGTTGATTAAGAGATTACAGTGTAGAAATGTTGGCTTGAGTAGTCGCAAGGAAACTGTTTCAGAAGTAGCAGAGGATATGGATTACTTGGCACTTGACATGACACAAAAAATGTATTTTAGTCATTGGTTACATTATAATACTCCGCCATTTTGCGGTTCGTAGATCTACCTCTAGCTGTCATGTCGTTTTGCTGGACACAAAGTGTCACTGATGTGCATGCGTTGATACACAATTACACAATACGATTATATATATATATATATATATATATATATATATATATATATATATATATATATATATATATATATATATATATATATATATATATATATATATATATATATATATATATATATATTAACAAACCATACTTGGGTAATAAATATTTAACTATACTCAAAATATAGTAAATGGCAATGACTAATGTCGATCAACAATTAATGACCAATATTCATATATTTGATTTCTATCTCTTTTATTTCTTTCTAATTTTGTTTGATCGACTTAAATAACACATTATACATCTGTTGAGGTTGGTAATGTTGTTTTCCTTCAGAATTGGTATATCATTTAATATTGACGTTTAAAAGTGAACCAGCACGTCACTATATTTTCGTCGTTACTTGTATCATCTGATTGTCTTTTCATTATTTTCATTATCTTTTGTTGCATCTGTTTACCAACGTTGGACAGGTTTTGACAAACAGCGGATTTTACCTTGAAATCATCTCATTATTTTTTGTATCTAAATAGAGAAAATGATCATGGAAGTCAAAACTCATTTTTCTATAATTGATGCGGTTCTATTTCACCATTATTCTTGAAAACATCTGTATGTTTCCTATTACGGTATATATTTATTTCTTTAAATCTATATTATTTGAAAATGCACGTATCCATATTTAGAAATAAAAATATTACATTATTACTTACATAACAAAGTTACAGTTTTCATCGTGATGTTATAGATCTTGTGACGTTAAGATATATGTTCTTTCAGTCCTCGTCATTTTTAGTAAATATGATTAAATTGTATATCCTTTGAAAGGGCGGGTTTCTTTCTATTCATTGCTGAATTCCGTTCACTTTGTTCATAAATTGACTGGAATCATACAATTTTATGGGTTTTTTTCTTATAACATCCTAAAATTTACGATCTTCATCAAGGATGCAGAACAAATTATTATCGCCGTTAAGTAGTTGCTATCTATTTGCAGTGTTTGTTTTTCACCCGATGCAGTAAAATTCGTACATGAACAGCAGCGATAACTCTAACACAATAGTACCTCGTTTGATAGGTTTTCGAAGAGTTATCTGTTCACTTTCTCATGGTAACATATATGAAACTTGGTTCTACTGGGGATAGAAAGATTTTGTAATCATCTATTGTATGCAACATCTGCAATCGTTTCTTTCTTTATCGGTATGTGTTGCCACTTTGGCCAACCCTTTTAAATGTAATTACCAAGTAAATGTTGAAGGACTTTGGCTTGGGCTTTCATTATATGATAACACCGTCAGTTGTACATTAATCATCTTAATACTAAAGACTTGTGTTTGACGTCTGCAATAATGCGCCCTTGTGTTTGACGTCTGCAATAATGCGCCCTTGTGTTTGACGTCTGCAATAATGCGCCCTTGTGTTTGACATCTGCAATAATGCGCCCTTGTGTTTGACGTCTGCAATAATGCGCCTGATCAAGTTCTCCCTATATTAGACATATTCCCAAACTTCTCAAAATTACCTGGCACCATTAAATTACCTCTGTTAACATGACACCTAATGTATTTAGTACCTTTGTATCAACGGAATAGCTGTTTCCTTAAACCCTTGAAAGCTATTAATGTTTTTATGTTGATCAATGTCTTCCCTCAAACGTTTCAGTTGCATCCTTTGAACCATCTAATCACTACCGTGAACTGTGAATGGTTCAAATACAAATCGAGCTGCCTTCAAACATATTCTCAATTCTTTTCTTCATAAACCTATATACTATGTAAGCTGACCCGAATAAATGTATAGAGGATATTGTCTTTTGCTACGTTAATATATATTGCATTGTGTTGTGCAAGAAACATATTTTAAAGAGCGACGAAACCACGAGCTAAAACAGATCGTGTTTGGTACGACAAATTAGAAATATATCAAATATTACAATTTTCTTTTTTACAATCGATGCTTGTTTTATAATCGAAGATAAACTATTAAATTCATTTTTCGGCAAAAGACACTCACCTCAACCCATTTTAGTAATTTCACCTCAATCTCATAGATTGATCATATCAATATACGTGACTTAAAATAAAATAAAGGGGTATGATTTAGTTGACCAAACAAAGTAAGTTCGATTCATTTATGCATCAATGCGGGTGTGTCGTTGTTGCCAAGGAAGTAATAGGAAATTATTTCAAAAGAAAGGTTTGATAGGCGCACACAATATATATATTTTCACATGTGAAATATAAGGATATAATTTTCGCATGTAAACATTAAGGAGTGACAAAATATGAATATTATTTAGCCAATGGGTCACTGTATTTCACAGTTAGGTATATAAACAGTATTTTTCTTTGTTCTATATGATTGTTGTTTTCTGATTATCATCATGTCTAACTCTTTAGTAGAGATTTGGATGTATTTTGGATATAAAAAATTCCATTTACATTTGTTTTAGGCAAAAGGTATTTGCTTACCTGTAAAATGATAGTGGTCTACAGCTTCAGTTTATCTTCCCTGTACTGGATACATCATGTCCCTGAGCCGAATACTCACCACCTTTGGTACACGCTGCTTTTAGCGGAATCATTTTTGACAGCTACATGTTGCTTGCGTCAAAATGTTCCTCGTCATCATTTTGTATATCGTTGCATGTGCATTTTTTTTGGTTTCACCTAGTTTTACATTAAGAGTGAATATTTGTTTCAAGGCATTGTATATTACCTACATGCAGTAATTACTTTCTAAAGCAATAAAATCACCATAAGTGTATTTAACGTACATGCAAAAGTCAGATAGAATTTGTTTACTATTTACTTTTATCTCCACTCTGGTACCTGTGATCCATCATATTTAAATCAACTGTAGATTTTTTCTTAATACTCTCAACATAAAAAATGATAAATTTAACTGATTTTTAAATGATTGTAATTTAATAACAGAACATAGCATATTTTGTTTTGCTTATCTTAATGTATAGCTGCTTCTGTGTAATTTATTCATCTTGAGAGTAGGACAATATTTGACATTGTTTATAAGTATTATTTTGTCCATTACGAGTGTTTATCTGGCTTGATACCAAACTCGACCGATCTTTAAGTCAAGAGCAATTATAACTTCTTTATTTTTAGTTATGACGACCATTACAATAAATATGAACGTGTTTTAGTATTTGTCTTCTATAACCTTGTAAACAATCTGTTATATACCGAATTCGTTTTGATCTACTGATGTGCCTAAATTTTGTACTGGACATATATAAAACCAATCATAGTGTATATATAAATTTTATTTGTTGGTCTTTGCTCTTTTGATGGAACTGTCTTCAAATTGTACCCTAAGGCATGAATGAAATCTTCATTATCGTTACTTTCAATGTTTGTATAGTCTTTTTTCCTTATATGCATTTCCATTAGTCTTCGTATGAGTTTAGTCTGAGAGGTTTGAAACTGTTTCAAGTTCATCCCGGGGTACGCAATTCTATCGATTGGCCATTCAGTGCTATATTCAATTCTGTAGATTAGCCATTTAGTCCAATATTCAATTCTATTGATTAACCATTCAGTGCTATATTCAATTCTATTGATTAGCCATTCAGTGCTATATTCAATTCTATTGATTATCCATTCAGTGCTATATTCAATTCTATTGATTATCCATTCAGTGCTATATTCAATTCTATTGAGTATCCATTCAGTGTTATATTCAATTCTATTAATTAGCCATTCAGTCCTATATTCAATTCTATTGATTAGCCATTCAGTGCTATATTCAATTCTATCGATTAAACATTCAATTCTATATTCAATTCTTTCGATTAGCCACTCAGTGCTATATTCAATTCTATTGATTAGCCATTCAGTGCTATATTTAATTCTATTGATTAGCCATTCAGTGCTATATTCAATTCTATTGATTATCCATTCAGTGCTATATTCAATTCTATTGATTAGCCATTCAGTGCTATATTCAATTCTATTAATTAGCCATTCAGTGCTATATTCAATTATATTGATTAGCCATTCAGTGCTGTATTCAACTCTATTGATTAGCCATTCAGTGCTATATTCAATTCTTTTGATTAGCCATTCAGTGCTATATTCAATTCTATTGATTAGCCATTCAGTGCTATATTCAATTCTATTGATTAGCCATTCAGTGCTATATTCAATTCTATTGATTAGCCATTCAGTGCTATATTCAATTCTATTGATTAGCCATTCAGTGCTATATTCAATTATATAGATTAGCCATTCAGTGCTGTATTCAACTCTATTGATTAGCCATTCAGTGCTATATTCAATTCTATTGATTAGCCATTCAGTGCTATATTCAATTCTATTGATTAGCCATTCAGTTCTATATTCAATTCTATTGATTAGCCATTCAGTGCTATATTCGATTCTATTGATTAGCCATTCAGTGCTATATATATTGCATTGATGTTGTTCACACTGAGTAGGAAAATCATCAAACAGTTTATTGAATATGAAATTTATCTCAAAATTGTCAACGATATATTTAGGATTTATTGTAAAAAAAATGTTTTGTTTTTATTTTCTTCCAAACTGATTATTGTCATCACATCAATGGCAGTTCTCTTAGTATGATTTATTAGCACACGTTGAAGGAATACTGATATAGAGTGTTTCATATATATTACTTTTAAACGTAGTGTTTGATATGACAGCATAGATGCCATGCTAATTTTACTTGTCTGGATAAGGAAAAATATGAGAAAAGCTCTGTATTAAATTCTCCATAAACTCAGTCATTCGGATGTTTGGGAAGAACATCTTGGTGATTGGAACAGATCTAGAAAAGCATCATTGTGAAATGAGTTTCACGAATCCTGCATGGTAACTTAGAAGCTTAAAGACATTTCGTCCCGTTTACAAAATTACTTTTATTAGGCATTGTTGATATATAGAGGAACACTTTACTTATATAATTGTCTCCTCGTTTGCAAAGTGGATGGAGAATATTTTTGTTGCTTATAAATGTGTGTCCTAATACATCATTTAGATTCTTTTCATTTCATAACTTCAACCTTTTATTGTCTCTATTATAGCAATGACACATCGGCCACGAATTGAATTAGAGTCGTCGTAAATTTAGTATCGTACTTGAACCTATTTTCACAAAGAGAATAGTAAAAAAGTATATAAATTTTTAAAGATTACTGCAACAAATCTAGCAACAAACGACGCAAGGGACAACTCAAAATACTTATACTGCTTAGGGTATATTTTGGTACTTTAGTCAGAAATTAATTCGTCCTAGTTCTTCCAGTGTTTCTGTTTCTGCGTGATTAACTTGTATGACCGTTTAGTTCAGGGAAAGTGTGCTTAGTAGTTAGGCAAGTTTGGGGTTTTCATAATGTATGAGCATGTTGTTGTTAAAATATTTCATTGTTTCGGCAAACCCGTGTTTAATATGTCTTTGACATCTTCCAATCTATCGTAGGTCTCACAAGAAAAAAGTTATGACATTCATTAATATTAGTATTGCTTATTGTTAAATGCTGCTATTGCCTACTGCTTAGTTTTCTACAATATTTACATTAAAATCTCTTGATTGGTTTGGCTAACATCACGTATGCTGTTCTAAAGATTGAGAAATCAAGGCATTTTATAACCTATGCCAATAAACAACCTGGTAGAGGACAAGTCAGTTGTTAAAGCATCACCTTGTAAATGGGTATTCAGTTGCCTGATATTCAGCTTATAATCCTCATCTCTATGATCGCCACTGTTATAGCTAGCCCATTGAAGCGGGGCTTTTTAAGGCTGTCTATATCACAAGCATATTATTATTTGCGCAGTTATGTCTCCGTTAGCCTTACATTCTCGGAATCATTCAATATGTTATGATAGTTCACACCATCATAATGCACTCAAGTACACGATACCTATGCCCAATAGTATTATGGTGTATTATAAACAATTCATGTACACTTATATAGTAGACGCATTATGTTTTGGTTGATTAAATTTTTATGAATGAACTTAAGCATCTGTTTCATGGACTGCCACATACATCTGCTTTGCAGTATTCTGCGTTAGCTGTTCAGATACCAATTTTCGGATATAAGATAGAAATGACTCCAGACAAATTATAAAATTGCAGAAATCCCTAAAACGTGTCTTTTTTAGCTGGTTAAAAGATTGGCAAAATATATTTACAGTTTTACATCCTGAATTTCCTCAAAACCGTACTTTCTTTAGTTCTGTAATTATGAATTACATGAGGTATGTCATGGGTTTTAAAGCTTGATTAGACATTTCGAAATTGTAATGTAATTTTGACTACATTCCAAGTGCAATTACATCCTCCTTAATGCATTCAAGATGAAGTGAACAATATATTCCATAGCGTCTGTTCGATAATTGAAAGTGTTCATATTTTTCCACATTATGATTGTAAATATTCAGTGACAGAACAGAAACACTCGTGCAGATGTGTCAAATCTCTTCTCCCTCGCTGCACCAATTAGATGTTATTTCACGTAGAATTGACACGGATAAATCCAGTCTTTAATCACGAAATTTAGAAGAGTCGACAAAAATGCCAGAATCTATTCTGACCAAATGCAAATGTTATCGTGCGCAGTCATTCACAATAAAAATAAATTTAAATTTTACGTAGACCAAATCAATTATTTCTTTCGAAAGTGATGTCAACCGTGCGACTAAGTTTAAATTTAGCTGGGCGGAGGTATGTGCTCATTAATATTGTTTTTGTGTACTAATTAATCTGTGCTTGTGTATTGAGTTTAAAATATAGCATAAATTCAGAAACTATGGTTCTTGTAGTGTATTTTTTATATAATTAAGCCATGGATAGGATAAGAAAATAGGCATATAATAAAAGGATTACTGCATTTGTTTGGGAAAATATGAACTTGTTTTGTATGATGAATACACTGCACTCCCAATGTCGTGCAGTATATCTATAGGATAAAAATAGCTGAAATTTTCACATTTGCCCGTACAAAAGCAGTGACTTATAAGTACTAATCGAAACGATTGGAAGAAAGTTTCAATTCTAATTCTGATTGCACAAATCCTAAATAAGCGCATTTACGGTAATTTAATGGCTAATATTTCCCGGTTTCAAAAGAACTATGATATACTATCATTTTGGTGATGTTGATGTTTTCTTGAGACAATTTTTTGTCCAAGTTAATGGGTGTTTTGAACTTTTTGATAAGTGCGATTAATCAAACATAAAGGTGATTTGGCTTGTTACGTACGATCACCGAATTGTTTTATTTTAGTATTGAACATCATTAATTAGATTTTGCACAAATCAACAATGATTGTAGGTCATTTTTAGGGTCTATGTTATTTTACAAAATGACAGTCGTGTGCGAAACTTTAGTTTGCGATATAACTGAAGGGTATCGCCTTATAATAATATGGGCTATGACACTGGTGTCTACACTGTCGTCCAACGTCTTCATATATTATTATGTAGATATGATTGTACTATAATATTCAGTATTCGGTATATATCGATTTTACTGTTTTGGTTCCTATTTGTCAGAATAAACGTCATTCACGTTTCTTAAATTATCAACGGGAATAAAAAGAATCTATATTATCCAACCCACTCCACCACGGACACAGACACACACACGAATATACACATTCCATGATAGAGAGCATTCCTAGTCATCGACGGGAAGCAGAAGAAAAATAAATGTTGCACTAGGTAATCAACAGTTAAGAATGTTTAGGTTTAGGTTTATCAGGCTACCAGAATAAATCACGCTTTGTTACATCTGATACGATTCATTTATGTACTAGATATAATTTCTTAGATCGGTATGCCAAGTGGGAAAATGGCCGCTGCCATTATGTCCGCATTCATGGCATAAACTTGTAGACACAATGACCTAAGATCTGTTGTCAAGTAATGTACCATAATAGCATCAGATGTTTAAAAGAAATATGATGTTATCCATAATACTAGACACTAAATTGTCGTCCCGACAACCACTTTTAGCAGTATGTATTATTTGGGTGATTGCAGACGGTGACAAAGCATATCCTGGACCTCTTAAGGAACACATAATGTTTCCTCAATGTGCAGCAGAGATTATATATCAAATTGTAAGTAATTATTAATTTTATTACATAATATAATTATAATTATATAATTATATAATTATTTGAATGCAGTTGGCGCAGAAATGTATGTGTGTCTATATATATATATATATATATATATATATATATATATATATATATATATATATATATATATATATATATATATATATAACGATTTTACTTTAAATATCATGTTTTATAGTTGATCGTGGATGGATTAGGGCCTAAACACCTACGTAAACTCTACATACTCTTTTTCAACAATTGATTATGTTTCAGCAACAGTTCACATCGTTTAACTCTCTAGAATCTCCATAATTGGACAGATTCAATTATTACTTAGAGACACGAATAATTATGAATATGCAGCAAAGTACGAGGAACAACTTCAATGAAGCTAACTACACTTAACTACACTTTAAGGGTGGTGTTTCACGCAAAACTAGATGATTATCACTAACTACACTTAACTACACTTTAAGGGTGGTGTTTCACGCAAAACTAGATGATTATCGATTTTGCTTTTTTTCTAGCTATGATTAATAATGTTATTATTTATCAACTAGACAATGTTTCTCACGAATGTCTGAAAAGTAAAACTTCAACACGCCATATTGGCTATATTATTTATTCAATTTTGGACTGTGCGCTACGGCTGTTATAAGCCTATATTGGTACCGGAAAAATGCCGGTATCTACATAATGGAATCACTTACTTACCCAAGACAAATACAATGTCAATTTTTGTGAGCCTTGGACTCACCGTATTAAAGAGTTCTTAGATTTTAAATGATAAAAATCAGTTTATCAAAATTACTTCCACTTGTTTTACCGAGGTCTAAAACGTTTAACAACAAAAAGATAAACAAAATAAGACAAAGGTAGTGAATCATGAAGAAAATAGCAAAATGAAACTTTACCTTTCTGTTTCCTATTGAGAATGTGTAAAATGTCTAAGATAACTGGAGAAATACGCTGTTCTAATAAGTATACTCTGGAGAAAAGATTCCACTCATTATGCCACTATTATTCGCATAATATAATTGTTTTTCTTTTCGATATGGAATCCAGAAACCTAACAGTGCTTTAAAATTTCAATGAGGCCTAATAGATTCATTTTATTTGTTGTTTTACAGACAGGCGCCAGGAAGGATTACCTGATGTGAGAATTTAAATGTAATCCAGTATTTTGTATTACTTATTCATAAATGGTTGACCAAAATTTTAATAATATTACTGCATTACTAAACCACATGCTAAATTGTTTTTTCTTTTGATTTACATAATCTGCTAGATTTTTGCGATTGCACCTATATTGTTTAAATATCATTTTACAATTAACATTATATGAAGTAAACTATAAACGCTGCCATTTTGTATTCTCTTGTGCGTTTGAATGGAGATCTGTTTAATATATGTGGACAAAAATTACTATGACTGTAATACCGCAATAGAAATTGCATTTCATTAAGAAATTTTGTCTTAAAGACAACAACTAAATTTAACACTGTTAAATATATATCTTATATACTTCACTACTTTATTACACAAAGACGTTTCAATAATATCTTTATAATCTATAACTTTAATATTGCAAGCTTCAGATATGTAGTTATAAAGGATTATCCACATTACGCAATTGCACTTTTCCGCAAACGTTAATCCGAGCACAAAATCCGTATCTCCTAATAGGATTTTCGTTATTATGTCTAGGTGTGTTCACAGACTCTATTCTGTGATCTCCATTAGGTTAATTTACCAAACAATTTCACAAAGATGTCACCCTACAATTGTTTCATATAATTATTCTCCTAATCCAGGTGTAACTCAGTTGATAATACAAGTTGTGTTTTATTTTAAATGCCAAATTATTAAATACACCAGTCTCGACGTTCCTTCAATTATTTCACTTTTATTATGACAATTTTACTGTTATCATAATAAATATAAAAAACGATTTACTTAAATGTCATAAAATATGATCAGGTTGGTTGGCTTAATGATTAAATGGTAAGTCAGAAAAAACCTCCAAAACGGCTGTTCTGATGTCCAATGACCAATAATCCTTATAACACTACTTCTAATTTGTTTGTGAAGAAAATTGTTTCCATTTCACCTTGCACCATATTGACCTTCCAAAGAAATCCTGCTATCACTACGCCTAGCACATGATAGGATGTTTCCACAAAAATGCTTTTGGCAATATTTAAGTTGTTTCGATGGAAAATGGTCAGATCATACCACCAATATATCCTTTGGTGAGAATGTTTGGACACCAAACTAAACTGCATGTATTTTATTGTCTCGTTGAACTTACAAAGAGGGTGATTTGTGGATCTACAATGGACCTTTGATCAGATAATTAATTTAACATCATTCAATAGCAAGGTGATACATACATTTTCGTACTCAGCGACGAAATGTCATCAAATACAAATGATTGCCTTCAAGCTGATGAGTATAGATGATTATCCTTCCCCTTTTTTTGAAAGTCATTTTCCGTGTTGCATAATCTACATTTATGTGCCTCTAATAAATTGTGCATCAATATAATTCATACTTTATCAAAGGATTACTCATTTCTATTACCGAATCAACCATTTGAAGAAAGAAAAACCTTTGTCACACATTGCCTTCGTCTGACACATTCAATTTCTCTTATTCGTAGTTCCCAATCGTCTCAATCAACTTTTAACTTAGATTCTAATGTAAAATTGCTAAAATCATTGAATTATTTTCATTACACAAAATAACCCAGCACAGTTGTTTTTTTAATGTTCTTTATGAAACGTGCGTTCGGCCCATTTAATTTCTGCAATTAGACATATGTATGCTACCTGTCATTATATGTTATGCGCCTATAATTATCAAAACAAATTCATGACATTTATCTTTGCGCTTTTTTCTTTTCTTAAAATTATTTCGCAAAGTTTAGTTTTTGAAATTCATCTAATAGAACTTTGTATTCTTATATTGACCAAACCATTTCACCAACAAGGGGTAATTCAAAGAATCGGTGAATCCGATACCCTATGTGCACCCTTGTACCCAAAATAATTAAATCAATCAACCAGTGAAATGGAAGCTCTTCGTGCACCCCTGTACACAAACAAACACTTTGTGAAACAGAATATTTAGCACCAAATATGTCTTTTTTCTGTACCAGCATCAATAAATTGTAGAATCCAAATTTGTCTAATTTACATACGTTGGATACATAATGAATGCTCGCTTTAATATATCGACTTAGCACAAACTATATTAGCCCTGCATATAAAAAATACCGTGATAAGCGTGAGTTGTTTAATTTATACTTCAAGCTTGACAAACTGCATCATCATTCACATGAATACCTCGACTCCGTACTATTAATCTCTGCATCAAATATTCCATAAGACCTCAGATAGTACATAGTATTTGAGTATATTTTTGATGTCTGCTATTAGTCGCAGCTTTGTATAATCAGTATATATGACCAGACCTTTGTGCTACTAACTGACGCAGCTTGTAAAAACAATATTTCTACTAATTGTGTAGTACAATATCATTATGTAATCCATATCATCATGACACGCTAAACTTTTCAAAATCTTTTCACACGTAATTTGATTTGTGTGGTTCGTCCTTTCTGGCCTTAAACACTTAATTTACTTTATTCCTTCTCTCTATTTAAATGTATCCTTAGAATAAGTTAAATGTCATCATGTAAACTAAATGCTTTCGACAAGACATGGGGGTGGGCGAATCGACAATACATTCATACACTTAACATTGTACTGTCAGATGACTGCAAGGTACGTACTATATGTGTTCTAAATTAATTTTTTGTAACAAGTTCATATATCGTAATCATAGCTAACTTAACCAAGATGACATCCATCGAACCAGTGGTTAATCACAATTCTGTTTCCTTCTTATGTAACGCTTTATCTGTATAGAACGGTCTATCGCTATGACGGACACAACAATATTCCCTACTTTCCTTAGTAAACTATTCATGCCATCCAGCTCAGTTGCATTGGAATTTTATTATTTCATTTCTTCATTAGAAAGACATTTCTTTTGGAAATATATAAGTTGAGTAATTGAAAGCACGGGAATGTACTGTACATTTAATAAAGTTGCGGGTGCTTCAGAGGTATCCTTTTCTTGTGGATATGTCGATAGATATAGCACAATGCTCAACTGCACAGCGTGTTATTCATATTCAGAACAAAACACATTAATACCAAAGACAGTTATTTAATGTAAGCCTCAAAATATAATGATCATCTAGGTTCATCTAATAGTCACTTTGGTCATTCAACAGAATAAACGATGCCGTAATATATTGCATACTACATATCACAGTCAAAATTCAGTCATTATTTTTAAGCAACAGTCACAATTCAGTCATATATATATATATATATATATATATATATATATATATATATATATATATATATATATATATATATATATATATATATATGCAGAGAGAGAGAGAGGTAAAAAATATTTGAAGTGGAAAGACGATGCGCTCTCGTGTCCAATCACCTAAATATGGTAGTTATTCCATGATTTGTGTACAGACTGGGGTTGTGTTTGTTGTAGAGCAAGAGAACGTATAGAAACCATCTCAACTTTAATATTCCCCGCGTAACAAAGATGTATTGTGATGTATACCTTTTCAGTCATTGTCATCTGCCCTTTTTCGTTGTTCAAAGAAACTCTACATCAGGAAGTTTTATAATACAAAAGGGTTTTATTCGCTGATAATACTTGATAGGACAAAGGAATAGAAGAGACCTGGATAGTTATGCAGATCACTGCTTCTACGCAACACAACAACTACATATTAGATATGATATAATGTGAAAGAATTTCGATGGGACTTAAACATGTGTATGAATTATGCAACACGGAAGTAAATGTAGAATTAAATACATTATTCCCACGATGGTTTTCTTTTTGCCGGCATATCACAAATTTAAATAAAGGATTACAAGCAAGTGTTAGCAGTTCGTAAAATGTGCTTCCTCTGTAATGAGTAAATAATGTAAGACCCGACAGAGTAACCTGCTCAAGTTATTTCTGCTGAATTGCGAATTCAATTTTGCATTCAGTGTGAAAAAAGGTATGTCATTCAATGGCACCATGTCCTTGCTTTATGTCATTAAAAGACATAGTTTCGAAGCTTTTGATGTCTGATTAAGAATACAAAGAAAGTCCCTATTTCCTCAACAAAGCTAAGTGTTCTAGAAACAAAAATGTCTGAAGGCTTGTTTAGTCACAGAATTAAATATATAAGTTTCCAGATAGATTATCCACACTGCAAAGTTATAATTTATATTATTTAGACGCAGACGGACAAGATATATAAATATATATATATATTTATATATATATATATATATATATATATATATATATATATATATATATATATATATATATATATATTCTTTTATTAAACCTAGTATGGATATGCATAACGGTCGTGTAAAGTTTTAGCTTCAATTTGGCAAACAAAAAAAAAACTACTTTTAGCAATTTCTTTCAATACCAGGACGAAAGTGCAAAATGGTAGTCACAATGGACCTGACTGAACAATCCATTGTAAACACCTACTAATCGATATGGTTACAACCTACATTTATCTTGTCTTTTAATAATACCTAATCAGCCAGGCCAGGCCTACCTAATAATCCAGCAGGTTTTAGGTTCTCAGTACTCATATATACGGGAGTTTAATGTGGATAGCTTTCTAAAATACATTTTTAATCATAAAGTGCTGGTGAGTTTGGTCAATAGCATCAGGTTATACCCAATCCAAAAGTTATATTGCTGATTGTGGGTGAGAAAGATTAAACACAAATGCTGGATAGAGGGATTTATAAAATGGAACACACAGTAAGATTAAGGTTTTATAATTTTGGACAGACCTTATGTTGGATATGATCTTTATCGAAATCTGTATTTAACGCATATTTCTTTTCTCATTGGTTAAAACTGTATCGGATATAGGCAATTGTAATTATTCTTTCCATGCGTATTAAGATTTGCCATTCCGATTCCAAAAGGAGGAATGCGTACTAATAGCTGACGTTGTCATAAATAGGTAGCAGAGTATATTTCTATTGCACAAGACTCTTATTCATTAAGTAATTCATACTCAATTACTGTGTGATTGCGCATTTGGGAGCGTTGGAGGACACATAACAAATTCTCTCTACAGGCGTGTGCACATCAGTATGAATTGATGCGAGATCATGGCGAGGCTAGCCATAAGCATAAATATAATTTTCTATGCCACATCTATCTATCTATCTATCTATCTATCTATCTATCTATCTATCTATCTATCTATATATATATATATATATATATATATATATATATATATATATATATATATATATATATAATTCTGATGTCTAAATTACGATGCTGTTTGACATCGCAATTCTGTACGTGTAGAACCCGCTCAAACAGATTTCATTAAAGTAGAAGACATGTATAAAATAATGCGAAAGGATAATAATACTGCTGCTGAATAAACAACATTGATCGAAGTACTTTTGTTTTCTTTCAATTCATATGTCATCAAATATTATTGGTCACTTTATTTGTTTGTTTTTTTTGTTTCGATTCAGTAAACTCAGCCATGAGGAAGAAATAAAAAAGCCTTTGGATGCGATATAAAAAAGTTGGATCAAACTTTTACCATGGTTCTGATTTGAAAATCAAATTGGCTGAAAACCAGTAATACACCTAATCTGCCAATCATGGCAATGTTTGCACCTCTGAAAGATCTCCCAGAGAGAATGAACTGGACACTGGATGACCTGAATGAGAGAGGTGCAACTGTTAGTTCCAGTAATTATATTTATTTCCACCGCTATGGCGGTTGGCATCGTCGGCAATGCACTCGTTCTTTATGTCAATATCGTCGTACTCACACTGCGAAACTTCACCCACAGATTTTGTACAACCTTCTTCGCTTTGATGGATATCATATTTTGCATAATATTCTATCCATTTATGATAAGAAATTTAACCCATCCATATACCTTCACGAATACGACGGTTTGTAAGGGTTTTAGCGCATTTGCTTACTTCAATGCTTTGGTGTCAGCACTGGTCCTACTCGTGATTGCCTTCGACAGATACAGACGGATATGCAGACCATATGAAAACTAGTTTTCCACAAGTTGGATCACAAATTTGTTCGGGATCATCGTCTTCTTAAACGCTATCTTCTCTATTCCTAGTTTAATCCTCTTCGGAAAGAACAATGTTCAAACGGGGATTGCAGATATCACCGGCACTCAATGTTGTCCCGATGATACGTACAGCGATACGCTTTTGCCCAACGGCTACATTATTTTTTTTTGTATTCTCTTTTCATTATTGTAACCACATTAATGTCTGTATTTAATACATGCTTATGTCGACAAATAAGGAAGCATAAACTTTCGATAAAACCACGTGATTTATCAGAAGCTAAAAAAAAATGACTGTGTGGACTTGCACAACGGATACAAGCATTACAGAAATGTCTTCAGTAAGGACTGTAGCTGAAATTCAAGAGAAAAAACAAGATTCAAAGTGCCCTGGTGATCCTGGACAATATATAAATGAAGTTAACAAAGGAAACAATGTCCAAAAGCGACCTAACAGAGGAAAATCCATACGCATATCCAGGATTCTCTTTGTTGTCACAACCGTCTTTGTGTTGAGCTTCGCTCCACATCTTTCTCTGGAAATACTGACGTATTTCGACGAAACATTTATAGAAAAACTGGACAATACAAGCACTGTATTCTATCAGCTCTTCTTTAGAGCGTATGCGATAAACTTTATGGTAAACCCATTTCTTTATAGTATCATGGATAGGAGGTTCCAAGTGGAATTTAAGAAGCTTCTGCTGAAAAGATTACGATTTTACGTTTTAAGTATTTATTGTGTTATACATTAGGATGTTAGTCAGATTTGTGGCAAGTAGATTTTTTGTTTGAGTTATGATTTGATGACTAAAATATTTCATATAATTGTACTGACCAGCTGTATGTATGTATGTATGTATGTATGTATGTATGTATGTATGTATGTATGTATGTATGTATGTATGTATGTATGTATGTATGTATGTATGCATGCATGCATGCATGCATGCATGCATGCATGCATGTATGTATGTATGTATGTATGTATGTATGTATGTATGTATGTATGTATGTATGTATGTATGGATGAATGGATGCTTGCATGCATGCATGCATGCATGCACGTATGTATGTATGCACGTATGTATGTATGTATGCAGTATGCATGCATGCATGCATGCATGCATGCATGCATGCATGCATGCATGTATGTATGTATGTATGTATGTATGTATGTATGTATGTATGTATGTATGTATGTATGTATGTATGTATGTATGTATGTATGTATGTATGTATGTATGTATGTGTTCGTGCGTGTGTGCGCGCGTGTATGTGTGTGTGCGTGCTTGTGTAATGGCAGGATTGATGTGCTATTGGTAAAGCTTCCTTTAAAGAATTAATGGGTATTTGACTGAATTAACAATTATTCTAGTTCCACTGCTTTAGAGATAAAAGAAACAACTTTTGTTTAACTTTAATAGTCTGGCGACATAAAAGTACCACCTCTGGACGAGTTATTTTACTAGCAGTTTGGCTTCAATTGCAAACATACCCTGTTGGACTTTAATTTCTGGTTCTTATTTCAACGCTTGTTAATTTGTTAAAAAATGCTGTTACCACTTCTCATTCTGAGTGCTTTCATTTTCGTCCTTAAATAAAATTGTTCACGTTTGATTTCAAATATTGTCTTCAGATTGCTTATCTATTGCATGTTGGTGATACTACTCCTTCCAGTAAAACGGCCATTCCAGTTTTTATGATATTTAGCTGATCCCAACCTAAGGTATTCCAGATCCAACCTGCAATTTCGTTGTCAAGACAGGCATCATAAAATAATTACTGTCGTTATCTCTCTTGACTGGATGAACATACAGACACAACCTTTTCCCAACAGACTTCTTATCCTAGACAAAAATCTTCTTTGTATCCAACCCTCCTGCAGGAATAGTTCCTTCGACATGCGATCTTCACTTAAAGACTGACAATGATATGGATTTGGTTCTGCGTTGAGCCTATCTCATGGTTTCTTGGTTTTCCGAAAAGATGCTTTTACTGACAGGGAGGTCTCCTCCAAAGTTGTTTTTTTAGGAAAACAGAGATAGTCCTACCTGAATATACGATCCATTCATTAACCATGGATTCCAATCTCCCAAACAAAATGGGTTCTATCTGCAAGGGTTCCTACTAACAATGCGCCACTATCCCTAAAGTCATATCCCTGCAATATATATAGAACTGTCATTATGTCTAAGTTTTTATCAAGACATGCTTTAAAGTGCCACAACAGTATATCTACATTTATTCAGTTCATTTCTTAATGAATGAGAATATATATTAAAACTACGAACGTCCAATATCATATTGAAAAATTTTCAATAATAACTGCGTGGGAGCCTAACGAATATTGCGTTTGCACCTGTCTACGAAAATAACCGAATGCAACCGCCGATCACTTCCGGTATTTAGTGTAAACAAAGCGTGACGTCACATTATGAACACTTGTAAATAGAGGGAGGGTTGGTATCGTTATATTATGGAAAAGTCTTCAGAATCTGAACATAAAAGCTGCGATTATCTGAAGGAAATGAATTGTCACTCTCTTGCAGGTCTTCGCAATTCGAAGATGGGGAGGTGACAAGCTCGGAAGATTCTGAAAATGGTGGAGAAGTGGCTGCCGGTGTATACAAGATAGATTGACGAACAATACATGGTAACATGGTAATTGTTTTCTAAATATGTATATGGTCTAAGTTACGCTATATATATATATATATATATATATATATATATATATATATATATATATATATATATATATATATATATATATATATATATATATATACACAACGTTATTTACAGTACTGTTCAGCAGTCCCCTCCTGATCGTTTACAAATGGATTTTTTTCTCACCGAAAATAAAGGCTGACTAACTGTATAATATTCATGGGTAGAAACGTAGCTATACGTTGATAAGTAAAATGTATATCATATCATAGTTGTAAACTTCTAAAACGTGAACAAATTGATAAAATTTAAAAATACTTCAGATTCTTTGGAAAGGAGGTTCTGTTGAAATTAGGCAGGATATTACCCTTATGATATTAAAACTGAAGTAATATTCTTTATTATATGCTCATCTTTTTTCTCCGTTAACTTTACATTGTCAGAATCGTTCAATATCCGGCGATATTGAACACCTTCATATTGCACTCCCACGTGACTGATGCACGTGAATGAAGAACTACTTTCTATAGTAAGCAAACAATGGACGCAGACGCCAGTACTTTAGATTATTGTGTTTGTCGGTGGATAGAGTAAACCAACTGTTTGAACCATTTGAAAGTAGAGATGCCAAAGTTGAGAATGTGGATGAATTCATAGATTCACAGAAGAAATTTTCAACGAAGCTGGCGACTGAACGTGATAACAGAAATGTTCAGCGAAGGCTGTATGAAATATAAACAAAGAAAAAAAGGAGTAACAATTTTTTAGACAATGCAAAGAATGAATGAAAATAAAATTACATAACATAAAACAAAAATATGGTGAAAATATGTAATGAATTATATAATCTGCACATACCAAACAGTTTTCACAATGAAATACATTAATCAACATTGCCAAATATAAAAAACTGGTCTTTATGTCAGGTGCATTAGATTATTGAATTAAATAAAACATATTCGCGATGCAAATGTTAAAAACTGCTGGTATTATCCGAGACTAATGGGGTTTAATCAGCTTGGAACTTTGATGAAACAAGCAGCCGAAAGGACACAAATCCAGGGGAGAATTACCAATCATTCTATAAGGAAGACTACTGTGACAAACCTATCAAAAGCTGGGGTCCCTCCAACAAAGATAATGCAAGTGACTGGGCATAAAAATATGTCATCTATAACTGGTAATAGTAATGAGAATAAATCTACTTGCCTTTTTGCCTCTTCAATCTCCTCAAAATGTACTTTGTACTTTGTGGACTCTTTCTGCTAAAAAGAATTACGTATTTCCAAATACTGTTAAACATCTGTGTACTATAATATATAGACCTATAGAATCCAGACTACATTGTTGAAATCGAAATCACATTCCATAATAGACTGTACGGAACTCCGCAATAAATGAATCTGTTGTTCACAAAAAATAAACAATATTGAAACAAGCATCTTCTTAAGAAGTTATGTTTAAAAACTTTCATATTTTTCTACTTTACGATTCTAAACTATCCATGGCAGAACAGAAACAGTTATGCAGATTGTTGTCATTGCCAGTCCCTAAAATCACACGTACATCGTGCGGAAAACACACAGACGGAGATAATCAGAATTTGGCTGTATTGACAGAGAAACAAAATCTCTCAATTCCTGACCAGCTGGAAACTTTGTTCAATAGCGCAATCACTCATAATATGACTTTAAATTTCAATTTCAGATAGACCAAAATGGGATTTCTTTTTCAAATGAGCGAGCGCGCGGTACGCTATGAAGTCAAAAGGTCGATGGGCGGAGCTATATGCGCATAAATACTATTATTGTGTATTGAAGGAGAATTTACGATTGTCAACTTATTTATTTTAATAATAAAATAATAAATTTTATGATTAAATATATTTTGTTCTGATTTTTATTTTTAAGTCTTTGGTAATGAAACAAAAATGAGCATATAATAAAAAGGTTACTTCATTTGAATGGGAAAATATGAACTCGTTTCTTCGGATGGCTATACTACACTCCCAAGGTCGTGCAGTATAGCTATCCAAAAAACTCGTTCATATTTTTCCATACAAATGCAGTAACCTATAACTACCCTGTATTATAAAATACTTATAGGTTACTGCATTTGTATGGAAAAATATGAACGAGTTTTTCGGATGGATATACTGCATGACCTTGGGAGTGCAGTATATCCTTCCGACAAAACGAGTTGATATTTTCCCATACAAATACAGTAACCATTTTATTTTATGCTCAATTCTTATTCTTCCCAAGGCTTAAATATATAAACAATATACTCTGAAAGAAACAAAGTAACTAAATGTATGCCATATTTTGAACTAAATATATAAGCGTTGATGGATCATTACACATCAATTTTTAATGAGCGCATAACTATGCCCAGATAAGTATGAAGTTGGTCGCGCGCTAAACGTAAGTTTCGAAAGAAAATGGCGCTTGCTGTGCTTAAAATTGAAATTTTGAGCATCATTGTTAATGAATACGCATTGCAACAACTTTTCCATTTGATGTGGAATGAATACCTTTTGATATTTTTGTCGATTCAACGCAATCTTTTGATTAATGTATGGATATATCTACATGAAGTGACTAGCATCGGTTTTCAGCAGGATCTGCCAATTTAATGTTTTGAATTGTGTTCAAATCGACATAAGTGTTTCATTTATGTCATTGAATGATTGAGATCACAATATGGGAAAATAATGAAGCCTTTCCATTGCAATTATCGAAAGGATGCTGAGGAATTTAATGTTTATTTCATTTTGAGTGCAGTATGATGTAAGACTGGCAAAAACATTTCAAACATAATGACTAAAATATTTGTGTCTCTAAACAAAAAGATAATTATGTTTCCAAATAGACAGTACACAAATCGTCTTTGAAATAATATCGTTGTTGAAATTATTTCGATCGTTGATTAACCGTGAAACGATGATAATTACCGGAAAACTACTCTGTTCCTTCATTTAAAGATAAACATAATGTCGTTTGTTTATGCAAGAAATTCAGGCAGTGTATCCAAAAAGATCAAGCCGGATTCTGATACTTCCTGATGTCTTCCATTTGTCTTTTCAGCTAGTTAGCCAATTAAGGACATTAGAACATGTATTTGTGTCTAAATTCAAGGACTGACCCAGATATCCCCTTCAAAATCAACTGATAAGAACACATTGTTTCATGTGAGTGGGTCATTCAACCCCTCTGACAATGCAAATAAACTATACTCTTTTTTCGAAGAAGGCATTCATTTTCTTACCTAAAAGGATTGCGGTTATCACTATTTATTCCCTTTACTTTGCTATAATCTGTTACAGATATAAACTTGATATTCCCCCCCCCCCGATAAATTGATAACTGATTTAAAATATGACGTATTCAATTGTTAAGTGTGATTATATGATAAAGACATTCTACCAGAGTTTTACATTGGATAAAACGAGCGTAAACAGGCAAGAATGCGAGAATATTGTGATCTTTCAGATGTTTGTTGGTATCACACGAAACTATAAGCTGAGAAATCTTTGAATAGTACGAGAGTAGCTGTCAGACAGAAATCAAGTTATCAACGAATCCTACTCCATTATGATATCATTTACTCAACAACAACCATCAGCTAAATTTGCATGATAGTGATTTAGTGTTTTGTTGTCTGAGACTGAACAGGAATTGCTGAGTACCTGATATAAGTCGTTGATAACTTGATATCTGTCTCGTACCCGCATAGATTAAAAAGAAAACTTTTGTCACCAGCCTCATTCGAGATTAAGCGGCCAAAACATTTCAAACATATATTCGTCGATTATGTGACGTCATGAAGCCACAAGAGGATATCCCTATAGAAAAAAAGATTCACTGAGTCCTATCAGTATTCGGAATAATAAGTAAGATCTGTAAAGGATTCGGATAGTCATATCCATGACTAATTCCAAATATGTATGAGGCCTCTGGAGTGGATGTGGGTCTAATGCGATCGCCATTACATATCACCTGCATCTCACCTCGACCAACGCAGGTATGCGAGAAATCACTTCAGTATCTTTCCGTGGATCGGTGGTTATACATGGGGCCTTCACGACTTCTTCTTTTATGAAATATTTAAATCGCCGTGTTAGCCTATCATATACTGAGAAACGGAGTTAAATCTCATAAAAAAACAAACCAAGTAGCATATCTCCACTCAAATCTCGACCAGGAAGATGCTTTATCAATATAAATATTTGCAAATCTGATCTAGTTCCAACTATTCGCAATAGCAGGAGTTACTTCCCCTGCTCTATCAGTCCCTCCAACATCGAGCAGTGTTGAAATACAAAGGAAAGTAAAATAGTGACGATAATGCAGACCAATTATTCCTGTACGAGCGTATACATGGATAGTAATAGCAGATTAGGATGAACGTGCCAATAAGTAAACATCAGTTTTGTAACAGTGCAAGAAATGATTGCTTTTTATGCACACATAAAAGGAACATACCTTGTGTTGTACATTATCTCATAATGTACTTGTGAATTTAACAATTTCCAAGATTAGCATTGTTTCTCAAGGTCTATTGCTTCATATAGCTAATGAAGGTGGAATAAAGTCAGCTAGAAATATACGTCCGTGATAGTCTCAATTTTCATATGTTTGCGGGCTACTGACAAAGCCATCAATTCATTTATGTTATAAGGACAGTTACATTTGACATTAATTGCTAACCCAGTGATATGTACATCCGCCTTCTTTGAATATCTACCAGTCTAGCTGTATGAGGAACACAATATCCAGTCCTTATAGAGCCTGTATTTTCAATCAGTGATCTAAATAAAATGCGTCATTACCACATAAGTTAAATGTCATAATCGTAACCAGAACTTGCTCAACTAAAGTACCAGTATGATTGCTTCATTTGCTATCTCAAAAAGCAAAAACAAAAACAAAAAAAAAAACACAAATAGAGGGCTATGCTATTTGCATCAAAAAGTCATACAAGTCCCGGTAGTATTCTGCGCAAACGTCTTGCTGGTAAACGGAAGAGCTAATGTTCTTAAGATTCACAAACAACTAACCCTCACTGATTGAATTTTCATGCGTTTTTTAATCATAATTCTAAAGTACTCCAAATAGACAACACTATAATTCTAGCACGGAGTACACAATTATCAGCAATTATCTAGCAACATATTTCAAGCAATTATTTGTATCATTAATACAAATTACGAAACGTTGCGAACTTTTATCGGCTTTCCTTTATCTGCCACTATTCCATTACTATGGTGCCAATGTGCCGCACAACGTTGTAAATTTCCATTGAAAAAATTGATGTCACATTGTGGTACCTCCCAATGCAGCTTTTTTGAGTGGTTCATATAAATAAAAATTTCGTCCCACATGATGGAAATCAACACCTGTTTTACTGTAAGTAGACATGGGAATGCAGTGCATTTCAGCATTTCGAAAAACACGAATAAAAATGTTAAATAGTCCCAATGCGCACATCACGTGATTCGGATATTTTCACCGCTTCGGGCAGCTTTATTAATCGGCTAGTCTTTTGGCAAGCATGTCCTCATCTCTTCTTATCAAACGTACACCATCTCGGATGGGAAGGAGAACCTGTGAAGGAGTGGAGAGTGAATAAGTATATACATGGTCCAACAGTGCTTTGATGCAATGTTATTGCTTTGTTTTGAAATAATAATAATAATAATAATAATAATAATAATAATAATAATAATAATAATAATAATAATAATAATAATAATAATAATAATAATAATAATAATAATAATAATAATAATTATAACTAGTATTATTGTCATCATGATTATAATTATTTTTATTATCATTGGCATTATTATTATTATTTTCTTATAATACTGATGTTTCTTGGAAGCAGAACGAAGAAGCTAAATCTTGAGAATAGGTGATGACAATCAGTATTATAAAACGTAGTTTGAAACACCTGCATAATGTATACGCCAGTGAAAAGAATGAGTTTACATTTTATAAATACCTGTTTATGAAGCAATAGAGAATTGCAGTCATTCTATCTTTTGTTTGCAAAAAGCAATATATACAAATCAGTAAATGAGATACTTCAACAGGTAACATAGCTATCTATACAGTTATGGTATGTAGGTGTAGACGTTCGATTATAATATACCCATCTAGTGCCTTCATATGCACAGGCATTTTGTCCGAGGATCCAAAATATTTTTCAAGAAGCAGACATTGTCAAACAAGTACTCAGTGTAGAATGTATTTAGCAGTTTCCTGCGGTCATTTACTGTAATATGACACTACAATGTTCAAGTCCAAACACTGCATTTTCACTACGTTAAGGAAGTTAAATTTTACATGTCTTTGCAAATCTAATGTAATTAAATAAATTTTAGGCTTCAGTTTCTGGGACCCAGATATTTAGAAAACTAGCAAACCTGTCATACCTAACTTTGCTTGGAGCTAAGAAATGCATTTACTGGTATTACATTCACATAGTTAATTTGTTTAACTATACAGAGTATTTCCAAAATCTCTTCTGGACTGCTTTTGATGCAGAAGAACCCGAATAACGTGGAAGAAACCTCATCGACCTCGGATGAGTATTATCTCAGTCTGACTAGCAGAAACATGGGATTGATTCCAATACAGAATAGGTTAGCAGAGATCACGCATCCACCTAGTTATCCAGACGATTGCCCAAAATAATGGAACACTGCACTTACTGTTGTAACACGTCGATCCCTGGATAGAGTTTCGTTCAACTTTTTCATTCCCTCTCCACTTTTGTCTCTGGTCTCGAGGTAGACCTGTCCATAGAATAAGGCGTTATCCACGACAATAGTGCCTCTAGGAGCCAGCAAACCTCTATCCATAATCACCTGCAGGGATCAAGGGAAATAAGGACTAATGATTAGCTATCAGATCACAGTCAGAGAAACATTTATCTCTACCTTTCTCAGTTATTAATTTCCCATTGTTCAGGCATCTGGTTGTGGATATATGCTGAATTAATAATAAGTCCAGTACCATTGCATACATTTGCTCTCTTAAACACATTGCATATTTTAGAAGCTTCTTTACATTATGCAATCATGTCGTATGGCGCGTAAAGCACACCGTGCCATAAAAGGAAGCACTTAAAGCATATGAGGGCGCTAAGTTAAAAATTTAAAAATAGGAGTGATGTACGTGTCCACAATACGTCAAGTCAAACTAAAATATGTTCTCATCGTCATGTAAGTATTATACATAATATTTTGGTTCCATGATGCTTTCCATTCTGTTGAGGTGATCTTATTTTATTTTGTTGGTAGGTGGTACGTTGGCAGAAAATAAATAATAATATACAGTTTGCCTCGCGTTAAATGCTAACTGGACAAGTTATCTTTCAGGTGACTTTTAACTCATTGGCGTCAGTCATGAGAGATGTTTTTACTTAGTGCTATGACAGAAAAAATGTTGGTGTGTTTATGTAGACCCATTGTCGGCTGCATAGACATACGGATGTGTAGGACTTGCACGTAATTCAGGGAGTACGCTATTACTTACTTGGTAGTACTCACAATACTAGTCTTTATTTGCATCTAGGAAGATAATGTCAAAGCTTTGCTTCTCATTTGCTAATTCGTGGATGGTCTCCAGAGCACGAGCTAAGGTGAAGGTCAATAAGAAAGGTAACATGTAATTTTTATAACAATGAATGAAGGGTACTTTTCTAGACCTATTACAGAGAAAGGACGTAACCGAAACTTGGTCTGCCGTTCAAAATGCATCCTTATTCAGGCAATAAATCTTTAAATAATAATAATAATAATAATAATAATAATAATAATAATAATAATAATAATAATAGTAATAATAATAATAAAAATAATAATAATAATAATAATAATAATAATAATAATAATAATAATAATAATAATAATAATAATAATAATCAAACCCCCACCTCTCAGCTTAGTATAAATTTCCGAAAGGTTTAATTTGTGTAACGATTTCAGATTTTGCACTTGTGCACTCCCCCCCCCAAAAAAAAGGAGCAGTTTACATTTCTACATTAAATTTAATACCACAAAAACTTAATTTAGTTTTAGATTTACATAAAATACGAGAGACTAATCTGAAGATAAATTAGCCAACAAGGTGAGTTGGAGTACTATATTTTTCTTTACTAATAGGGCACTTTGTTTGATGATTATGTCCTGATTAACGTTGTAATATTATCAACACGATCAATCATTATATATATTTCATCAAGATTCTTCAATGTGCTCTCGTTTTTCCCTAAAGTAATCACTTAGTTTTTTTCTCTCTCTCTCTCTTGTCCAACGTAACACACGCATGAGACACGTGATTTCGAAGCTCAGATATAGGATATTTTGTTTATGCTTCACTAGCACATATCGTTCGACATTTATCTTAGACGTTAGATAAAATTTCGTTGTGACAGTAGGCTAATGTATTTTCTCCATCAGAGCTGTACCTCTTATCGTCATAAGTTGATAGTCGTTTATTGTTTAGAACTCTGATTATTATTACCTACTGATCTGATGTGATAGTTGTCATAGTTAAGTTTTCGACATCACCACTCATTATTGCGCTCTCATAATTATCGTAAGCAACATTGTGTCTGAGCACAGATTTTTATTCCCTTGCCAGTTTTCTTTTGATTTTTTTTTTGCTCTACGACAAGCCACACAATTTTTCTGAGACCAATGTATATATCGCCACTAAATTTGTTTCGTCATTGAACTAATTTGTCAAATACTTTTTATTTGTGTCATCGTGAAACTTTCACTTAACTGGATAATCCAACAAATCAAATAGGTTCTTGCTTATAAATATAAATATAAATATATATATATATATATATATATATATATATATATATGTATGTATGTATGTATGTATGTATGTATGTATGTATGTGTGTGTGTGTGTGTGTGTGTGTGTGTGTGTGTGTGTGTGTGTGTGTGTGTGTGTGTGTGTGTGTGTGTAGTTAGTTTTGATTTGATAGACCAAACTGTCTGTACCGGTGAGCAATAACTCCGCTCTACTTCCATGCTTTGTTTTCATCGCTTTTCATTGAAAATAATACTTAACATTTTGGAGAGATCATGTACAGCAGCATCAACAAAGTTTGGTATATCAAGCAATAAATGTGTCTTTTTTATTGTATTGCGACTAAGTTCTCGCCAATGATTATCATGTTAACAAAATAATCACTTGATGCTACTTTATTTCTGCGTTCGCCTTTTAACACTATCTCGATATTAATTCAGTTTCTTCTATTTGTCATTGTTTTGCCAATTGCAACAATGTTCATTAGCTTAAAGAAATCTTTCTTGGTCAACATTCTTTATTCTGTATTGAGAATCATGTAGCACGACATCTATCGCTCTTGTATGAATTTGATTGATCTGTGTACTTTCTTCAGGACTAATCAATGATCGACTAGTTGATTCAAGGCCGCATGATGAATTACGTCGTTCTTTGTGCCTATTAAATTTCGTACTAGCTTCCCTACTTTGTTCGCTCCAGCACCTAAAGAAATGATCATTGTTCGCTGTTATTCACTAAGTCTATCATCAGTTACAAGCAATATCTCAGCACTGATATATCATTAATTGTTTGACTTGCAACTTGATAGCGTACTGTCTTGAAAATGTATCAACCATTATTTTGTACATCTGCTGGTGTTCCAGCTGGATATTCACAACCAGTTATTTGTCTGATTTTTACTATGACCTTAAACGCTTTATGAGGTAGCAGATACAACTCTTTGTCTCTAGTATTTATTGTTCCATGAACAGCCTGATAAGGATCATTTGTCTTGTAATAGAGATACTCCATGTACTCAAAATATGTTGCTAAGTCATCAAATTCTTCTTATTTAATGAAGTCCAGGTTGTCTCTTATTGACATTTATTTTGTTGATTACACAAAATTGTTAGCTTTTGACTGATATCGTTCCACCACGTGCTTCAATATCGACGTATCTGTCTGATATGATTATCGAGCACGTAAGCACCAAATGGAGTAGTTGGATTAGCTGCTAAATTAAAATTCATTTAAATATCACAAAGTACTGATAATCTTTCACTATATTTGCTAAAAACGGAAAGGAAAGTTGGATAAAGTGTTGCAAATTCAGTTCATGATGTTGGTGCTCCATCAGCGTTATCTTGCAACATAGTATAAGTATTGGAAACATTATTTTTTTGTGGGAGTAAAATCTGTCAGGTTCTTTGTCGGAATATTTCCTCGAGTTAATTGATGCGTAAATCGTAGTCAAATTGGAATGACTAATAACATTTTTTTTGCTCCTTCGGATTTTATCTAAATTCCGGACTAAAAACAACAAAAAAGGAGTCTTTGTAATGGATCATCCGATGCGATTTTTTGTCATTCTCCAGTTGCGAGTTGTTGTCGCTAGCATACATTTTTGGTAATGATTAGAGGGTTTATGTTTGTTCAGATTGTTTTTTTATTGATGTTATTACGCTTTTGCATCCATAATTAAAATCTCCTAATATCAAACTCACAGTTGGCAACTCAAGCTGTTCTGCAAATATAATCAGCTGCTTCTGATCTATCAATAATAATTGTATGTTTAACGTTTCTGAACACTGTCTTAACAGCACGACAACAGAAAACAGGTAACAGTGGAAGAAACATTGTCACAGTATAACCACTATCAGTAAGAGATCTTCTACTATCAAATCCTTCTTTGTACAAAAAGGTTTATCTAAGGCGAAACAGTATCTCATTTAACATGTTCAGCACTGTTGCAGGTGCTGTAGCTGGTGGTGCTACTCTTAGCAAATTGCCGAGTCGAGTTAGTGCTGCCCTAATAGCTGTATCAATGAATTTTGGTAGGACAACAACTACCCCATCAACGCCCACTTGCGGATTAATAGGATCAAGGTAATTTCTCACAATGGCCTGATCAGCTGCATCACTACCACTAAAACTAGCAGTCCACCAACAGGTAAAATCTCATCCAATTCCGCTGCTCCATTGTTAGTGTCTTTATAACAAAACATTAGTTGCTGCCAAACTTTAGTAATCATCACTAAACAAAGTAAAATTTAATATTGTGCTAGCTAATGTCAGGTTATTGTTGATGTTCTAGATTACTGAGCTCCTTTGAACACAGACCAACTATTGTTCTGTAGGGTAACAACTGTCCCAGCAGCATATGGATTACCATTAACTTTTTGTAGGTAGCAGAAAAATGATATCATCAGCTGTGTTAATCTTTCTTATCCCACCCTGATTAGGTCACTAGTACTTTCATCATGATATACAACGTCCTCAAACTGTGTTGTTGAATCACAGAAATGGTCAATAGTATTGCGGTCCAGATAATTATGAGTCATCTGCTTACTCCAAAAATTGAAGATTTTCTGGCGTTGACATTAATTTTATTAATTGGACAACATTAAAATCTACGTGTTCGTCTCTCATCTGTTTTAGTTGATTGTTTCAGCTTTCTTAATATGTTTTTACGCTGTGGGGATAAAACTTTCGTTGTTGTACTTATCATGGCACCAACAGTTTCTTTGTCTAGATCAACTTCGTTTATAACTTCCCTTATCTAAGTATTTGTTGGCATTGGAACGGCAACGGGTTATTGCTTCAATAAAACTTGTAAAGATAGTTATGGCAACACAACCTATTATTTACCTCCTGTAGATCCTTCTATTTCATCAAACACAACAGTTTATTTTCAGTATAATCTAACTCAGAAACTGGAATGACCTGACCAGTATCTTTCAGCATAAATATATCTTCAACAACACCTAACTCTTCACACAACTTATTGTTATAATATTGTAGTAATTGATATTTATCTTGTTGCTGATTAACTGTATAGATTTAAACTTTGCCGTAGTTAAAGTCGCTGTTAAGTAAAAAAATTAATAAAGTTTTGTATTACCAGAAGCTGTACGATCAATTATTAGGTAGTGACAGTTAAGTAAGTTTAAATTATGTTTGTGTGAGAAAAGATTCTCAGTATCTGTGTTTATAATGTCATGATATCTTAAGACTTATACAAAATACACAATAAAATGAACTATTTCACAAAATTCCAGACAGTAATCGGTGACGCTTTTTTAATAATACTGATATTGATAACAGCTATGTTTTGCATGGTGGTGATACTATGACAGGTAATCTGAACATATCAGGTAAAACAAATACTAAACATAGAAAGAGCATATCTACTGGTTAATGCTGATTCAACTCAAGCCACTAGTTTGGCCAACTAACAACGTCTAATAGTTTGAAAGTGAAATATGTCATGTAGGCGGGTAATTGGTTTCGATAAAATTCATCCATTAACTGGCGGTGCATCATCGCATGCAGCTAGTTTAGATCAGTTAAACATGGAAAACAGTTTGAAAGTTAGAAAAGATGCCGATGTAATGAACGGTGATCTCGACATGCACGGCAAACGTATAATAATCTTAGATAAAAAAAAATCCCTCAGACAAGTGGTACATTTTAAGAGGCAGCTAGTTAACTCAGTTGAATGCGGTACACAAGTAAAACTTAAACAGAAGCGGCGACACAATGACAGGAAATTTATCATTTACTGTGGCAAGATAACCGGTCTACCGAGTAATTTTACTCCTGGTGTTATTGATGCTGTGAATTAACGTTAAGTTAAATCTTAGTTAAGGAAATATGCGCCATTAAATGGATTTGAAGTTGGGTGTCAATTTACATGAACAACAAAGTAATAATAGTTTTAGACAATCAATACCAGTTGATAAGACATATGCGGCAAGTGTTTGTTATGTGAACTATTATGCTCCGAGAAATACAGTTGAACTCAACTTGGGAGCTAACAAAGTAAAATCAGCTACAGTACCAACAGTTATGTTCTGACAAATAAGGCCTTCGTTGACTTGACATTTGCTGCTCATGTCCGAAGAACAAAAATTAGTGCTGGGTATATTGCAGAATTAACTACTGATAGTGGAAATCGAACTGGATTTATTGTTAGTACATCATCATTTCATATTGGTTATAACCCTTATCTTTCTTGCACATGGCACTTGCCAACTACAAATGTTAATAAACTGGTATCAAGTGGAACAAACGGCAATATGTTTAAGGTAGAGCGGCACATTATCTTGTTTGCACTTGGCACTTGCCAAGGTAGAATGCCCGGTTGCTGTAGCAATATATAAATTTAGCTTGAGAGGCAGACCATGTGGAGCGGAAAGAATTATTAACTGTCGGCTTGACAGATCAAATGATAGCATAAAGTTTACAGTAGTTTATCAAGCTACCAATCCAAACTACATTGGAACACAAAAACAAAGCTTCGCTGTATCAACAACAAAGTGCAAGTAGTTTCGACTCTACTTTGTTAATGCTTCAGGAAGAATCCCGGTTCAACGTAATCAAATATAGACATTTGTGTGAAATAGAGAATAAAGGTCAGTTATTTAGAAATGTGCGAGTTGTTCTATGAGCAAGTACTGACCGACGAGATACTTTCTATCCCATTTCCGACATTGAAAGACAAACAAAATACCGACTTGGATACATTAACAATTAATGGTGAGAGGCAAAATAATTTTGGATCTGTTCATTTAATGCGTATAAAGGAACTAAGACAGAAGACTGATGATTAGAAAGTTAAGTTGCATTTTTCAAACTGGGGTGGAAAAGGCAAAACAGAAAACGATTTTGGGGAACTTGAGTGATAACACGATAAACGAGATTCATCCAGATTTCACTTGTTGGTTTTAACTAAAGACAAATTAGTGTGGAAAGAAAATTGACGAGAGTCATGGGACATAACATAAGGTAATGACTGATCACGGTAGAGTCCGAAATCATATGATAAGATACGACAGACATATTCATGCTAGATTTCGTATGCAGCGTCTGCATGATAAACTAAGTTTAAAGTTCAAATATTTTGATTTGTTTAATTTAATGTTAGATGTTTTATTCTGTGTACAAAGACTCCGTGTACTAGGATCCAATTAAAACTCAAAACATCATGATATAGATACAATTGATAGTTATCTGAACAAAACCACGAGCTTTTACAGTATTAACAAAAATATATTTCCGGCTTACGAAAGAGAGTTAAGTGAAGAAGAAAAAGGTAGCTAACGAAATATAACCAAACGGTCTACTGTTTCGGATTAAAGAGCCATTATTCAAAAACTTTGTGGATCAAAAGGCTTATAAAGTTGAATATCAAATATATCTATATGCTGAGAATAATGAATTATTTTTTTCAGAATAAGATGTACTAACAACTATTTAATCTGTATTGACGACTACAATTTTAGGGAATATTCAGGACCATTCAATTTGTGCTAATGATTTCGATGTTCTATATCGACATTTGTATGTTACACGTGTCGTTGATTTTGCTGTAAAACCTTTGGTTGATTTTCTTAATAAATATATGACCTAGCTTGATATTGCTAACATTAGAAAAGATCATCGAATAAAGAACTTCGTTGTTTACTATGAATTTTATCTTACAATTCGTGAAGTAAATATTTTTATACAATGCCTTCATCACATTTAAATAAATATAGAACTTTTGTGATCGTGAATCTATAATTGGCAATATTTAATTAGAACGTATTAATAAATTTATAGCGCTTGATCATATGCATTACAACACATTTGTTTATTTTTATAGATCTTTATGGAAATATTTGTTCGACATCGTTGATTAAACATCTTGATGATAAAAGTAGCGCGCATAAATACATTAACGAGTATGATGCCTATGATGACTAACGAACGCCACAACCTCAGAAAGTTATTTTTTATTTATGGTGCACGTTGCCTGTGTCTATATTAGCTTGCGCAGAATGTGCTAAATTAGTAAATACAGCTGATCCATTTTTTGATAACTATAACATTTTATCAATGATTCTTGAAACGTTGATTTTAATAACGCAATAAAATATAAAATTCAACTAGCGGTGATGATCCTAGTATTGTAGACTATCTTGGTAAGTATGTAAAAGTTTACATTATTCTGGTAAAATATTTCAAGATTGGGGCACAAGTAACAAGTATTTTATATTCGATAATATCAGTTTCATCGATATTGAAGTAAAAGATTTATTTAATGATGTCGTAAAGATGGAAATCATCCTGATTTGGGTAAAGTTACTCAACAAGAGAGAGAGAGAGAGAGAGAGAGAGAGAGAGAGAGAGAGAGAGAGAGAGAGAGAGAGAGAGAGAGAGAGAGAGAGAGAGAGAGAGAGAGATTAAAATAAAAACTTAGCGGTTTTGATAAGTACACATTATTCCTCAATCGACCAGAGAATGTCGATTTTGCTACGGTTGTGAGAGAAGCAGCACCTGAACTTGTAGTATGGCCTCAAGAACAGTACAATTGATGATACTAATAAAAACGTCTCTGGATTTCAATCACATATCACATGACATACAGCCTGAGGACAAATAGAGATTGATGCCATGTTATACACATTACCACAACACAATTTGTGCGATAATATCTTATGCCTAGCAGGGTCGAATACTAAAGATAACAGATTGCCTGCCTACGATAATATCATCAACTGGATAAACAAGCACGTGGAGCACAAGTTAATCCATATGTACTAATTTTGTATGGTGTTGCGGTTTCATTGGACATGATTGCGATAAAGGTTAACCCAACAATCAGATAAAAGAAGTTGTTTGAGATTGCGTTTATTGTTTACACGAGAAAAGTAAATGAAATAAAATCTCATTTGCGATTAGTTAGTTATTATCTTAACTTCTAGTCAAAGAATTTTAAATGGACGTTAGAGATGTGTTAAACGAGATAACAATGAAATTTGTGTGATAAGTGTGAGACATTGAGAAAGAGAAAGAATAAAGTACAATAACAAACCATTTGTCATCAGGATAAATGATGAGATAACGTGCCACTATTTCAAAAGATACTAAAACAGGTTAAACTGAGTTTAATTAATGTTAATGTCAAAAGCCAATACTTTTACCTACTCAACATTCTTGAATGCTTCATAGCTGTTGGTGGTGTAAATAATTTGTACTGTCAAATATCGAAGAGTAAATATAAACATTTGACAATGGTACTAAACAAAATAAAAGTTCAAAAGGAGTTCAGCAAGATAATGACTAAACCTGATGCGATTTTGGCGATTAATTCTAGCAAGATGTTAAGCGCCACATTCCTGTTCACGATTTATATTTATGATGACATGACCTATTGGATACCTAAACCAATTAGAGTTTTGATATAAGGTCCTAGCAAAGTTTTATCAAATCAAATAAATAATGAACAAACCTGAAAATCACTTGATTGAGTTTGCGAAACAAGTTGAGAAAATTACTGGTGATGAAATAAGGTGATAGTTTAGCTAGATTGGAGAGGACGATAACTGATTTGTTCTGGTCAGTTGGAGAATGTGATTAAGACAACGGAGGAGATAAATAAAGACGCAATCAAGAATCTTGTTCATGATATCACCAGCTTAACCTGATTGAAAAGATAATAAAGATCTCTGACGGTGTCAAACAAGCAGATGAAAATGTCATTGTACTTGAGGTCAAATACTACGACAAAGCCATTTCTGAAGATAGCAAAGAATCATTGGAGTAATTGAGACTAAAACAAGAAAATAACTAAAGATGAATCAACAAAGAAAGTGCCCTAGTAATGCTGAAACATGCAGTATTCCGTCTCGCCTTGTCGGCCAATTAATAATCAGATTACGTTCTCGAAATATGTTTCAGATTAAGGATAGGAATATTTTGCAAGGTAGTAAGGAAGATCTAAGACATTGCGTTTCTTGTGGTATTAAATTTAAGATAGAAATATAAACTGCTCAATTGTTTGGGAAAAACATTTCACAAATACAAAATCTGAAATAAGTAAACAAATAAATTAGAACTTTCTGAAAATTATACTTAGATGGATGGGTGTTAAAACTATATTTTCCATTGCTACTTAAGAATAACAATAAGATCAATAAATCTTTGCATCATACTCTTTTGTTGTGTGTCACATAGCCATCAGTTTATACGTGCACGAAAGATCAAGATAGATAGATAGATAGATAGATAGATAGATAGATAGATAGATAGATAGATAGATAGATAGATAGATAGATAGATAGATAAGATAGATGGATGGATGGATGGATGGATGGATGGATGGATGGATGGATGGATGGATGGATGGATGGATGGATGGATGGATGGATGGATGGATGGATGGATGGATGGATGGATGGATGGATGGATGGATAGAGAGAGAGAGATAGATAGATAGATAGATAGATAGATAGATAGATAGATAGATAGATAGATAGATAGATAGATAGATAGATAGATAGATAGATAGATAGATCGATAGATCGATAGATAGATAGATTCAGTAACATCAAACGAGTCCTCACCTATTCGTATACTAATCTTTCTTCCGTGGACAGATTTGGATGTGTATTCCTTTACAAGATTTTCTAGATATGGGTCGAATTCGCACGTAATAACCTCACCCTCTTCCGGAAGTGCTTCTGCAAACGCAAGGGCAGTGTAACCTGTGAACGTTCCAATCTCGAGGACCCTTTTAGCGTTAGACATGCTGACCAGAAATTTTAGGAATTGACCTGAAACAACAATATAATATTAAATAGAAAGCCCATGATGACCAGCCAACTGAGACATCTGTGCCGACTGCAAATATAAATGTGTGAAGCAAACTAGACCCACATAAAACTCTAGCTATGTTTACTTCAACTTTTACTGCTATGATTTGAGACTTTAACATTAGCTTCAATAATGCACGCCCATATCGATGTTATATTGATCACAAAAAGATCACATTCTCTTTATCCATGACTGAGAATACATAACGTATTGTTCTTACTTATAATGAAACTAAAAAAAAAAGTGATTAGGATATATGATATATTATTAATTTTCTGTCTAATGCTGTAACACTTCCGAATAATCCCATCGAAGGTTAAACCACTTGCCTTCTAGAAAACCCACCATCATGAAGGGTCTCAGACTCCATAGCGTCTTTCCTTGGGCATAAAGGTCCTCCCAGGGATGGGAAAACGTCATGTGACTGATCTGCTGTAACTCGAGACTGGCCGGTGAGGTGTGATCTTCACAGCAACGTTCACGCTTGAAGAAGAGATCCAATGCTTCGTCCAAAGTTCTTTGGATTTCAACCGTGACCCCAGTTGACTTAAGCATATTTTGCAGTTCCCAGAGCTTTACCACCACGGGGTCCATGTGCTGCCCGAGCGTAGTCAGTTCTTCGGCCATTTATTTAATTTCCGAAATTGCAATTCCTACAAATACCGATAAGAAACAGAAAGTACACAGGATTTACTGAATATATCCCATTCAAAAGTATCGCTTTTTCTATTCGTACAATTTATTTACAATTAAAGCCAGAGAACGTCGAAATATTCTCGCACAATTAAGATTCCTAGCTAGATATAAGTTAGTGGGTTTCATACTCTTTGTACCAACCTCACCGTACGAGAATAAATGCGTTCGTAATATGCATGCATGATCATGAGCATGAAGTATGCGATAAGATTACGCGCTCGTTAGATTTTGCTAATTATCTAAAACTTGCTAAGATAAGTACGCACTCGGATTTTGTTAATGACTGGAAAGGTTTATCTATCTAATGCCGATTAAAAAATCAGCACTATTTGCCACGTATTTGTGTTTCAAAGACATCACCATTACTGGGATAATTTCTACTAATTAATAAGTGTATGTATCTATGATAAGCTTTAATCACATAAAAGCCTCGCATTTTGGATGACTTTAAAAATGTTGCATCAAAATCGACTGCTATTGAATTAATATCTTCAGAGAAAATAGGTTGTTTTTACTAATCGGTGCAGACAGACTGCACATCAATACTCATACAAACGGCGGCTGATATTAATAGTTCTTTTTCTTTGTTATTTCTTTTTTTTGTCATTTCGCACCACACTACATGATCATTCTACTGTAGCATGCAAAGCAAAAAATAAAATCGAATCCAACGCATCAGTATCGTATTTATAATGCTGTTGAGCTGCAGCTCATGAAAATGTTACCGTATAAATGAGGGACACAACATGTTCCCGTTAAAGAGGAAGAAGAAAAGGCGAGACGAGCTTTAACTGGAATGATTGCTACGCTAGCTACACATGCGACAAGAGAAATGGAAATTAGAATCTCTCTCAACCCGACTTTAAATAAAGGAATATTTTGCAATGAGTATTTTAACAAGCACGTATTCACACTGCCCTTACCTTCCTCCACGAATATAGATCGTCCCGGTCGAATGTATACAGGATAGCAAATGTAATGAATAAATCCAACTGCCGGAGTATTTAAAGTTGTATGCATAAATGCACACATGTATGTCATGCGGAACATGAGAATTGAAGTACAACAAACGCAAGTTGTGAACAATTACAACGTTTGGAAATGGCCTCGATGCAGGTTTCACCGACTATAAGATGACTAATAAAAACGAACGAATGAGATGGCCACTGACAAATTACAAAATAATACGTATTTTATTCAACACATTTGTGCAATGTGCGACAAGAAGAAAATTATCTTTCATTTCAAATAGTTTCAGCTACAGGACGATTGCAATTTTATCTTATAGGGCGCCGTATTTTTATTGTCTAACCGCCATTTCTAGTTAATATTCTTTCAACGCTGCCTAATGCATCCTGCTCCTCCAGATAATTCACTGAGTGTGAGAAAAAGAGAGTCAGAGAGAGCGGATGCATTCCAGTTTGAAGTTCGGATTCGTCCTTCAATTGATACCGCAGGTCTGTCCACTGTCCGTCTATTTATCAATCCATTCATGGGACTGTAGGATACTATTTACTCTTTTGACCCATAACTCTGCATTTCGCAGAAGAAAAAATTATATTACTAGTTTCACAAGTATACATCCCTATTAGAATACGGTGTCGCCAATCACAGGGGACATTGAACCTGATGGACAAAGTTGATGATAAGGGCGAATTTAACTTTCATATTTTTCTGCATACTTTGAACTGCTAAGGATATTCTTTTGTAACGTGAATGATATACATCAGGAGTAGACTATGTCATGTTCCTATATCAAGCCCCAAGCTAATAGATCAAGGTCATTGCAAAGCAAACTGTAAGTAACTTTGTGACCTGCATTTGTATTGGCTCAAACGTTTAATTTTTTAGAGATATAATAAACAAACCTTAATTACAAGATTTCCAATCCCGATAGTGATAAATGTATAGATCTGATGCAGAGTCAGGCTATCAAACCACCTCGGGATTTAATTGGTTACACCGATATCTACTCAAATGTGTGATCAAATCCAAAACTAACGATTGAGTTCAGTAATAAATTTTTGGTCCCATCTCAAAGGTCAAGGTAATCTAAATCACGTATGAACTTGCCATCTGTTTCATTGCAGCCTGCATTTGTTTCGGACAAATTACTTTTGAAATACCTGACGTATTTTGAAAAACAATGTGTTCTTGAGAAGATTACAACTAAAAAATGTTTCAGTTACAATAGTTATCTTCATTCCTTTCAGATCAAGGTACAGTATGAAAACTTGCAACGTTGTGACATACTTTGGAGTTGCCTTTCTGCACGCGCAAGAGCACTGGTACTTTTGAACTGTCGGACCTTTGTTCCTCCCAGAAATTATTTTTTTGTATACCATGTGTAGAACCCTTGTTAAAATGTTAATATCTAAGTAAATGTAATGCTCTCTGTTTCGTTTTGAGTAATATATTTCATTTGTGAAACCTTGATATTTACTGGAGATAATGTAATAGGTATTATCTATACGCAGAAACTTAACTGAGTGTCACTAACCAATCAGTTCCTCGAACAATTGGTATAGATAGTACACGGATGATGAAATATGTAGCGTGCAGCAATTTGCTCGCTTCATGGTCATTCAATCCATGGATGTTTCACGACGAATTGCCGCACTGTCCCATATTCAGTCGAAAAGGCTATAATTGGGTTAATCGGCACACTAAACAGCGTGAACGAATTACCATCTTGTTTGTAGAATGTTAGTCATAAAGCCAATCAGATACTTTTCATGAACTGATGACCTTCCTGTAACCTCTTGACTTTCCAGTAACCTCTTTCGCTTCACATAACAATAAACCCATCCAAACGCGTGATTCATTTAATCGACGTGGTAGGAGTAAGTTACAAAGAATCACAGAGGGGATGAATAATCAATGTGTTCAATGAAATTCGCATAAAAAAGTAACGTACATTTGCATGACGCAAAACACCATTAGTACCTGAAGTAGTTACCGACGGATTTGTACAAGTTAAGGTCCATATATACATCACAAAAGCACTTTATTGTTTCAAGAAGGTCATGATTACTGTCATCCAGAGGACAGATCCACTGAAAGGTGCAGTATATGGCCCGTACGAGGAAGCTTCTCACAAGGAAAGCGAGTGCAAAACCACTTTACACTGCGTCAACGGTGGCGGAAAGTAACATTATGTCAATTCTAAGGAATGTGAAACCTGGCAAGAAGGAACGGAAATACAGCGGGAAAAGTACACATGCAACCTTCCCTTTGCAGGTACCAGACAATTGTGCAATCTAGAATATCCCTGCCAAACCGAGCCTTCTCCACTCTAGTGACGACCAATCAGAACAAACCGATGGTGTTGTTGTTTATAATTTTTAACGTAGATTTTAATAATTTTCAGTCTTATCGCTACGATGTCTGCAGTGTGGCAGTTTATAGTGATGTGTAGCACTGGGTCATCATGCCGCAGACATGTAGCATGATGTCCCACCCAGCCACATTATCCTGACACCAGGCTGGCCAGTCCTAACACTAGCCTCTTAATGCTGAGAGTCAAGCGAGGCAACAGTTAGTTCCATTTTTGTAAGTCTTTGTTATGACTCGACCGGGGATTGAACCCACGACCTCCCGCATCCAAGGCGGACGCTCTAACCACTAGGCCACCGTAGCGATTAAACCTAAAGACTCACAGACGCACGCAAGCCGAACTCAATCAGAATCAACTGAAACACTCCACACTATAAACATCAAAACAAAAAACAATATTCACTCAAAAATATTCAATAACACACCATCGCCACAAATCAGAAAACAATAAAAAAAAATTATATTCAATTTTTTCAAAAACAATAAAAAGAGACAACAAATAAATAAGCAGCAAAGGAGGTCTGATGGCCCTATAAAGCTGCAAAATGTCAAATCCGATGCAACAAAGTCACATTCTCTATCACTGTCAAACCTAACGGTCTTAGCATTCCAAGAAAAAGGTAAATTTACACATTAATAAATCCCCACTAATAACTAAACAATTGCCTATCCTTGATATAACCCACACTAATAACTAACCCTCAAGACCCTATCCGAAACACACTAACAGTTAACAAACTATCTATGCCGGTATGGGTGCCCACAGGCAAATAACAACAACGCACAGTCTGCCGCATTAAACAACATAAAAGATAAACAGAACCTTAACGGCCACTTCTTAAAATATATCCATGAAATTTACACCTCCAGGGCAAAATAGTTTCTACTTATAGTTTACTCTACTCTCCTATACCATAACTTTGGCCGATGGAACCAACAAGCGATTCCCGAAATCCCACGTTAAATATTTACCCTAGGTAAACCTGGACAAAAGAGGGAAAGGGCAATGAAAAAATAAAGATGAAACAAGAGTTTGAGAGAGAATAACATTTGCATAAAGATACAGGAAACATTTAGAGCAATGGGACATCTTGACTGGATAGCAGACAATGAAAAGAAGAATAAGATCGGAATCATTGAGAAATTGAGGAACTGGTGAAAGAAGTGGAGAAAATAGAATTAAACTAAAGTCTTTTTTCAGGGCCACTTAGAGTGCTAGCCTCGTGCGTATGCAGGTCAGACACTTGCAACATTGTTGCCAGTTCTGTGACGTCACCCAACCAGTTCCATTTCTCTCGTCACTCAACAATAGCAAAATTTCTTGCCAACTTTTATTGTCTGCAATTTTCATATACCTCATTTTTAAATTAAGGTCCCATTGTCGCTGAATTGGTTCCATATACTACTGGTAAATTCCATAATTTAAACGACTTAATCACTCAGCAGAGAGAGAGGGCGAGAGAGATTCATAAATAAGTCTACTTTCTTCACATAATATTGAAAACCACTTGCCACCTTTTGAATTCAGCTGTAAAATATCTGAATTGAAAGTAACATCTACTTTAGAAGCATGAATGACATTTAATGTGAGTTAATCCCCCACCAAATGCTATTCCTCACAGAGGACAGAAGGCTGGGTTTCAGAAAATGAAGCCTCGTAGGTAACAATGTATTACTTTATAAAAAAAATGGGGTCATTATGAAAAAATGCTGACCACCTGATGTACCTGTTTGTGATGAATGATCAGTGAGCAATTAAATTGTTATTCCTACGTCTTATGAACAGCAAATTCATAGTCTAGATCATAATACTTCTCAAGCTGGTCATTTTGGTGTCAGTAAGACTTATGTACAATAGTAGCTCAGGAGAATATAGACGTCTGTGAGGTACGTCAAAATGGGTGAAGAACAATACGGTCCTTACAACCAGTTTTCGTCGCATGAACGCAAGAAGAGTACGAGGAAATTTATCATTATCATGTCTAATCATTGATGTGCTAAAATCACCAATCTTTCCAAAGTAATGAGAGATACCACAAAGAAGTAGATTTCTTGCACCGAGAGAACAAATACATAATTGCATCAAAATTGAAGAAAATTGGCCTCCCTGTTGTGGTGTATTTGATTTTTGTTTTCGTAAGGTGCTATAAATCATTTAGATTTTCTAGAAATCATGTGGTTTTAGAGAACGATTAAAAACGCGTTTCTTAATACACCTTAGAAAAGGTGAATGAAACAGACTTACAATTTATATCGACACAAAATGAATGCTGTAAAGCTCCGTGGGGAAGCATGAAGTATTTCTGACAAAGGGAAAATTTCGGAAATTTAGAGCACCATCTGTTGTAGCAATACCATGCGATTCTCATGTATAACTTTATGTTTAATTTCGATTTATGTTAAGCTCTTTTATCAATCATTAGGTGTTAAATGTTGCTTCTTATATATGCCAAAAGTCCGACAGCTTTTTTCATCCATTTGGTGTCAAATGTTCATTTTTGTATGTGGAAACCAATCGCATATCATATTATCACCCATTTGTTGGCATACGTTGATTCATGTATGTGTAACTAGTCTCACAGCTTTTTATCACCTTTAAGTGCTACATGTAGATTCTTCTACTTCCATGTAGTCGACAGTCTTATGTCACCTACTATTTTCTCTTTATAATTATTTTGAGAAATTTCTTACTTACTAACCGAAATACTAACGTTCCATATATATATATATATATATATATATATATATATATATATATATATATATATATATATATATATATATATATATATATATGCAATAAACTGACGACGAACAGTACGAAACTAGTAACTTAACTAGCCTAAGCGCATTCGACTCTTAATGAGTCTTTTTCAAAGGCAAATACAAAACATAGTTACGACAAACAAATAAACACAAAAACGTTGTGTTTGTAAACCTCTACATGGCTGTCTTCACATGTGCTAAAACTATAAATACAACAAGTTTGTATAGACTAGATGCGGAAACTGAAAACGTTGTATAATTCCCTAAAAGTCTACAAGCCAAAGCGACATCTATTTTTACTTTTTGTACATATGTAACGCAGATTATATCCCGGATATTGTGAAGACAGCCATGTAGAGGTTTACAAACACAACGTTTTTGTGTTTGTTTATCGTATATATGTTTTGTATTTGCCATTGAAAAAGACTCATTCAGAGTCGAAAGCGCTTAGGATAGCTAGTTACTAGTTTCGTACTGTTCGTCGTCAGTTTATTGCATCTATTTTAATTCATCCCTGACACACGTGATCCCTTGGTGGATCCAGTACGCTTTAAAGGGTTGTTAGTTGCCATATGATTTTTCTACATATATATATATATATATATATATATATATATATATATATATATATATATATATATATATATATATATATATATATATATATATATATATGATTTGTAGGGTTCAGTCATTCATGAGACAAATACAATGCTCATTAGGCAGATTATGATGTAATGAACACATTAGCTTCTATTAGGATAGACTGAAATTCCTTTGGGTTTGGGACATATACTAGCATGATCCTTACCTGATACACTTGATACCAGCTTCTACCAAATATGGCCATATATGTAGCCGTATCTACACCATTATGAGTGACACCTTATCTTTAAAAGGGCCGAACTCTCGTCTCTCTCTCTCTCTCTCTCTCTCTCTCTCTCTCTCTCTCTCTCTCTCTCTCTCTCTCTCTCTCTCTCTCTCTCTCTCTCTCTCTCTCTGATCATGAGCTAATGAGCTAATGCGTTTCTTAGAGATTCTAGTATTTCCTTCTCATTGCAGATAATGTGTAGAAGGTTATTAAATAATAATAACAAACATCTTCATAACATGGTGGAGCAAAATCATGAATAAAGGTGTCACTCCTTATAACTATCAACTGCGGAACAGACTAGCACCAAAACTCTTGGAAACATCAGACTTCACTCCGCCCAGCTATGCTACATCAACTCCAGCAGCAACTGCGCCACCATATCCACAAGAGAGATCACCAATTACCACAACTTCGCTCCTGTTGGAATGCGCAACCACCATCAATACATCACCAGTGACAATCTACCCACCATTATCAACCTTACACAACAATCCAACATGCTCAACAGGCACCGTGCCCACGTGTTGTCAAGCTCAAGCGTTTTAGTTCTTATTTCACCACGGAAAGACAACCCTAAGACCGCCAACGATCGAAAGTTTGAGCCAGTTAACGAAACATGAGACCCTTTCACCTGTAATTGTGACTCCAAAATGTACTCTGTTCACGGCAAACCCACTGAATATTACAGCTGTGTCAGAAATATTCAGGTTAAGCCGTCCAGTTTAAAATTTATCTCCACCTAAACATTATATTAGGAGTGTCAATATTTTTGGAAACAACCGATTCTCACAAGCAGATATGTCTTCTGCTATTAAATTAGATGTTTTTAATGGTGATCAGTCACAAAATCCTGTTAAATGATTAGATCATTTTGTACAAAGAGCTACGTTTTATGAATTACCAGAAGCTAATCTTTTGAATGCATTTTTTTTTTTCATTTTCAGGGACATGCTAAAATTTGGTATGATACATTATCAGTGAGTGTTACAAACAATTGGCATATTCTAGTCACTGAATTGAAATCTAGATTTCACAATGACGATGTCGTTCTAGATTTATCAATTTTGCAAACTCAGCAAAGGTCTTTTGAATCAGTTATGGACTTTTTAAGTCACCTATTGCAAATTTCAACAAACAAAACCATTCTAGATCAAGTGTTGTTAACAGTGGCATTGAATGGATTGAAACCTTCCGTAAAGAGGATAGTAATGAACAAAAATCCGACAAACATGGCAGAATTAAGTCAAGCAACAGTTTTAACAGAACAATCGATTGCCACTACTGCTAAAACTGACTTTTCCATGCTTAGCACCATTTTGGATGAAGTAAAACAACTCAAAGATGAAGTCAAATTTGCAAATTCAAAACAAAACCAAGACATTAATTACTGCTCTCAAATACAAGCAGATATCAATGTCACAAAACAGCAATTTCGCCCCCAAAATTCAAACTATCAACAGCGTAGTTGTAACTTCAGAGAAAATAAAATTTCGCACCAAATCCACCAGCTTTTCCAAAGAATTATTCTGGTAATAACTTCACCTATCAATCACTTCGTGGTAATCACAACCCGCCGCTACCACTAAGTAGACACCCCACTCTTTGTTTTAGATTTGGCGGACGGTGTATGTCACGCACATTTTGCCGCATACGCAATGCAGTGTCGCTATTGTCACAAGATAGCTTACTTTTCACGTGTGTGCTTGTAAACACGAAAACGAAATGGATGCACATCACACGAAGGGACACAAACCTGTCATGAAAATGACCCGCAGCCATAAATTACCTTAGTCTCTCCTATTAACAAAATCCTTGTTCCAATTTTGTTTGAGATAAACCAACATATTTCTTAGCAGATACTGGTGCGACAATTTCCGCCATTAATTTAACATTTATTTATCGTGCATGATTAAATTCACTCCAGATACAAAATTCAAATATTTCTCAAATTGTAGACGCTAGAGGAGAACATCATTGAGTTTCAGGACTGGTTCAACTTAGTTTGAAAATAGGAGGCATACGCTTCTACGACTCATTCTATGTAGTACCAGCATTACATAATTCAGTCATTTTGGGTATCAATTGTTTTGACTACATACAAAGCTGTCGTGAATTTACACAAACACTCTCGTTGCTAGACGACATGGTAACTATAATCTTAATTCATAACCAGTCCTCTATCGAACGCACTGCAAAGGTCACTACCGTATAAGATCACTGAGTAAGCGCAATCTCAGTGCATATTAACAAATATCCAAAAGAAACTTTTTTTTTTACTTGAACCATGTCAGAGTGCGTCAAATTTTCATATTCTTCCAGATAGAACAAATTTTTATATTTCCAAAATGAACTTCTTGCAAATTGTTAACCCTACGCCAGTACCAATGCATGTACCTGCCAATACGGTATTAGCAAGTGTGGACTTACTACACCCACAGACAATATTTAACATTAATGATGACACTCTTGACACGAATGACACACCTAACCTCATGAATACACAATCTAATAACCACAATAACCAATTAATTTTGATTTACACATTTCAGATTTGACAGAAAACCAAATGAGCAATGAGATGCTATTAACATAAACGAATTAGGTACTACTAACGTATTCACCCACCGAATAAAAACACGTAATTCCATGCCGAATCGTTGTCAGCCTTATCGAGCGGCACAACACATCAAAAAAAAATTATAGACAGGTAAAATAATTACTAGAACATGACCTAATTTAACCAAGTTCATCTAGTTTGGTAACCCCAGTTGTATTCGTCAAAAATTAAACTGGTGAATATTGTTTTGAAATTGACTATTGTAAACTTAATCAGGTGTCACAACCAATGCCAACCAATGACATTTCCTTGTCCTTGATTAGAAGATGTCATCGATGCGGTTGGATAAACTCAACCATGTCTTTTCAGTACTTTAGTATTAAATACAGCATTTTCGCAAATTAAAATGGATCCATTGACAAAGCATAAGAGCTCTTTATAATATATCGTGGTCCTTACCAATGGAATTTAATGTCATATGGACTCAGAAATGCAACCGCCACTTATTGTGTTCTTTTAGGTCATGTTATTAGAGGAACAACATGGTCATTGTTTCTTGCATGCAACGATGTCCTTATCATTTTCTCCATTTCATTTTAGGACGACATAAAATATCTCAAAATCTCATTTTGATCGTTTACGTCAAACACTTTTTGACACTCAAACCTTCCAAATGTGTATTTGCATCATCTGAACATCTTTATCTGGTCTCAAGGTTTTACCAAACAAATTCAAAGTAGAAGAACTAAAAATTGAAGAAGTTACAAAATTCACTGTTACAAAAACATAAAAGATGCTAGTAGACTTATAGGTTTGTGTAATTATTACAGGAAATTTGTTCATGGTTATTGCACTATAGCTACGTCTTTGAAAAAAAATATTGACAAAAGACAGTTCATTCCTTTGGAAAGATAAGTGTTAAGAAGCATTTGCTACACTTACGACAGCTCTGACCTCAGCGCCAATTTTAGCTTATCCTGATTTTAACAAACCTTTTGAACTGACAAGTGATGTTATATTTTCTACAATAGGTCGGTTCCTCAAGCAGAAATGTCTCTGCAAATGAATGAGGAGATTGCCTCCACCAAATAATCAGTTGTTAATCTGCCACGAATCTCATAGATCATTCGATAATAAAAGTGACATACTAAAGAAGAAATAGTGATTGAAAATGAGTCCACATCAAAGAGAATGGGTCTTTCTATTAAACAGTCCACATATCTTAACAATTAGTGTGTGTTGTAGAAGCATGCTGGAGGAATAATAATAATAATAATAATAATAATAATAATAATAATAATAATAATAATAATAATAATAATAATAATAATAATACATCTGAGCCACTACTGCGACATATACGACAACACGTACTATTGTCACGTCAACTATTACAATATTAGGGCCTACCATTGCAACTACAGCTGTAACTGCTATTGTTACTTCCGTCACCACTGGCACTATTACTATTTCTATGCTCTCGTAATAATAATAATGATATTATTCCAGTATTGCTACTACAATCTCCATCAAAACTTCTACCCTTTGGACACTTTAAATAAAAGCAAAATAAAACTATTAAAATTCTTAACAAAATAATGAATAATTCAGCAATGATATCAACTTCTGTTAAATGCAAGAAGGACTGACCTTGCCCTTTTACGTTATGGACATTCACAGGCCAAATGAGGGAACATTACAAAGTCATGTATGTAGTCAGAATCACCATCATTATTGATCTTATATGACTCAAGTGGGACCAACATTTCCTCCTAAATGGTGCATGCATGTAAGGTATGATTCTTTACCTGTCTGGCAATCCTGATATTTAACATTAAAACAATCGAAGAGAAGGAGCATATCTTTTTTTATGTTGTACATTATTTCATAATTTGTTTGTGAATATAACAATTTCGAAGAGTATCATTTTTTTCTCAGAGTGTATTGCTTCATACAGCTAATGAATGGTGCAATAAAATCAGCTACAAATATACTTCCGTGATAGTATTAAGTTTGCGATGTTTGCGGGCTACTGACAAAGCCAGCTATTCATTTCTGTTATAAGGACAGTTACATTTGCCATTGATTGCTAACCCAGTGTCGTGTATATCCACCTCTCTTTGAATATCTACCAGTCTAGCTGTGTGAGGTTCACAATATCCAGTCCGTATAGAGTCTGTATTTTGAATCAGTGGTCTAAATAAAATGCACCATTGCCACAGTTGTCACATTCTTAACAACCAGAACTTGCTCAAATAAGGAACCAATATGGCTGCTTCATTTGCTATCTCAAAAGAAAATAAGTAGAGGGCTATTCTAATCGCTATCAATATATGCATCAAAAATCATACAATTTCCGGTAGGATTCTGCGAAAATGTTTTGCTGGTAAACAGAAGAGCTTATGTTCTTAGGATTCAGAAACAACTATCCCTCACTAATTCGCCCAACTTTGTACGCGGTTTGGATTATAATTCGAAAGCACTTTAAATAGACAATACTATAATTTAAGCACAGACTAAACATTTATCAGCAAATATCTAGCAACATATTTAAAGCAGTTATTTGTATCACTAATACTAATTACGAAATGTTGCGAATTGTATTCGGCTTTACTTTATTTGCCACTATATAGTCCCTATTGTGCCAATGTGCAGTAAAGCTTTGTAAATTTACTTTGAAAAATGATGTCATAAAGTGGTACGTCCCAAAGCAGCTTCTTAGAGCGGTTCACATATAAAAACAACATTTTGATCTACAAGATGGAAGTCAACACGTATTCTACTGTACGTAGACATGGAATTGCTGTGCATTCCAGCATTTAGAAAAACACGAATAATAATGTTAAATAATCCCAATGCGCACATCACGTGATTCTGATATTTTCACCGCTTGTGTAACTTTATTAATCGGCTAGTCTTTTGGCAAGCATGTCCTCATCTCTTCTTATCAAACGTACACCATCTCGGATAGGAACGAGAACCTGTGAAGGAGTTGAGAGTGCACAGAGAATGAGTACGTACATGGTATAACAGTGCTTTGATGCAATGTTAAATACTTTGTTTTGTAATAATAATAATAATAATAATAATAATAATAATAATAATAATAATAATAATAATAATAATAATAATAATAATAATTAATAATAATAATACTAATAATAATTATTATTAGTAGTAGTAGTAGTAGTAGTTGTAGTAGTAGTAGTAGTAGTAGTAGTAATAGTAGTAGTAGTAGTAGTAGTAAAAGGTAGTAATACAAATATACATTGTCATTATTATCAATTTTGTTATTATTAGTAGTAGTAGTAGTATCATTGTCATTAATATTATTATTGTTATTAACATTATTATTATTATTATTATTATTATTATTATTATTATTATTATTATTATTATTATTATTATTATTATTATTATTATTATTATTATTATTATTATTATTATTATTATTATTATCTTAAAATACTAATGTTCTTTGGAAGCAGAACGAAGATGTCAAAACGTGAACAAAGGTGATGACAAACACGATTATAAAAAGTAGTTTGAAATACCTGCATACTGAATACACTAGTGAAGAGAATGATTATACATTTTTAGGCACCTGTTTATGAAGCAACATATAATTGCAGTCATCTTATCGTTTGTTTGTAAAAAAGCAATATATACAAATCAGTAAATAAAACACTTTGACAGATAACATAGCTATCTAAACAGGTGCGATTCGTAGGTCCAGGTCTACATAATATAGCCAACTGGTGCTTTCATATGCAAAGGCATTTTGCGCGAGGATCCAGTACATTTTCCAAGAAGCAGACATTGTCAAGTAATCAGCGTAGACTAATGAATATTCTCTTTTGGATTATAGTACAGTGTCTTGCGGTCATTACCAGAAATGCGACGCCACAATGTTCAAGTCCTTAAACTATATTTTTTGCTATGATAAGGAATTTAAATTTTACATATCGCTGACAAAAAAATGTAACTATATTAATATAAGAAATATAAGCTCAAGTTTCTGGGAATGAGATATTCAGGAAACGATTAAACCTATCATACCTACATCTGCTTGGAGCTAAAAACGTGTTTTTGCTGGTAGATATAATATCACCTTCACATAGTTAATTTGTTTAACTATACAGATTATTTTAGAAATCTCATCGGGATTGCTTTTAATGCGGAAGAACCCGTATAATATGGAAGAAATCGCATCGACCTCGGATGAGTATTAACTCATTCTGACTAGTAAAAATATTGGATTGATCCCAATACAGAAGAGGTTAGCAGAGATAACTCATCCAGTTAGTTATCTAGACGATGGCCCAAAACAATGGATCACTGTATTCTTACTGTTGTAACACGTGGATCCCTGGATACATTTTCGTTGAACGTTTTCATTCCCTCTCCATTTGTGTCTCTGGTCGCGCTGTAGACCTGTCCAAAGAACAAGGCGTTATCCACGACAATAGTGCCTCTCGGAGCCAACAAACCTCTGTCCATAATCACCTGTTGGGGTCAAGGAAAGCAAGGACTCATGATTAGATATCAGATCGCCATCAGGGAAACATTTACCTGCACCTTTCTCGGTTATTCATGTCCCATTGTTCAGTCATCTGCTTATGAATATATGGTGAATTAAATGTAATTCCTGTACCATTTTATGAATCTGGTCTCTTTATCAATTCGATATTTTAGACTAAATTTAAGAAGCAACTTTACGTTATGCAGTCATATCTTATGGCACGCAAAGCACACAGTGCCAAGAAAGGAAGTACTTAACGTATATTAGAGCGCTAAGTTAAAAAAAAATAAAAATGGAGTGATTTTCGTATCCACAATATGCCAAGTCCAAATAAAATATATTCTCATCGTCATGTAAGTATTATACATAATATTTTGGGTCCTCAATGCTCCCCATTCTGTCGAGGTTATTTTATTTTATTTTTGTTGGGAGGGGATACGTTAGTAGAAGTTACATAAGAATATACAGTTTGTCTTGTGTCAAATGCTAACTGGGCAAGTTAAATTTCAGTTGAGATTTTATTGATTGGCGTCATTAGTGAGAGAAGCTTTTACTTAGTGCTATGACAGAAAAATATTAGTGTATTTATATCGACCGCATAAGCATACTGATAAGTAGGACTTGTATATAATTCACGGAGTACGCCATTACTTACTTGGTAGTACTCCCAATACTGATCTTTATTTGCATCCAGGAAGATAATGTCAAAGCTGTGATTCTCATCTGCCAATTTGTTGATAGTTTCCAGAGCAGGACCTAAGGTGAAGGTCAATAAGAAAGGTAAAATATCGTTATCATATCAATGAATGTTACTTTTCTAGATATATTACAGAGAAAGGACGCAACCGAAACTTGGTCTGAGGTTCAAAATGCTCCTTTATTCAGGCAATATTTTTTTAATAATAATAATAATAATAATAATAATAATAATAATAATAATAATAATAATAATAATAATAATAATAATAATAATAATAATAATGCTTGAGTACAGAACCTAATCTTTTGAAACGCTAATGTCTTTACGACATACATAAGCACATACTGTATAAGGATGTCCGTTGTATAAGAAAAAAAAAACAGAAACAAAAAATGTATTTTCAAACCCACCACCACCACCTCTCAGCTTATTATAAATATCCGAAAGGTTTAAATTTTATACTTATTTCATATTTTGTACTTGTGCATTCTTCCTCCTCGCAAAACATTAATTGAGCAGTTTACATTTCTACATTAAATTTAATACCACAATAAATTTAATTTTTGGTAGAGTTGCTTAAAATTCTTAGCAATAATTTGAAACACTTTTCGAGAAACGAATACTATCTTTTTCATTACTACTAGGGCACTTTATTTGCTGATTATGTCCTGAGGAAAGTTTTAATATTATCTACACAATCAATCATTTCATATATTTAATTAAGATTCTGCAATCTGCTATCTATTGTATTAAATTATTCAATTAGTTTTTTCTCTCTCATGTCCAGCGTAACACACGCATGAGACACGTTATTTCTCAGCTCAGATATGGTTCATTGTGTTTATGCGTCAAGCTAGCACATATCGTTCGACATTTATCTTAGACGTTAGATAAAATTTCGTAGTGACAGTAGGCTAATGCATTTACTCCATCAGAGCAGTTTCTCTTATCGTCATAAGCTGATAGTCGTTTATTGTTTAGAACTCTGGTTATTATTTCGTAGTGCTTTGATGTGATAGTTGTCACACTTTCCGCTCTATTTTCATACTTAATTTTCATCGTGTTTTAGTGAAAGACGTACATTAACATTTTAAAGAGATTGAGTACAGCAACACTAAGAAAGGTTGGTTTGTCAAGCAATAAATGTGTCTTTTATCGTTGCATTGTGACTAAGTTCTCGCCAAATATATTCACGTTAACGAAAGAATCTTTTGTTACTAGTTTATTGCAGCGTTCACCTTTATTCACTATCTCAAAAATATATCGATTTCTTCTATTTTCCTTTGTCTTGCTAAATTTAGCATTGTTCATTAGTTTTAATAAATCTGTCTTGACTAGCTTTCTGTGTTCTGTATTGAAACTTATGTACTGGGCCATCCATCGTTCTTGTCTGAATTTGATTGGCCTGTGTACATTATTCAAGACTAATCCGTTATCAACTGGTTGATTCTTGGCTGCATGACCTAGTTTTCGTGTCAATCAAATTTGTTACTAGCTTCCTTACTTCCAATACCTATAGTAATTTTCGTTGCTCGCTATTGTTCACTAAGCCTCTCATCAGTTACAAGCAATATCTTAGCACAAAATGGATAATCATTATTAAGATCGTGTAATTTCTCAGGGTATTCAATATAATTTCTCAGGGTATTCAATGAAGACCTCGACAAATTATCCGACGTCTACTTTATGACTTTCTTTTTCATACTTATGCATTCCTCTCTCGATAAAAATGAACATATCAGCAGAGCGCCGTTTTATGAAGTTTGGGGGCCATAGGCACAAACTCTAACCTTAAAAGTAACCAGAATTGCGCATGAATCTTTCATTCTCTGATATTGTGTATTGCATTGCATTTCCATGTGTATGTGTGTAATTTTGTTAAATGTATTAATATAGTACTAACACACCTGACACCGAGATTTATTTATTGGGTTGTTGCAGTGCCCCCTGAGGCGCAGGAACATTTGCACGTGCCTCGCGTGCCTATGCCTTAAGAATTGCACTGTAGGTTAGGATCAGTAAATAAATACAGCTCTATCTTAATCGTTTTGAGATATGCGTCCCAGCTTAACCCAGGTGATGAAATATACCAAAGAGGATCTGGCTAACAAAGAATTTTCAAACTCATCAGCCAACAACAAACATCAGTGGTAAAGTACAAATCGTGACAATCGCCGAGATTTCAACATTAAACTTATTTCTAAGTAAGTTCATAAGCTCATAATCCTCTATGAAATGTCATCACTAGTTAATTTTCAGTAAAATCTTTCTTTGAATGTAGCTTACTCTCATCAAATCGTGAATAGTTAGCAACATTATCGTACGGATAAACACCTATATGTTTGAAGTCTATTGCTCCCTCGCCAATGTAATCAAGACTTTCAAACATACACATGATTTTACTAAGCTCTCTAGTGAGCTTGCATTAAAATGGAATGAATCAATAAATCTTAATCCACCGATACTGAAAGACATATATTTCTCAAAGTTGTTTCTTATCACAATAATCCTGTTCTTTACCCCATAGTTGTATTAATTCGTCTGCACCAAGATCTGTAAAAATCTTGTGACTATCGTATCCTCTAAGATTATGCAATACTTCTGGAGTGAGACTTGGCAGCTTTAAATGAAGATCGCATTTATCATGTGCTGCCCGAGGATATTGTATTATGATGCGGAAGTGATCCAGCACTATTGCTTTACGATGTTCTTTTTCGCAAGTGTTTTGAAATCCTTCACTCGCTCTTTGGTCAATCTGGTCATTTTAGCAGGTTCACTGCTCTTTATCTCATTAAGCTCACTTAACAAACTTTTCAACCATTGTGCTGGATCAGTACCAAGATACAACTTTACTCGCTTTGACTTACTTTGATCAACGAGCAAACTGGTTTGTAAGCAGCAAAGAGTGGGGTATGAATTCTAATTGTTGTTGTAAATAACTTACCTGGATCATTCAATGGTTCATTTATGTTTTTAGTAATGCCTCAAAATCATCGTACATGGTAGTTTCATTTATCGGCTTATGTTCGTGAACTCAACAGAAGATGTTTTATCTGGCATTGAGATCGCTTGTGTCTCATGACAAACTAAGCTATAAATGTGTTTATACGGCATTTCTCTTGACAGAAAACATTGCAAGTGCTTGAAACATAAATACTTTGCTCGTTGTGTTTGTTGCATCGCATTTTGCACAATCTGGAAAAGATACTGATAAAATATAAACGTTCGGTTATGGCTTGATTGTTTGAGAAACTGAGCAAATCAAATTTACTGAAACGTTGCTGTGGAGATTTACCTGGGAAGTTTTAAGTGGTATTGCTTGGTGAGGAAAGAGGGTCTACCACGTTGATTATAACAAGAAAAATAATGATATCAATAATTTTGTCTTTAGATGCCGAGTTTAAATCTAGTCCTACCTTTGTTAGTCTGGAGGTTAACGAATATGGATTAACTCGAAACATAAAATCCAAAACAGCTGTTGGTCATATTAATAATAAAGGTTATCTCAGATTCAATGCAATATTCTCTGATAAATCAAAAGAACAATGTATTTCTCATCGGTTAGTTTACGAATGTTTCAATGATGTTATATCAGACTGTCTTGTTGATCAGCATTAAAAGTGATAATTGAATCTTCATTTGTGACGCTGTGACACGCTAATGAGAAGCAAGTTTATATCCAAGATCAGGAATATGTGGTGGAAGATGATTATCAAACTGTTCAGCATACATATCAAATGAATATCATTGTAAGTATCACGTCATAAAGAAACTGACAAAAGTCGATTTCACCTTAAATGAAAAATCGTTTCTTTATTAAGTCATGCGACTATTCATAATTATTAGACTACAAGTCAAAATGAGTGCATACAACTTTATTACATTTTCTAAAGTGTTTTCATTATGGTGCATCAGCAGAACGTAATAACACAATGAGTTAGTTAATCTTCCTAGACCGGTTGAATGCAAATCAATATTTCTCTAGTAGGAAAAGGTTTTTGACTGTATCATTTAAAACAAAAACGTTATATATTGTTTATTGTTTTAGTTTATACCAAAGTGTTAATGACTCTGGATAACCATACCACTTTACTAAGAATTTATTACCTCGTTTAATTGATACTCTCTCAATGATAAAACATCTTGCTGTGTTTCCATTATAGTTCTTGTTCGTAGAATGACATTATCATACCCTTGCCGTTAAGATCTTTCAGTTTGTAAGTATAAGTACTGCTGGTAGTATCTTATCAACAAAAAATATAATCTGTCCAGTTTTTCGCACAGCCTTCCTCACGTTTTACAAGAGAAATTCTGACTCTCTTGTTTGTTAAAGTTATCTTTCACAGTAATCTTTCCTAGGTCATGTTAGTTCTTTTCAAACTCGTTCTTGCTAGCTAACATTGGATTATTTATTACTTCATTTTGTGCCGTTTTTATTGATATGTGTCTAGTCTTCTAATACTTGACAATAGTTTTTTGTATTATTTAAGTGTAGCTGTTCATGTTATTAGCTGTCATCTCTGTAGAGTTTATCTCTGAACGTCCTGTTGGATCGCTGAACTATAACGCTTTTCCGTCATTACCTGTCATGTACTTGACAATCATGTTTATCATGTTTATCCGGAAAATCCTAAATTGTTTTTTTTTAAAGAAATTGACTCCGTTTTCTTTCCATAATTTACACAGCTCTCGGTCAAATTCTTTCATTATGTCATGAAATGGAGTTGCACTACTCATATTATTCTTTACTAGTACACTAAATCCAAATTTGCTAAAAGAACCAACAATTTCTATAGAGTACTAATTGCCCTAATTGTAGTCGTATAGATGTGTCATGTTAGTTAGAACAGCAGACCAAATATAGTCTATTGCATTCACAATGACTCTTCTTATAAACAAAAACGTCATTTGCGTTCCAGAAACACTCTTGCTATTGGTTACAATTCAATAGTAAGTTTATACTTTGCTTCTATAATACCTTGTCAACATGTCGATCAATAGATTATCTCATTCCATTAGGCTTTATCGTTGATAACTCGTCAAACATGACGTTAATCACAACGACGTTTATCCTCTGGATTATCGATGTAGCATATATTTCATCGCTACTGCATTATTTTTATTGTACAGTTCTTGTCCTGATAGTAGTTGATCATTCTCATAGAGTTCTTGATCCAATGGGTTCCAGTGTCCTGTATACTAGAGTTTGGATAGTGCCCAACCGCCATTGGGCCTTGGAAATTTCCCTATCATATGCTCTTAAATTTTACCGCCTTTTATCTCTTTAAGAAGTGGAGATAATTTATAAGTTTCGCCACCGATTTTCTGCGATTAAACCTTTTACAGTATATTACATTTTTAAAATCCTAGTTACCTTGATGATAATCTACTTTGTATGTACAAATCTCTATTATTATTATTTTTTACAATATCGTTTACTCAGTTGATGTTACTGTTGTTGCTACTGATTGGTCTTTTTTGACAAAACTTTTGTCATCTTTCTACACTCTTCTCATGTATTCCTCATATTCGAATATTCCTAGCTGTTATTTCCTCTATGTTAACGTTCTCCGTTAATTTCGTACATTTCCAACAATGTTTCAGCATAATATTCAGTTTAGATAGAATTACAATCCGATCGTCGTTGACTGATAGTACAGGGTCAAATTTAGTAAATTTAGTAATTTAGTAATAAAATCTAAAATATAACAACCGTTGCTCCTTTGCTGATAAACGTGATTAAGCTAACACAGTAATAATAACCACATGCTGATATTACCATTGGCTGTAACTTATTTTATGACTAGTTGATTGTGCCACGAACATAATAGTTTACTTTTATCACTAAGTTTTAGACAAAATGAGACAAAGTAGTTTTTGTCTTAGAGTACTATTAAGTGTGTACTATATCCGTCATCGTAATCTTGTTTGTCGATGATCCAACTTATCTTTTTAGTGGTAGTAGATCTTTACTAAATACGCCAATAAAACCTCTTAATACAGTTAGCTTTATCTCAATGTCAAAGTTAGGCAACGGTCTCACATTCGTTATGTCCTAGACATAGTGAGACTTTGTTCTATACCCAATAGGTTGGGTAGTAGACTGCCAGCTATTCCCTCAAGTAAAGGTCAAATAAAACCAACCATTTGTCGACATCGCCTTTGTTCACTTGGGGCACTAGTCATTCTCCAACTTTGTGTCATAACATTTGGCATTAACTTGTAGTAAATATTATGTTGAACAGAGTAAATTTTTTCTGCTGAATGCCTCCAGTACAGACAACATCTAGCTCTGTTTGTTTTTGATGGCTCTACCTTTGGTATCCATAATCAAAGGTGAGTAACTGCGAACTCGCTGATCTAAGCATGCAATCTGCTGATTCATCTCTATTAAGAATCACAGTATGTTAAACTCCTCTAAACACAGTATTATAATCAAAATCAAAAAAGAGATGTTAACAGCAGGCGTATTGACATGGTTGCACCACCATCAGTGAAAGCTCTTCGTTCAGTTGCTCTCCCATTGCAGTTTGGAGTCTTCAGTCTCTTAAATAATAGAACTGGATTAAATCTGTTAAGCATCATAATACTATCATCAGCTTTTTCAGGTGGTTTCTGGTCAAAGTGCATTATAACATGATGTAAGAGCTACTGTCGTTGCGACAGGATGAGCGTCAGCAGTTAGTGCTACAAATCCTATTAATGAGCTAAGGAAATTATGATTATCTCCAACCAAAACAGAATCGTTTGCAGCATCAGCTTAATGTTCACCGATTCCTGTGTAAATAAATTATGTTCAAATAGCTCCACAATTTCATGTGTCTTAGAAGCAAAATGTATTAGTTGCTGAACGTTTTGAATAATTGTCATTAAAAGAAATCAATTTTGTAATAGCTGTTTGAAGATATTCTAGTATATCTTTAATTGTTTTACTTGCAACTTGATAACGTGCTCTCTTGAAAAGTTATCAACCATTGTTATATAATGTTACTGGTGTTACAGCTGGATAATCAGAACCAGATGCTTATCTGAATTATTTTCTGGCCTATAAAAAATTTATGAGGTAGTAAATATAACTCTTCGTCTCTAGTATTTATTGTTCTCTGACCAGCCTGATCACGATCATTCGAGTTGTAATAGAGATAATCAATGTGCTCAAATTCTGTTGTTGCGTTATCTCAAATCTTCTTTACTGAGGTGCATGTAGTCTCTTGTTGACACTTATTTTATTGATCATACAAAATTGTTATCTGTTTAGTGACATCATTTTGTCAGATATGATTAGCGCTCAAGCACCAAATCGAGCAGCGGGATTAGCTGCTAAAGTAAACTTTATTTCAATATCAGTACCGCCTGATAATCTTTCACCATGTTTGCTAACATCGAAATGAAAAATTGGATAAATTGTTGCAAAATCAGTCCGTCATGTTTGTGCTCCGTCATAGTTATCTTGCAACATTGAGACATTACGTTTCGTTGAAAATAGCAGTCCACTAACAAGTATAATCTAATCAAATTCAGCTGCTCCAGAGTTGGTGTCTTTTTAAAAAAGCATAATAGTTGCAGCCGAACTTTAGTAATCATTAATAAACGAAATCAAATTCAATATTGTGCTAGCAAATGGCAAGTTACTGCTGATGTCCTCGATTAATCTGTTATCTATTCGACACATGATCTCCTTTGAACACAGACCAACCAACGTTCTATAGTGTAATAAATGTCTCACCAGCATATGGATTACCATTAACTTTTCGTATTACTCCTCTAACTCCTAGGAAAGATGTATGAGGCAGCAGAAAAATAGCATCATCGGTTGTTTTAATCATTCATATCCCAGCTTCATTAGTGTCACTAGTATTTTTGTCACGATACACAAGGTACTCAAACTGTGTTGTTGAATCATAGAAATCGTCATTTTAATTGAGGTCCAGATAATCACAAGTCATATGCTTGCGCAGAAAATCAAATATTTTATGTCGTTGACATTAAATTTTATTACTCGGGTAAATTAAAATCTAGGTGCTCATCTCTCAACTGTTTTAGATGATTGTTTCAGCTTTCTGAATATGTCTTCGCACTGTGGCAGTAACAATTTTGTTGTTGTTTTTATTATGGCAGCAGCAGTTCATTTGTTTGGAGCAACTCCGGTTTTCACTTTCCTTGCTGAGTAGTTGTTGGCATTGGAACGGCACCATGTTGTGTAACTGGTTGTACAACAGCAGCAGGCTGAACTTTTATCTTATTAGTACCAGGTTGTGTAACTGGTTGTACAACAGCAGCAGGCTGAACTTTAATCTTATTAGCACCAGGTTGTGTAACTGGTTGTACAACAGCAGCAGGCTGAACTTTAATCTTATTAGCACCAGGTTGTGTAACTGGTTGTACAACAGCAGCAGGCTGAACTTTAATCTTATTAGCACCGGGTTGTGTAACTGGTTGTACAACAGCAGCAGGCTAAACTTTAATCTTTTTCGCACCAGGTTGTGTAACTGGTTGTACAACAGCAGCAGGCTGAACTTTAATCTTATTAGCAATCTTCTGTCCAACAGCTGTTCAAGCTGCTGATGCTGATGCAAAAAGTTTCTGCTAGCTATACCGGGTATTTCTTCAATAAAACGTTTATAAAGATATTCCTCCATAACCATTTATTATTTTCCTCCAGTAGATCCTGCTGTTTTTCATTATTGTATTATTAGTCACAAAATTAGTCTGCTTTCCTAAAGTGTAAGTAATACGTGGCTTGCTCGTTGTCAAGATAGATTTCTCTGCTAGATTGATCGATTAGTCTCATTCTGATGTTAGTTACCTTTTACTCAATGTTGATTCGGTAATATATTTGTCTTTGTTAACTCCGCCATAGGGATCCTGGTGGGACATTATATTAAAATGAATTAATCATTTGTCTTTTGCTTCCCACTGATGTCAATAATCATTCTGCTGTAAGGCAATTTATCAAGATCGTACTTTACCTCTAATATCCAGTGCTTTCTCCCCTTTGTATGTTATTATTAAGGTAATAGAGTCACATTGTGCTTGATTAAAACCGAGTAGTGTACCTATCGTATTAACTGGAGAAAAATCAACAAGGGTATTTGTTTGTGTTATCTTAGCTCATAATGTGTTATAGTTCGGTTCAAGCATATTTATTTCGCATTAGCACTAGTTTTTGATATCAACCGTTTCATAATTGTATTAATATCAGTAATGTTGTAAGCTTCCTTAAGGAAGTCAATAATGTTGGTAATGTTAACTGTATCAAAGAGCTCCGTCATGTCTTGCAAAACGTAGTAATGATTACGCGCAGGTTGAAGATCTAAGCATTCCAGCATAAAGTGCTTAACGGTGAATGGTTCATTACATGCTATGCACTCTGGTGAATCTTCTCCTTTTAAGATGTAGGAGTGTGTTAAATAAGTATGCCGAGTCGAATTCTTGCAATGACTACTTCTTCTCTACGGACGGATCTGTAGGAAGGGGTCCATTCTCTTAAGGTTGGCTTGATGGCATGAAGTTTGTTATTTACGGCATCATTCCATGATGCCTGCCATTTATGACGTAAACAGTCTTTGATACAACGTTTAAAATCAGTTAGGGTGGTTTTTAATAACTTGGTTATAGTAATAGGGCCATTTTAGCAGCACGGTCTGCTTTATCATTACCTTTAATTCCTACATGGCTGGGTAACCAACAGTATACTATATTGTGGGAGGTACTCAGCTCAGTATGCTTAAGGAGAATATTTGCTAATAATGGATTCTCCAGTTTTCTGTTATGTAGTGACTGAAGTACTGACAGTGAGTCGGAGAATATTATGCTATTTGAAATACGCTTGCTTGCAATGTATTGCAAAGCAAGGTCTATTGCTCTAATTTCGGCTGAAAAAATTGACGTACCATTTGGCAAGCGAACTAAACTCTTTCGGGCACGTAACACCGATAAATAGTCAAAGGTGTGGTCTCACCCAAAACTAATGAGCGAGTTCAATTATACATTGTCTGGTCTCACCACAAAGGTCAAGATTATCTAAATCACGTGTAAATTTGCCATATTTTTCGTTGCATCCTGATTTTTATCGCATGTATTACTTATGAAATACTTTGGGTATTTTGAAAATAATATATTCGTGAAAACATTACGACTAGAATAGTTTTCAGTTATTATAGTTTTAACATCTTGTTACTTGCTATTAAAGTGTTAATTATAACGCCAAACGGTCCAAACGCGTGATTCGTATCCACGAAGAGGCAGGAGTAATTCACACTGATATCAAAGAAGGTATAAATAATCAAGATGTTCCTGCCATCCATGGATTTTGCATCAAAAGTAACGGGAAATTTTATGGAATCCAAAGACTTCAGCACATGATTAGTACCTGAAGTAGTTATGGTTGGATTTATAAAAGCTAAGGTTGAGATATACATCGGATATCCATCCACTTTAGTATTTTAACATTAAGTAGGTAGCAAATATTACGGGATAAAGCTAGAACCTTGACTATTTTTTTAAAAACATCATGATTAAAAAATACGTTTCTACTAAAAGAAACTCTTCGTTCATCTTTAAATAAAATCTGTAACACGATCCGCAAAATAAAAAGACAACTGAAAACTCGACTCCTTCTAACATCTAAAATTAAACAAAAACCAACATTAATAATAATAATAATAATAATAATAATAATAATAATAATAATAATAATAATAATAATAATAATAATAATAATAATAATAATAATAATAATAATAATAATAATAATAATAACACATATGCGCCACTAATGCGACATATACGACAATACATACTATTGTCATGGCGACTATTGCTATATTACTATTGCAACTACAGCTGTAACTTCTATTGTTACTTCCATCACCACTGGCACTATTGTTAGTGTCAGGGTGAGAGATAGAGAGAAAGTCAAAAGCATATATGTTTATAGTGTATTTTCTATTTTTAAAAAACAACAAACGACAGACATGTTTTTTCAAAATACATTTTTTATTCAAGTAACAAACAAGATAATGAACAAGGAACAAGGAAAAATAATATCAAACAAACAAATTATTTTTGACAAGGCTAACAACGTTGTGAAAGCATATGTTATTTCCGTTGATGAAAGTCATGAGGCCATTGACGTATACATAATGTTTTCTAGCTAAAGACAAAAGATAACCATAACGGTCACAAAACCAACGATCTACTTTCTCATCGTTTCTAGAATAGTGACGATCAAAATAAGTTACTAAATGTTATAAAGAACTGCGTTGATGACAAAAATGCACACAATATTTTCCACATGTAATGGAACTTATGCCTTGTATTTACACTATATTGAATCGTGTCGTCTGGGCTTTTCTTCTCATAAAGTCAATTATATCGTCCTCCAATGGGGTAATCCATACGAATCAAAATACTACACACAATTCTCTTGAGGATAAAAGACAGCTACCCAGTGGGATCCTGAGAGATGACTGTCGTCAATGTTGTTGATATAGTCGTGATGGTCTTGATGTTTGGATTACAGGAATCAGTATGTTGTTCAAAAGGTAATAAAGTTCCCAGGCATCCATTGTTTTCTTTTTGTTTTGTTTCTCTTGTTTTGCGGGTATTGATAAGTAATCAGCTCAATTCTGATATTTTGCTTGAAAAGATCTGACAAGTAACCGTTTTTATTTCGCCTTGTTTTCCAACTCTGGCCTAAGAGAGCTTCAATGCGATAGATCTCTTGAGCTATCAGTGGAGGGCAGGAATGATCCCGCAAGCGTTTATACCACTCATGAAACGCGGCGTCATATGAGATTAGACTCAAAGCTTCGTCCAGATACTAGTCCAGTTTGTTTTCGTGACTCATCATCGTGCATTTATCGTGATGATTTGACTGAGATGATCGTTTTGATAAACCAAACAATATTTATGGCTCAAGCCTGTAATTGTATACGTCAAGTGTTAAGTAAAACAGGAAACTAAATGTTTTTCTTGTTCTGGCCATCTGTATTTGACAACCTCGTCCTCTTTGTCTTCGTCTAGGGCGAACTCTTTTTAAGGTATCCTCCCATTCCATAGATTATTCACTTTTCAAAGAAGGATAAGTGTCTTGCATAGTTTCTAATAATCTGGAATAACTTTTCTCAAATTGTTGATTTCTTTGGTATTATCGAATTTAGCATACAGGATGACGTTCACCGTCTCGGCGAGAGCATCTATAAACTGAAGTTCTACTCGGAGTTGACCGGATTTTATAGGGTGGAAATGTCCCTCGTCGGAGCCTTTGTCCTGAGTAAAAGCAAAGACCACAAAAGTGTAACCTGCGATATAATCTTCGTACGAAATACCGTGGCTGGTGTTGGTTCCTTGTTGTCCGGTACGATCTCATGTAATTCCTCTGGGCAAAGTTATTTTCAACGGGTCTGGTACACAAGGTCTTGCAGTTGTGACTGACTTCGATCTTAGACACCCTGAAGTGCTTAAACTCGAAATGATTGGTAGTGATTACCCCGTTCATGGCTGCATTTCTGACGATACCAACGATTAAACTTTTGGGTAGCTGTCCTTGGAACAGATGTTCTCCGATCTTGGATTGAAGTCCACCAGCAATGGTGAATTTTTTCACTTCGAAACTTCGTATCGGATACATGGAGGTCGTTCTTCTCAAGGTGTGACTAATATTTTTTCCCGTTTTTAATTACCATTTCTGCGCGAAACACGTAAAGTCAGGATTCTTGGATGATGGTTTTGTTCTCCTTGGCATGAGCAATCAAAAGAAAAGCGACGCAGCTACGATCCAGTCTCAGGAGAATATCCAATCCGTTCAGTAAATACTTGTCTTGCAACCACATGTCCAGATGCAAACGATTCATCAGTTCTAAACTACGACCGTGCAGAATTTTCTTTCGACGGTCGTTTAAACCTGCATTGTGATGATCGTTAGCTTCTGTCACTTATCTGTCGTTAAACGTGTCCTTGCCTGTGGTATTAGGTTTCCATACCACGCAAGCATCCAAATGAGTGTTTTTGGCCTCTTTTCCGTACGTCAAGAGATTTTCTAGGTAGGTTCTGTAAGGGTAAGTATCCATACTGTTGCCGAACAGATTGTTATTTAAGTACAAAGCAACTTCGCTGAACAAGGAATGCATGAAATGTTTAAAGAGAACTATTCTGGCATCGGCTACCGTATTGGTGTTGTCCGTTTTGATCACTTTCAGTTTCAAATACAACTATCTGCTATACAGATCGATGTCATCTGGCTGCCCTTTAATTCCAAACTCAATGGGAGCTGAATCCGTCAAAGAGGAGACGGGATGAAATTCGACCCATTGGTATTCTTGCATATTCATAGTGGTGGGTGTCATGGCAAACAGATCCAGTTCAGATTTGGAACAAGCGCAAGACTCTATGTGCATCTTTTTTTTCTCTGTAATATTTTAATAATCAAAAACGTCTACGTCTCGGATAGTTTTTCTTTTTTTAGTCTTTCTAGCTCTGAGAGTGTTGTCTTCCGCATGGGGTGTTTTCGTCGCCTTTTCTATCTCATCCCTGCTGTAGCATCAGGAAAGCAGGAATGTCTGACTAAGCAGTAATGGTGGCATTTATAGGAGTTTGTCGCCGGTCAAAAAGGTCTTTGCCAGTTTGAAGCGAAACATTTTTGCCTGCTCTCAACAAAGCTTTTGGGGTTTTTTTTGTCAATTGTGACATTTTTGAGAAATTATGTACCGTGTGTCAACTCAGCATCTTTCAGAGCATGTATACCCTGTGTCACCTTCAGTTTCAACACGGGAGCCACTTTACGAAGGGCTGATTTGATCAAGATTGACAAGAGGTTAGACAGCCTCTTTTCGAAATTGGAGTTTCACTGTGACTTTCCTTTTGATAAATAGGAATATTTTGTCACAGATCTCCTTTCGTAGTAAGGTTGACAGTGTCGAAACAAGACTTACTGACGGGGAAATAGTAAGGATGTAAATTTCGTTGTGAGCGTGATGGATGTTTCCATCTTCTTCGTTAGCATTCGTGACAGAATCTGTTCTGAAAGTAACGACACGATGTAACGGTACGGAGGTGTGTCCCACTAAGTTGTACTCCACCACATCGGAGTATACAGAGTTCAAATTCAATCATTGGTTCATTTCTACAGGATATCAAAAATATTTGGGAAAATCCAAGTTACCGGCCACGGTTGGTATGTAGTATTGAGCTTTGATCAAGTTGGAATTACCACCCAAAGCGTGATACAATTCAGGATAAAACGGCCAATACTTTGTTCTCCTTAAACGTCATCAGTAGACGACGATCTATTTTGTGGTACTCTATCGTGAAACTTCTACTTGCTCTCTAGAAAGCTTTAGCAAACGTGGAATTGAACCTCTTAGCAAAAGTGTTCACCAAATGTTGACCACTACAATAATAGACCGCATAAGTTTTCAACTGAGTTTCCTGGTCTGTTGATTTGATGGACAGCTACACCAATGCGTTCGTCAATGGCTTTTACCACCACATCGTCATAAACTTATATTGCCAAAGTGTTTTCATTTTCGACGATGGTTTTGATTTTTGTAAGTTGATTGATTTCCATCAAATCCCACTTCCCACTGGGCTTTGTGATGCAATTGAATGGCCTGAGATAATCTGGTCGTGCAACAGCACAAAGTTTTCTTGGGAAACACTTCCATGGAACTGTCACTGGTTAACGTTAAGTAAAATTGATTGTACATAATTCCACAATTCTAGTGTCCAAATAGTCAAAGGAAGACAGAGGAGTGTCTAAAAGAGCATTTTTAAGGTGACAGTTGGAACTAAAGTTGGACACAGGATTTCCGTTGTTGCTTCCTTAGAAGAGTATTTCAGAGATGAATTTAGAAAATAACCAATGCAACTGCTGTGTAAAATGGCCCACAACTGTTTGTCTACTTGTTGCAAACTCATATTGGCAATAGCACACCGATGGCACAATAGACCACAAAGATTTGGCAGAAAAAGACGATTTGCGTTTTAGGCACATATCCTCCACAACACTCCCAAAATTGAAGCTTTTGTAGATCTTGCAGAGAAGAACTAGGCGAATAAGTGGTCACTCTCATAGCTGAGACTGTGTTGAAGTTCATGTCAGTCACTTCTTTTTATAGTCGAAGATTTGAGAAGCGTCGATCCAAGTGTCAAACCTTGATGGATATCCTTTCCAATATACTTTGACGTCTTTGACACGTCATTTTCAAACTTTTCGTGTTCTTCGATCGAGAATGCTTTCTATCTCGTACACGTCTTCGTTTCTGGTCACAAGTTGTAACTCGGGTAAGTAAAACGTTCTTTTTAGCACTCGTTCAGTGACACGAAACAATTCAGTATTGGATCCCAATCTCATGCGGACAACGCTCAACCTTTCTTGGGGACAGTAAATGAAGGGGACATACCAAATAGGCGCTCGAAAACTGTCACTTCGTTGTCGGGAGTTACTTCCTGGGCGGCACGTCCAATGCTCCGATGGTAAGACTGGTTGTACGATTGAACGATTTGGAAGTCAATTGCACGACCCAAGGAAATTTGGAAAAGACATCGATGACACAAAAATATTTGTAGCCGCGATTGTAGGTTGCCAAATGAGATATATCGGCTAAACCAGCTTGCCGTTGATGATCCATGCCTTCCACTTGGGTGCGACGTCTATAAAGGTTTCGTCCAATGGATTTGTGTGAGGTGTACGTGGCTTAGTCTTATGACAATCGTTGTACTTGAGGTAAACGGACACTTTTCAGTATTGTTTTGAATGTCTGATACAATTTTTGATCTCCTCCCTAACCGAAAGGATGGGATGGATCGTATTAAACGCTGGCTAATACCTTCTCCATTTTTTCACAAGTGATCCACTATTCAGTGACGCTAATCTTGTTTTTCTGTGGTATTTTCTTGGTTTGTAATACTGTTCGTGTCCGACAAGCAATAGATGTCGACAAGGAGGATTACTGAACAGAGGTAATTGGTTCTTGTTTCACTTCTGGTTTCTGTTGTTTCTGAGTGGTCATCATTTTTATAAAACAACAAGTTCTGGATGTTGGTGGTGTTATCTTTCGCACCTTTTCTAGTTGAGTTTAAAACTCTTCTTCTTGTTCTGTCTTGACTACTGCTGTGGGTGGTGGTGGTAGTGGTGATGGACTTTTCATCAAGGCCTTAAAATCTTTCTGATTGGGAGAAGCTGTTTCGTCTAAAGCTTTTTGATGAAAGAGTTGCAATCGTTGCAGCAAATGACTGTAATTTTGTGAAATTTTCCGTTTCGGACAAATCGTTGCGATCTATCAACGATTGCAGTTCGTATTGCAACTGGGACATCTAGGTTAAAAAAGAATTGTGAGGTAAATGTTAGGTTCGTTGATATTGCCAACGATGGTATTACGTCCATCGTTTGTAAGGGATTAAAGTCAGTTTTTGTCCTTCCAACAGTGTTCAAGGATCACATGTGTGATCTTTTCACTCCAGTGTCCTCTTTTTATTTTCTTGCTCTTATTTTATTTTGCTCCAAATATTCCTCCCATCATTGTGCTCATTACTACTCTCAGCAAGATAGGTAACAGAAGTAAAATTCCTCCACGTTGCATTAACTTCTTTTTCTTTTGACTAATGAGATTTTCTGTTGGACTATTTGGCGTAGAACGTATCGATAATTTGCTAAGCATACTCTCTGGTGTTTAGACAAAATTGTCGTTCTCTTCAAGACATTTAGGCAACATTCACACATGGTATCAATAACATCTTTGGAGGCAGACTTAATGAGGTTTTTCGCATAGATGGACGAGTTTTGGTCAGGACAGACAACATGCCCCCATGTTTGGATAAACGAAGAGACAGTCCCTTTCTTTTTCCTTTTCCTTTTTGGACAGATAAAAAGACGGTGGGGTCATGTTGGGCCGTTCTGGAGCACAAAAACACTGATCAGATATGGTTTGCTATAGGTCGTTTTTAAATTGGAATGTGTCGCCACTGACCGTCTTTACGTCGTATATACTTGATGACAGGCGACACACTTTGTGGAGGAGTTTGCAATTAACTAAATTGGGCCAGTGTTTACTTGGAAAAATCTGGTAAACTTTTTAACATGCCTGATCTCTCTTGGGTTTTTATTTTGGAGCAGGTACTTTGTGACCAGCGGCCAATGCCGCTAAGGAGGAACAGGGTATCATCGCAGGAGAAAAAATTTTCGAAGACGCTCTCTTGTGAGTAGAAACTGTTTTCTGCGTGCTCTTCTTTTTCTTCCTATGAGACTGACTTGGTGTTGGCACTGTTGCTCTTTTTCCTTTTCTTTTGCTGAGGCGGTGTCCTAGTCTTGACATCATTTCTCTTTTCTTTTTTTCTGGGTGCGTCGGGGAATGGCTTTGTTCTTGGTGAGAACTTTGGAGGCCTAGGATCCCATTTTAAGAGGGAACGAATTATGACACCTTCTAGAGAACTGCTACCTCTAGGTTTCAAAATTTGATTTTTGTTTTGAATGCCAGTGCGAGGAACGACCAGTTGAGTCAAGGCAACTTTGTTTCTGTAAAAAAAAAAAAAATTTTCGTTTGATGTGGAATCTGAATGATGCCTTGCAGTAATTGATGTGTTATCACTGTAAACCATAGTAAGACTTCTTTGAGACTGGCCTCTAAGACACGAGCACGTATTTGTGGATTTTTCTCGACAAATGTCGAACAAGGCACGAATCAATTCGATGGGAAGATGAGACTGAAGGGATATCATTTTGATGCTGTGTGAGACAGAGCCAAAGTGCCAGAGATTTTTATAGAATTTTTTAGTGATGGTGGTGGTGACGTAGACTCTTCGTCTGCATTAGTTAGCCAATGTGTTCCTTACTGTTTGGCTAAGACTTGCACTTGTGACTAATCTCTAGGACTTTTAAACAAGGCTACGTAATGAGCATTGATAATGATGGTACGATGGGCTTTAATTTGTTGAAACATATTTTGAGTGATGTAAATGACACTGGCATTACGATGATGCCCTTTGCGCGTACACCACAGTTTAATTTCTTCTTCTACTAACATGTCATCAAAGATGATAAAACGGGTTTGACTGGGGTCAGACACGATTCCGTCGCCTTCAACATGAATGATTTCCAAAAAGGCGAAGGAATCACCTTGACTCTCTCGTAGAAGTCTGTACGCTGAAGACACTCTTTGAAACATCACACAATTAGTTGAGGTGGAAGATCGATCAAACGTTTGACAAATTCAGTTTTGCCAGAACCACTGGGTCAAGGAAATCAGCATGTCAAAGGGACGCCGAAGATGAAAGGCCTCCTAACTAGCTCGATCTAAGTGTTCGTCAATAACTCTGAAAGTGGAGGAAGTGGGAGCAGAGTCAGCAGAGGTAGACATAGAAGTGTAAGGCATGTGACCTTTTGACAGGTATACAGACAAGACAAGGGTGTCATACTTTGTTCACGTTTATTTTATAATGTGTGTGTGTGTTTGTGTGTGATTTATATTTGTACCGTAGCTTTAACAATGTTTCATTCATATCGCTACGACGTCTGCAGTGTGGAAGTTTATAGTGATGTCTAGCACTGGGGCATCATGCCGCAGACATGTGGCATGACGTGCCACCCAGTTACATTATCCTGACACCAGGCGAACCGGTCCTAACACTAACCTCTTAATGATGAGAGACAAGGGAGGCAGCTGTTAGTACCATTTTTTAAAGTATTTGGTACGACTCGGCCAGGGTCCGAACCCACGACCTTCCACATCCGAGGCGAACGCTCTAACCACTAGGCCACGTAGAAGTGAGCATCAGGCAAATGGCGATTTGATTGTATTGAAAAAGTGGTGAAAATAGCATTTGACCAATTCTGTCATGTCGAACATTTAAGGCATACGACTCAAAGATTCATGCCGTCCAAGTAAATCGTTGAATCTTTAAATTGCCCTTGGGCCTATTTGCATGAAAATGATTTTGATACCGTTTAAGTCACTTTAGGACGTTCCTTACTTTGTTCCTTATAGTTTGTCAACAGGAACTGGCCATCGTATCCCGAGAAATTGTGAGCCATCACCGTGGCATAGCAGTGACAAACTCCGTAACGTAACGTTCAAATATCCTTGAAGATCTTCTCTTGCAATTCGATGAGTAATGTTTGAAGATTATTTTTATATCGGGTTTAAATACTTGTCTAGGGGTGGCTCAACGATTGCCTCGTAACCACGTCGCTAATTTCTCACACGACATGGTTGTGTCACTTCAATGACCGGGTTCAACTAAAGGTATGTAGTTACAATCTGGAGACCATCGAGCATGTTCCAGATAAACGCAGTCTTTCTTCTTCTCCCACTCGTAAAGTGATAAGCCACAACTGAAGCTCTTGACTTTTATCCCCTTCTCCCAAGTAGAAAAATCCAGCTCTGGCTAATTCTTCTGGATATTTGGTCCATTTTTTCGGAAGGTTTGCAATTGATTTGCATAGTCGCTGTATTCAGGCAAACGTACAGGTAACGAATATTCGTTTTTCACGGATTCATTTCGACAAGGGTAAGGGAAAATCGTTAGGACAGTGTTCATGTTTGCATCACACCTGTATCTGCATGGTGTCCTATGGACGTGGACATCCACCATAAAACCAGTAAAGTGAAAAGTTTACAATAACGAGTGGCATCGTTTTCGCATCCGTCAGGTTTGACACGTACACCATCATCTTCATCTTCCATGGTAGGTATGATAGTCTTAACAAAGTTAACATGATGATAATGTGGTACTGAATTATCACTGATGTCACAGTGTACGGCATCTCTGCAACTGCACTCCAGTTTGCTCTTGCTGGATACTTGCTGAGTGACAAAATTAATATTTCCACCAATATCGAGGTGACAGAACGGTAAAGTGGTTTTAAAGCCGTTCTTGCTTCTGGTCCACGATTTGATAGAATTTTTCCATGGGTCGACTGATGTCTGTCCAGACTGTAAAGCTTCTTTTAGTACACCAAAATTCATCATTTGACTGGTGCGATATTTCAGAGTAAATCCTACCACTTTACACTCCTTGTGAACTTCTCCTTGAGGAACACGGAATTCATAGCCGTATTATGTGGGACCGCCACTTGCAAACTTAGAATCCTTTTCATCACGATGGTCGTCTGCCCAGGCTCCAAAACGGTCTCCTTCGAATTTAGTGGATGAATGGATGGATGGCTATATGTGTGTGTATGTATGTGTGTGCATGTGTGTGTATGTATGTATGTATGTATGTATGTATGTATGTATGTATGTATGTATGTATGTATGTATGTATGTATGTATGTATGTATGTATGTATGTATGTATGTATGTATGTATGTATGGATGGATGGATGGATGGATGGATGAATGGATGGATGGATGGATGGATGGATGGATGGATGGATGGATGGATGGATGGATGGATGGATGGATGGATGGATGGATGCATGCATGCATGCATGCATGCATGCATGCATGCATGCATGCATGCATGTATGTATGTATGTATGTATGTATGTATGTATGTATGTATGTATGTATGTATGTATGTATGTATGTATGTATGAAGTATGTATGTATGTATGTATGAATGCTTGTATGCATATATGCATGCATGTATGCATGTATGTATACATGTATACATGCATGCATGTACGCACGCACTCACGTACGTATGTATGTATTTGTGTAATAAATCGGTAAACTAAATTTATATTATAAACCATCTCATTTATGGCAAACAGGTTTTATACTGTCTTAAGTTTTACATGCAAAAACGTTTTTATATGTAATAGCGATTTTTTTTATTTTTCATTTTAACTGTGTAAAATGTTTTTATTTATATAAATCTTTTAGGCAAATAATGTACCGTTTTATCACATAGGTGAAGCTCTTATTTCTCAAGTATAATTCTTTGTTTTATGCATACTTATCTCATACAACTTTAACATGTTCTTTGAATTTATGGCATTTGTTTCATACATTTAAAATATATTTATTTATGTGAATAAAGAATTCTAAATAAGAAACTAGATCTTATAGCGGCAAAATTTTATGCCTATATTTTATATATGCAAAAATCTTTATAAATATATGTTTAATAGCTGTTTTAAAGTGAAATCGAACGTTTATTCCATGGAAAGTGAAAACAGAGTTACAATAATTGGTTAGGCATAATTGCGTTGCTAATTTGCAGATGCTTCATAATTAACTAAAGACAAATATATTCCAAAGCTTTAAAGTGCCTCTCCTTTGGCATCATGACACAATTCTTGTAGATATATGAAGCTTATACTTCCTTCATTGCCTTTATTGTTTTATTGTTGCGATTGAGACCTACCTGCGCTATTGTTGACTCGGTTTAAAATGTCAATTTCTATTTGTGCTATTCCATAATACGCAGCAGTTTAGTGACATCAAATTGGTGGCAATTTGTTGGAGGTAAGTGTTCCAGAATTGATTGCCATGGGGCTATTCTATGTATCATGTATATCTAATTATGCTAATTTTTCTTGATAATCACTGCCGTTGTGAATAATGAATACGTTAAAGCCATTCTTCAAATTGGACGTTTATTGCTCAGCTTTATAGTCATATTCGCGAGTACTTGACATCTTTATTTCCAGGCCAACGTAATTGATACTGTCAGAAAATAGACAACAGGGTAGTACCATCTAATTTAGTGTCAATTTGATGGATGTTAGTGTACCTGACTAGAACGCCCTAATGCTACGTTAATTATGCACTGTATGAATCCTGTACATATAATATTGTCTTTGATAATCACTGCGCTCGCCTATACGAATAGCATCAAATCCATGCTTCCATCCTGTACATATAATATTGTCTTTGATAATCACTGCGCTTGCCTATACGAATAGCATCAAATCCATGCTTCCATCCTGTACATGTAATATTGTCTTTGATAATCACTGCGCTCGCCTATACGAATAGCATCAAATCCATGCTTCCATCCTGTACATCTAATATTGTCTTTGATAATCACTGCGCTCGCCTATACGAATAGCATCAAATCCATGCTTCCATCCTGTACATATAATATTGTCTTTGATAATCACTGCGCTTGCCTATACGAATAGCATCAAATCCATGCTTCCATCCTGCATATAAAACATTGTTATTGATAATCACTGCTCTTAACTATATGAACATAATCAAAATCATGCTTAAAATGAGACGTTTATTGTTCAGATTTATTTTATCCTCATAAATACTTTCCAGACATATTTGTTACTCAGTAAGCAATATCTAAACATATAAATTATTAAATATTAGGTTAAGCAGATGGCAAAACTAGCAATATATTCATCATGTACGTTTTGCGGTTTTTTATTATTGAAAGTACGGCTATATTTTTTCGCTTCATCGTTATGTATGACAATAATTTTTCTCTCATACCAAAAGGATGTTTCAAGATGCAAACTTAACAAGATATTTCGTTGTTCACAATTTGGTTAACTGTTTAGAATATTGGTGGTCTTACCTAGTTGGTTGGTTGACAGTTCACCTGCATGCTTGAATGCCTTATATATCTAAAAATAACCGAATATGTACTATAATTATTTATAGTCACTTTGAAATGACATTATAATGAGATGTATCCGTTGATATTCGCCCCGTACGTTTGTGGAAAAAAATTCTACCTCATGATCTGTGAAAGAAATAATACATAAACTTGACAGTATGTGACTGATTTTATATGGGATAGAAGCTTTAGTAAACTTCATAGTTAACACGTATTTTCTTTTCTCTTTCGTTTTACTATCATCATATAGAGACAATTTAATTTGCGTTTTAAACGTAGTAAAGGCTGTCTATGTTGTTATAAATAATAACAATAATAACCTTGGGGGAATGAGTTTAATTATTCACATTATTATCTTCTTATTTTATCACCGTTAAATATAAATTCTTAGAATCTTGCAGTGTTTCACCATATTGAACTTCATATTGCACAAACGAGCATGACGCGTGTGCCAACAAATGATAGGAACATTTTTTTATTGCAAACAACAATGGATGCAGACGCCAGCACTTTTGATTTATTTGTTTGTGCATGAAGTCAACCAACCGTTGGAGCCATTTGAAAGTAGAAATACTCAAATTGACAATATGTACGAATTCATTGTCACAAAATGAACTTTCAACGAAGCAGGCAACTGAACGTGAAATTAAAAATGTTCAGCGATGGCTTTGTGATAACAACTATTAGACGCGTTGCATTGAAAATACAATATGGGGTCAGTTTAGCAAATATTTAGCAGAGACGTTTTTAAATACTCCAATGTAAAATTAATGGAGACAAAAATGAGCGTAAAATAATGAAGACAAATTTGACAACCCTTTCGGAATCTGGGGTACTTCCAACAAAGATGGTATATGTGCATAGAAATGTCATCTATAACTTAGATTAATAATAAGAATAAACCTACTTGTCTATATGCATCTTGAATCTCCTGAAAATACACTTTGTGGGCTTTTTCTGCTGGTAAGAATTACGTAACTTCGAAATACTGATCCACGTCACATAAATGTACTCTAATAAGTAGGTAAATAACCCAGATTGCAGTTGAAACCGAATTCACATTCCATAGGAGAATTTTCTGCACTACAAAACGAAAAGTTGTTCACTAAAAATGAATGGTTAATCCAACATCTTCGTGAGAATTTAAATTAAAAGACTTTCATAATTTTTCGGATTACGATTCCAAATATTCAACTGATAAACAAAAACAGTCAAGGGTACAAAGTTCCGAATGCAAGAAACCTTTCATGAAAAGATTGCTATGTTGACATTTAGATAATATTTATTAAGTTATATATTGTTATATTATTAAGATTTAGGGCAAGCAGGAGCTATGATCTGTTGAAGAATTGTTTATGCATAATTCATAGTTCTCGACACACACACACACACACACACACACACACACATACACACACAAAGTCAGAGCGTCAAGATGGTTCATACCAGGCTAGTATCCACAGAAAGCGAAACATTACTGACGAATGTGTCGATTTCCACTTTTTAAGACTGATATAGTTTGATGATAACTACTTAAAGAAATTGCAACAGATAAAGAAATCTTGGAATTCTTCAGAGAATGTGATTCATATAGAGGATACAAACGAAAAAGAATAATTTATATGGTTTATAGATTTGAAAAATTTCACACGTGCTCATTTTTTAATATTACGGGAATGTCATCATATTCTCGTTTCACTTTTTATTTTATTGTATTTCCAAAACTTTTGCAAAATTTGTCGTTTTGCAATTTTCCAGCTTTACCGTAATTTGACTATTTAACTAATATTGTGCATATGTGATGTAAAACATGTCAAATTCTTTGAAAAACATGACGTGATCTTGTGGAAGTTCCTCATTAAGCTTCAGGATACAAGTCGACACCTCGTCCACTGTACGTGACGATGGCATGCTGTGCATTCCAGCAATTTGGAAAACTCAACGTAAGCAGAACCACAATATTCAAGTAACTGATAGGAACATAGATTGTGATATCCAAATATGACGTGAATTCTAGGAAAGTAATCACTGTATGAAACGTCATAAGACTTTCAATAACCGGCACACAATGCAGTCGTTTCCCACAAATTATCCTTTATGGCCTGTAAAGACTTTTCTGAAAGAAATAAAGAATATATTTTTCATGGCAATGTCATGGTAGCTGCCAAGTAAATATAAGCTGCTTTCTAGGCGCAGGTTATGTGATTCTAATGCTTTCAGAGCTTAATGCAACTTTATTGATGGGCTAGTCTGGCAAGAATGTCCTGATTTCTTATCAAGCGTACACCATCTCGGATAGTACCGAAAACCTGTGAAGAGGATATTGAAAAGTAATTAAATGTGTACATTGCAAAGTAATATAGTGATGCGTGGTTGTATGCTTTTTATGTTTTGTTTTGGAATAATAATAATAATAATAATAATAATAATAATAATAATAATAATAATAATAATAATAATAATAATAATAATAATAATAATAATAATAATTGTGGGCTATTTCTGCTAGTAATTCTGACGATTTTGATAATAATAATAATAATAATAATAATAATAATAATAATAATAATAATAATAATAATAATAATAATAAGTAGTAGTAGTAGTAGTAGTAGTAGTAGTAGTAGTAGTAGTAGTAGTATCTTCTACTACTACTGTTTGTTGGAAACAGAGTTGTCCGTTACGGATCACTGTCATCTCACCTCTGTCTGCATGGATTCGAGTCTAGGATACAGCGAACGTGGATATATGAGAAAGCTTGCCAGTAGCTTCTCGTGGGTCGGTGGTTCTATGCGGTGGTTTCCCGGTTTCTTCCTCCACCATTAATACTGGCCGCCATGAATAGCCTATCGTGTGCTGCTGGAAAATGACTTTAAACCCAACAACAACAACAACAACAACAACAACAACAACAACATCAAAGCTTGGACAAAGCAATGAAATACGGGAATATAAAAGGGCAGATTTATAAGAGCTCATTGATGCACATTGTGAATTTATGAGGTTAATACAAAGATTAGGAAACCAGCCAAGTTATGTTGAGCTAGAAAAATGACATAACCCTGACTAATTTGCTGGAAAAATAAATGTAGAAAATGGAAAAAGCAATATTTACGAATTGGATATGTTGAATAAAGACGATACCTTGTTTTCTTAAAATATGACAGGTTTGCTGGTTTGTTCAACATCTCATTTCCCATAAGGAGAACTTATACTTGCCTAATTATGTAGTTTTACTACATACATGTAAAAAGACGTGCAATGATATGAAAATAGATTAAGAATCTGCGAATCTCTTCTTTGCGAGCGATTGTACCCCCTTTGAACACGACAGGGGCTCTGACGCTGACCCTAAAACACCAGGGTGTTTCTAATTTACATATATTTTCATATAAAAGTCTTACCCTTCCACCCTCAGTTCATCAAAATATTTCAAATTTGAGTGTGCCTGGTGAAAAGCTTCAAGATACGTTTTACTTGCCACCACTTACATGTAAAGGAAAATAGAGATACAAGTTGTTGTTGTTGTTGTTGTTGTTGTTGTTGTTGTTGGGCTTAAGGTCATTTTTCAGCACAAGATAGGCTATACATGGCGGCCAGTATTAATGGTGGAGGAAGAACCCTGGAAAACCCCGGGAAGAACCACCGACCAACGAGAAGCTACTGGCAGGCTTTCTCACTTACCCACGTTAGCCGAGGATGTATACATGTAAAATCTTCAGTTCCATCTAAATTACTATACATGTTATGGAATAGATGATAGTCATAAAATCGTATGTCGGCTGACTTGGTGTATCAATATTGATGTTTGGCATTGCATACATGAAATACAGCTATATTTTCAGGCTCTTCACTTTCCCCACTTACAAATAAGATCCATAGAGAAGAGCTAGATGGAAATAATTAATTGGCAGAAAGATTGCAAGAAGTTATGGTCACCGTCAAAGGATTCAAGGGAGTGAAGTGAACATATTGTCAATGGTGAACCAACACCGCATAATTCACTACCAATCCTCAAGCTTGGATACAACGGATTTGAAGAAAGAGTTAGAATTAATTTCTTCAACACCAAACAGTTGTCATAGTTCAGCTTCAAGGTGCCAGCATGAAAACCAGGACAGAAGAGGAAACAACTGAAGATCCTCCAATTGAAGTTACGGAGAGAAACAGAGGAACTGAAATGCCATGGTATGTGTGGTATATTTGCTTACTGTTGTGTTTGCTGAAAGTGCTAACTGAACACCAAAAACAAAATTACTGACTTGGAAATGGCTGTAGAAACATTAAAATCACAATTACAGAAGCTTAAGGCAAAGAAGTATGTACAGCAGCTCTTGAAAACAGATTGCATAATTTTTTACACCCGGCTGAAGTCAAAACACATTTGACAAGCTGCATGAATACATTTCTCCTTTAGTGAACAGAAGATTTATATATATATATATATATATATATATATATATATATATATATATATATATATATATATATATATATATATATATATATGTTCGGTGGAAATGAACATTCGTAAATTTTCAAAGGCTTCAAAGATATTTGGCCGTGAAAGGAAAATTACTTCTGGGGGTGAATTTCTTTTGACTTGAATGAAATTATGACTAGGATTATTGAACGAAGACCTAGCGACACGCTTTGACATCTCTGCAATGTTGTCCTCAAGAAATTGTCTTTGACATCTCTGCAACGTTGTGCTCAAGATTTTTCTTTGACATCTCTGCAGCGTTGTGCTCAAGAATTGTCTTTGACATCTCTGCAGCGTTGTGCTCAAGAAATGTCTTTGACATCTCTGCAGCGTTGTGCTCAAGAAATTGTCTTTGACATCTCTGCAGCGTTGTGCTCAAGTATTGTCTTAGACATCTCTAAGGCGTTGTGCTCAAGTATTGTTTTTGACATCTCTGCAGCGTTATGCTCAAGAATTGTCTTTACTTGGTTAAGAACATGATGCTCAGTATTGCAGAGTCTTGTCTACATTAGCAACAAAACCGAAGAGGTTCAGACACATCCTGGATCTTCACCCTATCATAGACTGCACTGAAATGTTCATAAAAACACCAACAGATTTATACCTTCAGAGTGCCACCTGGAGTGACTATAAACACCACAATACTGCAAAATCTTGATTGCCTGTTCACCAAACAGTTTCATAATAAATATGTCACCTGCATACACAGGTCGCAAAGCATTAACAGCAGATTGTATTTTTTAGATATGGTCCCTTCATATTTGATGATTATGGCAGACAATGGCTTCCTTATAACTGATGAATGTGAAGCAAGGAATATTTCACTACATGTACCACCAGGAAAACGGGAGGGGGGCATTCACAGATGCCTTCTGTTGCTGTGAAGAAAACAAAGAATTGAAGACCATCGCATTCTTAAGGAGCAAGTGATTTGACGTCTAAAAACATTCAGAATCTTACGGATTGAAAATCCCATTTCGTTGATTGGGCACATTGGTGATATTGTTTGCAGTGCACTTTGCAATTTAAAAAAACCCATTTATAGAAATTAAATAGGCAGTTTTTATATGCTGACCAAAATTGTGCAATTTTATGAATATCACTTATTTGCATATCGATATGTTCAAATGGGCATATATTTGAATCTCGCCTATAGTTTTTTCCCACAGAATTTGTAAATACATAGTAATCGTCTTAGCCAGAGGGCACCCTTTAAAAATAAAATCACATTGTCGAAATTGATTTATGTTGGAAATATTTGTTTTATATATGTTAAGAAAAATACTGCCTAATCTAATTTTAAAACTAGTGAAATCCACATCTTTTGTTAAAATTTATACGTTAATGTCATAAGAACAGTCGTTTGCCTATACATATTTTAAAATATAAACAATGTCAAATATTGCATAATAACATATTTGCAACGTTTGAATTACATATTTGTTGCACACCTATGTCTTGCAAGGTTTGAAATAAATATTTATTGCACACGTCAGATAAACAGGCATAACACTACTTCATACATATTTTAATGTGAATGACATGCATTTGCACTTAAATAATACACAAATAACATTTGTGATAGTGAGTCACAGAATAGGTCATTAACAAATAAAAAGGAGGGAGGGGGATAAAGAACTGTAGCATGGAAATAAAACAGTATGGCACAACATTGTCCTAAATGTGATACACTATGACAAAGCCTTTTTCAGTCAAAAACAAAATTTCAGAAACCATCATTTTATACTAATTTGTGTCTAAATAGCTATTGTAGGTATTCAAAACCAAATTAAAAATTACTTTCATACATCATGACGTTTTTATTTAGCACTAACAACTTCTTTACTGACATTTTATAAAGAGCTACTCATCATTTTCTGTTGGAAGATTATCAACATTTATTCTGGAACATCTCAAAAGTACCTCGATATCACACTTGTCACAATTCACATATTCCTCCTTATAGTTTGATGGTTCATCAATAAATTCTAATGTACAGACTCCACATAGGTTCTCTTAAGTGTCTATCCCTGCACTAACAGTTTTGGATACTATTGCTTTAGCTGACTTAAGTACTATCCCATTTAAATCTACTTTAAGTGGGATAACTCTTACAGTTGCATGCTGACTTTGAATATCTGCTACGAGCATGTTTTCTTCAGATGCTACTGATTGGATCATAAATTCTGGAACAATGAATTTGCTCCAAAACCATGTCAAATCCTTTAAGATAGCTAACCAAAAATGTTCTTCTAATTTTACCCGAATGGTAAGGTCACCAAGAAATGTGAAAATAAATAAATCACAATAGTCTCTTCTCATTTCTCCATTCTGGCCTTGCACCTGATAAAAATATGGGTGAGACTGCTTTCAATTATGTTGCCCATTATTGTCCACCTGAATGTATGGTGTATTCTCATATGATGGCATCTGGTCTTTAATTTTTTTCAGATTTCCTTTTCATCTGTTGTAGATTCAACTGTATTGTATTTTTTTTTTCTTCCATTCTGCATCTGACACTTAAAGATTTTACAGTTGTTGTTGCTGGAACCTAATTCATATGCTTTGCTTGTGGATAAAGGTTTTGTTAAACCTGTCTTTACAGCATGCTCCAACTGAAATCCAGCTATATGGTTACAAGATCCTAGCATCCCTGCAGTGCATGCGCTGTAGCCATTAATGATTTATCCTCCAAGTTTATCGTGTGTCTCTTCTCAGGTCTCACTGGATAATTTCGTATTTTGACACCACCCTAATTTTTAATAAAAAAGCATGAGCCTAATTATCACAACCCTAGCATTTATAAATTCATACATAAGCTAAATATGTAATGTGGTGTACATTTACTTTGAGTTAAGCTTGTAAATGGGTTGCCTTGTTGGTGACTGCCTGTCACAGTTAAAACTAGCACTGGAGATCAAATGCGTAACTTGGGCTGCAAATGTGCATCCGACTTGGCTTACGTATTTACATGTGTCTGCTTCAGAGGTAAATATCTAAAAATCTCCATGGCTGGGGGTGATGAAAAGTATGTTAATTTGTTATAGTACTAATGCACTTTCAAGATGAATAAGGTACATACTGCCTCTCTTAGCTGGCTTCTTGCAAACAAATTTTGGAAATAGCTTTTTCTGTCAAAAATGAATGTAAAAAAGGGGTTGGTGGTAGTATAGGTTCACGAATAAAACCACGAGTTTGCATAAGAAATTAACCTTAATACCTTATTCAGAATCTTACAAACATCCTCTCAACAAAGATCATTAGTTACTTTTTCTTTGTATCTTTATTGTAAACGTATGATCATTTGTCTGCCATAGGTTATCGTCGCATGAAAATTTGCCAAAAAAAAAATGTCCTGTGAGACCTCACAACAACGCATACATCATATGGTTTACTATGCACAGCCTGAGATGATGTGGATACCTTTGCCCTCAAAATACAGTAGCCATTGTTGGGCCTTATGTCATGCAACTCAGTTTCCTTAACAACGTTGCAAAGTATCTGTAGGCTTTACCTTCCTTGTATTCGTTCATTAATCTGAGCACAATTTATTTTGGAGTCGAGCTGTTTAGGTAAGCAGGTATGACTGTTATGTAAACAAAAGACCATTCTGCGATAGCTGGGTTTCTTTTTCAACTTTCCACCCATCCTTAAGTGAATGAGGATCTAGTATAACTTCACCATTAATTATCAGCTTCTGACAGTATTCTTCCAACAACTGGCGTTCCGCACTTGCATCAACTAGTACTTTTTCTTTCCAAGTACAAAAAGCCATGTAACATACAGAAAATATAAAGAAGATTGGGTTACTGAAGTATATTCATTACATATATATATATATATATATATATATATATATATATATATATATATATATATATATATATATATATATATATATATACTTATGTATCAGGGATATTTTTGTATTAAGTCAAAGTGCCTCATTATTTATTTTAACAGATGTAAACTTTAGTAAATACAAATGAACATAGTAAAATGATAGCAGAATTTTCTTCACAAATAAAAGATTAAGTGCATATACATAGTGCTTGGTCATAAAAAAAATTACTTAAAAAAAGACTCGCTCAGACATCATTAGTAAAATTGCTTTTTGGAATGCTTTTCAAATGTTCATTATATACAGTACTACATGTCTGTTGAAAACAAATTCATTTAATGAATTCGTAAAATTACAACTTATGCATATCAGGGTAACTTACCAAAGAAATATTTTATTTCGGGGGGTGGGGTGAACGTGTGTATTTATAGCACGTGTTTAACCCCACTAGCCTTGCGTTTTATCAATAAAAACATAATTATTTACAAAAACACGAAATAGTACTATAAAAAGGCTATTTTATGGTTTCAACAATTTTCGTCGTTTTTATTGATAAAATAGACTTATAGCTGAGGTGAAGGATACAGCACTTTGCAAGCCTGGTCTTTCACCAGGTTTATTAGGTATGTGTTAAATTGTAAATAATTTTACTAATAATAACAATGGCTACACGTAGCCCACAATTTCATCAACTGACAACCATCATAGCAAATATACATGCACATTCATAAATATATTCCCACCGGCTCACTATTTTCCCCGTCAGCGATCTTACTTTGTAGCGAGCTCGTCCAAATTCCCATTAATATTTCTTTCTGAGTGACAAATCAGCTTCAAGGCATGTGTTGACCATAATTTAAACTTGTCCAAAGTCAGGTCATTCAAATCTGCCATCTCAACAGGACGGTTGTCTTTTGATTTTAAGGCGATGGGGCGTACATGTAACGACAACAATGTGATAAGGTCTAACCGCTGTTAAGAATATTCGTATATCCCGGCTCTCCTAGGCAAATTTGGGGCGCTGACGAAACTTTATCGGTGTATTGTATTGACGTTGTTTGAAGGATATTCATCGAATTAAAATTTATGGCATTTAATATAAACATTTATGTGCTTATATGTAACAACATTACACGTCTGTAAACTGCTTTACTGCTTTGTTTCTAAGAAAAAAAATCATTGGATACTGCTAATTCAAATATTTCCTCTGGGCTCAAAATACATACAAACTCCTCCAATTTTGAGGGCATTTCTCTGAATATTCTTTAGTATCACAGTAAGAATTTCAATTAGCAAACAATCTGCCAGTCTATACAAAATAACAGACTGAGAGGGAAATGTTACCGCGAGAATCATTCACCCCACATAAGTAATTATCCTGCATTCCTTGGTAAATTATATCCCTGGTGAAAGATGTCTTCAAATTGCACCAGTTCTCCACAGTTGATTGGCACATGCTATTTGTTAAATACAAAATAATATTCTGAAGGAAAAACTAATCATACCGAGCGACAAATTGGTTTTTGTTTACAACCATGACCAGTTCTGACATAGGACTCGGTCTACTATCAATGAGAACAGGTAAGTGACTTCCAAACACTTTGTTCCTCGCTTGACCCTCCAATTCCTTCCATTTCCGTCTTTGAAGACACACGAGTCTAATCTATGGCTTGTTTTACTCGAGAGATATTTTCATATTCATTAGCCTTCGGTGATCTTTTCCGAGTCATAAAACTAAATTTAAGGGCTCCTAAAATCAAGAATTTCTTGCATTTTGCTAACAGGGGCAAAGTTACACTCCTGTGGGAATCCTATTGTGCAACGAATTCCATTATACTGAGAAATTAGTATATGTGACTACGATACATTTTTTCATTAATCTGAGAACAATGCTAGATGCAAAATTATGTTCCTACTTACCATTAACTCTATTCAACTTCAGGAATACATTTTCATTGAAGAATTATCTAAGTCCACACAAAACGAATACACATTACACTCACTTTCAAAATATCCGGACTAAAGATCACACGTTAACGGTGAAATATAATTGGCTCAAAGGGTAATATTTAAATAACAGCCATGTTACCTCTTGAGCCAACCATTACGTTCTACACGAGGTTAAATTTTTATCCCGGCAGGCAAAATTCGTGAAATTCGTTACGTTTTGGAGTCCGTAACTTCAGTTTGGTACAACTCAGAAAAATCAATTATGGGAATAAGATGAGGCAATTTTGTCACCATGATCGTTTCCTTCAGATTGCTTTTTAATTTCAGTCTCTCGTCGAGCACATGATGAGTTCTCTACACTGGGATTTTTGGATGATCTTTGCTTGTTATTCTGATGAACATATAGTAATCTGATTTGATAGTTGGCTTGTGACAGTTGTACTGCTTCTTCCTATTAGGGCTGTGATAAATGTGCACATACCTTTTTCAAGATTTACGTGGGGTCCAAAGTAGCCGAGTGGTCTTAGACGCTTGCCTTTACAGCCGTCTAACACATCACCTCTGTCAATGTGGGTAAGAGTCCTCGATATGCAAGAATCGCTGCCAGAAGCAATTTTGTGGATTGCTAGTTCTTCTCTGAGTTTTTCCTCAAAGTTCTTCAGCTATTAAAACTTCCAGCCAATACGTAAAGTCAAATATGTACCCAAAATATGGCTTTCGTGTCACAAAACCAAACCACATACATTATATGCAGTAATATATTATGTACGAAGAAAGCAGCAATATTCAACATTGAGCTAAGTTCTGCCTCCATCGAAATCGCGTCATCTGACGTAACCATATTTTGTTCCAAAATTGAAACCAATAGAAATTTCGCGGTATTGAGTGTATTGTGCTTGCTATCTGCTTTTTTAGGGGGGGGGTATCATTGGATTAACACTTATCATGTCGCTATGATGTCTGCAGAGTGGCAGTTTATAATTGACTTTGGGGCATCATGGTGCAGACATGCAACATCATGTCCCACCCAGTCACGTCCTGACACCAAGCCGACCAGTCCTACCACTAACTTCTAAATGCTGAGCGAGGCAGCTGTTAATACCATTCTTATAAGTGTTTGATATAACTCGGCCGGGATTCGAACTTGCGACTTTCCTCATAGAGCAACGTTTATACACATTAAAAAACAAATAACATGCTTCAATGGTGCATTGCCTTACACGGCAATATTTACACTAAAGATGAAACAAGACACGAATGCAAATATTCACTCAATGATACATCGACTTCGTCATGCAAAACTAATTTTATATTTACCATAGTGTAAATACGGTCTTAATACAAATGTTAGTGGTTATTGTAACCATATATACTGACAATCAGGCTTCACGTTTCAAGATATAACTATATAGCTCGGAATGTACATCCTTTGAACTCTTTAACCTCCGTCCACTTTAAGTTGATGTTGTTGTTAGGCTTAACGCCATTTTTCAGCACACGATAGGCTATTCATGGCGGCCTGAACTAATGGTGGAGGAAGAAACTAGGAAATCACCGGAAAGAACCACCGACCCACGAGAAGCTACTGGCAAGCTTTCTTACATATCCACATTCGCCGAATCCTAGACTCAACCCACGCAGACTGAGGTGAGATGGCAGTGATCCGTAACGGACAGCGCTTTAGACCACTTGGCTACTCGGAGCCCCCACTTTAAATTGAAGCCAACAAGTTGTTTGTTGCCCACTACTTCATTATGTTGCTCTGTTGCCTGCCATGCTGCTAGTTTCACACAGAATTGCCATGTTGCCACCTACGAGGCTGTACAGCTATTTACGTTGCCATTTTTGCTCGCTATACTGCCATACTGCCAGCTACAAATAAACCAAACTGGCTAGGGTGTTATATTGAATAAACGTCAGTAATGATCAAAATATATGCATCCGATGAATCACACTCAACATATACATGTACACATTTCTAATAACTGCAAAAATCCATTTGAATACATAACACCTTTAATTTTCTACTTCAGTATAAATATATTAACATCAAACTACAGCAAACTAAATATTACTCATTCCAGACACGGTACAATTAACCAGAATTTTGAATATCAAGAATACAATATAAAACGGCAAATCTATGTGAGGCATTCAAAAATACTATACAATTACAAATGAATACAATTACAAATTGAACCTCATAATGTAAACAACTACCTACCCCTATGACTCTAGAAAAATGTCTAAAGTAAACACCTGCTGACAAGATCTGGGCTATATCTGTTTATCTACATAGCTGAATGCTTCCTATAATTACTAACAAAAACCACGTGCAAGATTCAAGGGTAAAGTACACGTGCGCATCATGAAATACGGAAATCTCTCTGCGAGCGACCTACAACTTGATGCACATATTATTACTAGGTAATTATTAGTTAAGATTTTAAAAAATGCATGAATCTATCACACATAAGCATTGTACAGCATAACTGAGTTATTTTCTTGTCTTATTTCGTGACAGAATATATCAGACCAATCGTCGACATTTTTGCTAAGTTAGTGAAGGAAAATCCAGAATAATTTTAAAATATTCAAATTAACAACATATTTCGTGACGTATACGCTGAATTAGGCTAGTGAATCAACTTTAAAATATAAAAACTGTAAGTTAATCACAAACATAAAAACATGATTTGTTTCTATTTTTTAAAATAGGTTTTATTGCATTATCTTCAAAATCAATATTTTTGTATTTATTGTTTAGGTAATCTATACCAAGTAATGGTTGTGCGAAAATGAGTTTTTGTCATTTTATGTTGTATCGCTCCAAAACTTTACCAACTAATAATCTTGTTTTAGGTTTAACACAATTAAACAATACATGTATATATGGCAGCCGTATAAGCGTCATGCCTTTGATACGTTTCTAATCGTGTGCCATAAAAAGTTCGATTTTTTCCACACACGTACAGCATAGAGACAGACGGAGGTCTAGATATAGAGATACATTCACTTTTAAGTAAAGCAATATTTATTGGTTACTGCATTTGTATGGGAAAATTTGAACGAGTTTTTTCGGATGGATATACTGCACGACCTTGGGAGTGCAGTATATCCTTCTGACAAAACGAGTTTATATTTTCCCATACAAATACAGTAACCTTTTTATTATATGCTCATTTCTTGTTCTTCCCAAGGCTTAAATATATAAACAAAAATACACTGAAAGAAACAAAGTAACTAACTGTACGCCGTATTCCGAACTAAATATATAAGAGTTGATGGATCATTACACAACATTATTAACATTACACAACTCCGCCCAAACAAATATGAAGTTGGTCGCGCGCTAGACGTAAGTTTCGAAAGAAAATGGCGCTTGCTCTACTTAAAATTGAAATTTGGAGTAATATTATTGATAAATACGCATTGCAACAACTTTTCCATTTGATCTGGAATGAATACCTTTTGGTATATTTGTCGATTCAACGCAAACTTTTGATTATGGTCTTGATTTATCTACATGAAGTGACTTGCATCGGTTTCCAGCAGTGTCTGCCAGTTTAATGTTTTGAATTGTGTTGACATCGGCATGGGTGTTTCTTTTCTGTCATGGAATGATTCAGATCACAATGTGGGAAAATTATGAAGCCTTTCCATTGCAATTATCGAAAACACGCTGTGGAATTTAATGTTTATTTCATTTTGAGTGCAGTAAGGAGGATGTAGTTACACTTAGAATATACTCGAAATTACAGTATAATTTCAAAATGTGTAATCAATCTCGAGAACCCATGATATGGATCATCTAATTCAGATTTACAGACCTACGAAAATATATTTTTTTGAGGAAATTCAGGATGTAAAATTGTAAGTATATTTTTGACCATTTTTATTAACAGCTAAAAAAGACAGTTTATGTGTATAATTTGCATTTTATTGTGAGGAACCTGTATAACGTCAATATATGATTAAATTTGAAACATTGTATCAAAACAGTAAACGCGGAATGTGCCAAAGCAGTTTGTATGTGTCAGTGTATGAAACATTTGCTGGTATGTGGCCGGCTATGAAATATATGCTTTAGTTCATTTATAAAAAAATTGTTTACGTTAGAAAATGGTTCCTTTGCACGTGGGATAAAGTATGAAGGTGTTCAATATCGGTGAATATTGCACGATTCTGACAATGTAAAGTTAACGGAGAGAAAAGATGAGCATATAATAATCATACAGATATAACAGCATAGATGTATGTTCGTAGATACATGTATAACTTCTATAGTATGCAGAAAGTATCGTCGTCGTCGACGTCATCGGCATCTTCATCATAAACAACAGCAATAAATGCATTAAAATATTGCAAATAGTCCACTTTAAGTATGTATTGGATATCTAACCGCAAATAAATGTCTGGTCGTGACAATTTCCCGATGTTTCCAACGAGTACATTTATCAAGTATGTTTGAATTGTATGGTCGGAATATCATCGATGCAGACGAAAAGAAGGCGATATATATGGTGAATTGTTATTATGAATATTCTCCATGATTCAGAGGAGAGGGTATTGACGGAAATATGGAAACATAACAAGATTTCAAGCGATAGTTGTATACAACTGGCATGTACTTTTTCTTTAACAATCTGCATCACGCGAATTTCATAGTTCTTTTTATCTTTTATCTCCAATGGCTTTAGAGATGGATGCGAAGATATCACCCAACAAGTATGAAACTAAAAATACCGGTAATTCTTTAGTTGCAGACTTGGGCTGAATGGCACGCGGCAGACGTCACAATAGATCAATAGCGTCACAATGGAGCGCATTTTAGTCACCTTACACAATTTGGCTGTTTATACCTCGCATTGGATTGAAATTCAGTCTTTGCTAATATATAGAAATTACGATATAGCCAACATACTAAAGTCTTAATGACTTTTGTTCAAACAGTTACTGAATGAAAGTGTGTTTATTATAATTTTGTATACTAAGTCATACCAGCATGAAGGGCACGTATTAGATATTGTTACGTGCATTATGCTGATAATTGTTCAAATAAAAGAGAACAAGACATATACTCACTCTGTATGGTCATAAACAATAAACAATGTGAAACCATTGTTGTACAGGTTGTTTAATTACAGTTTATAGCAAAACAATCGACTTTTCACATATTGTCTGAAATGGCTAATTAATTCATACATTAGATACCATGGAGATAGAGAACACATTATAGAGATAGAGAACACATTATGATATACGAAACATGTCAACAAGGCGACATCCATCCATCCAGACATCCATCCAGACATACATATATACATACAGACAGACATATATGTTACGGTCGCTTGAGTAAGGCAATTGAATCGGTAATGTTCATTAGTCAAGGTTCCGATATGACAACCCTATCTTCACCTTGACGGATCGAAAAGACATATTTGTGCCTTGTCCTTGCGACATCTATTGGATTTCGTGAGTTGCCGCCAATAGCGTGGTCCATTTCTATCGTCTGAAAATGGTCGGGGCAATTGACATTAAAAACATTACTTTGGAAGTTTAACATTTAAATTATGATTTTGTACCAGAGGAAAGCCATACAGGTGTATTTGAGTGAAAGATATTTATGAAAACTCGGATCGGCCTTGGAAAATAGCTTATTAATCAATCCATTGAAGTTGTGTGCTCCCCTTGATTCATTCATGTAGGAACAGTATTCAGACTTGAAAAATTTAATTTTAATTAGATGCGGTGGCTTGCCGCCACATTCAATGAAATTCGTATACCCGACGCACATAACTATATATTCGATACTCGAAGTTGTAGTTAGGGTTATGATATGGGAACCTTAGCTAGCGAAGATATTACAAAACAGCATGTCAAGAAGAACTCCCACAAACCTTTGTTTTGTTGTCAGTATATTTAATAAGTAATTAAATGTAATCGTTCAATTAATAAGTAACAAAGAAAAAAAGACTGGCATGTGATTTATTGTGATAAAAGCATTGTAACACGTGTCAAATTATATGATTGTAATCACTCAAAATGTCATGATATGAACATATTGCATATATCGTGTAATACTAAACCATTTATCATTATTACTGTTATAACCATACGTTGTTCTTTTTTTTCTTATAACAGTTTTTTTTTCCCAATATTTATATGTCGTATTTCCGTTCTGCTTCTAACTGTGTAGTCACGTGCAAGGTTTAAACGATTCGGTGCACCTCAATGTCTATCCAGACAAGCGGAGTAGATCACATGAGTCCAGAAGAATATGGCCGCCAATATGGAGATACTGGCCCCTCCAGTCCCCAAAAATAGGGACCAGCTCGCATAAAACTTTGAATTATCCGTCAGATAGAAATACCACATGACGCTAACACCAACAGATACTAATATAGCTGAAAAAAGATATATATATATATATATATATATATATATATATATATATATATATATATATATATATATATATATATATATATATATATATATATATATATATATATACTTAAGTCTCACAGAACACATCTTAAATATTTAACTGCTGTTAACATTCTAATGGGATAGATTGAACACTAATAAATGTTTTCTTGATTAAAATTTAAGTTGTTTTGGAGTAAATATTGACAAATATTCGATCATTCTTGCAGTTCATTCACGAGCTGATGTGTTGTATATTATGTAATCTAATTTTCTTTAACAAATTTGTAATTTCATGACAACCCAATTCAACGTTCAGTGCATCATTGCGACGTACGAGCGATTCATTACGCATTGTTCTGTCATCATTATAAATGTGCACACCATCTGTTCCTTGGAATGCTGGCAATTCGTGATGCTGAATATCGCTCTTGAAAACTTTTTCACCGCGAAATATGATGTTTCATTTATTATTAAAACAGGAAAAGCAAACACCATATACCCGTTTATAACCTGGAATAACAGTGTTTTTGCATAACTTGCAATTTAACAGAGAACGACGGATCTCGTTAATATTGTCGATGTTTCAACATCGCAAGACGATGTTTGTCATTAATTTTCTGTTGGATATATTTATGCTGCAGGTCTAGTTAAAGTTAAAGTTATAACTTTCCAATATTGGTCATTGTTACGAACACGTTAAAAAATAAATAAAAATCAATAAAGGCGGCAATTGGTCTCTTTTAAGTACGGTTAATGTCTACAAGTTGATGAATATATCTTCGTTGTTTAAGTGAGTTAGGTATTGTGGTTAGTATTTAAAGTTGCCTCCCATATCTTTTTATGTTCATGGCAATCTGCTATATGGAGATGTGTATATATGTATAGTATACTTTAACCAAACCCGTTTGTTAAAATTAATAAAAATGTATAAAACTTTAGTCATATGATACACTGATTTATAGTTTCTAACCTATCGCCAAGGGGTCCCTAATATTGTCGAATTACTGGCGTTTCAATGTATACGGAAGCGCCCGGTGTACGCAAGCAAGCAAACTACTCGCTGTCCATTTCTAGTTTCTAGATTAGTCTATTTCAGTAAAAAGTGTGCCGTATTAGTCCAAAATTTGCAATGTCTAGTTTAAATATTTCTAGAATAAACCGAACAAACAGGAGGAACTCTTGCGTAAATTTGTTTAAAATGTTTTCGATCCAAACGTTACAGAACTAATGAAATTTTCAAAGCTGGTGAACTACAGCACGTATGTTGCTTGGAAACATACACAGGCCCCAGCACATATAGCGGTCGTGTTGCTAAATAAATTTCTTTTTTTATTTAAAACGTGAACAAGTTATTTCTGGTGTCATCGAGGTTAGAATTTAATGAATGATGTGAGTAAGCTGTGTGCATATTTTTTATATCATTGATGCCTATTTTTAAAACAAATGGGAGGACGGTTTGTGGGAGTTGTGATTGTTTTGTTCTGGCAATTTGTTAAAGAAACATAAAATCAAGTGAATTTGTAACATCAGCTAGCTTTTCGAATAGAGACCAATTTTCTCTCTTGTTTGCAATCAGTATTACTAGCGTGTTTGGGTGATGTACTCACTTCCGAATAAAATAATTACAGCGATGATGACACCACAACATAACTTAGTGCCGTTCAACGTCCCGTGACAAGGGAAGCAACAAAACAGAAATACGGACACGAGACTCAGTGCTGTTCCGGATGCAAGCAGTGGTGGTGTCAGTGTGAACGCCAGCTGGGCTGAAAATAAAATCAAACATAGCAAAATATATTATGGTCTGATACATTATAAAATATGCTTTAATTACTTTGGTGGTATAGAGATACTGATATACTGTCGAATACAAATGTAAACCATTTCAGCGCGATTGCTTAATAGATATTAATATATGAGCCAAAAAAGTTTAGAACAGCCCAGCTTAGGTCGTATGATTTTGTGTAAATACTACGACGAATGCGCTCTTGTCATCAGCCATTGCTGTGTTTTCTTCGGTGTTATTTTGGTGTTCAAGTGGGAGAGGTTGTCAAACATGCTCCATATTTTCGCCCTATTTTAAGCCACGGCAATATTATAATCTGGACTGCGTTGTATCATAGGAGGCGAAATAAGTTTCCTCGATAGTATGTACGCAAACCAATCATAGCATATCTAAAATTTGTATCATCTACGTTATCAACAGTATTACCCAATCAGACCAATACAGGGTAGACGAAATATCCTTCCTGTCTTATATGGATGTGTATACTTTATATCAGAGAGATATGGTTCATCCCTTTCCTATACCATATCGGTTTGGCATGCTTCATAGCATTCTGTTCCTGACATCTATCAAATATATCACTTTTTATCAGAATATATTCAAAGTGTTTACCTCTTATATATATATTAATCTATTTAGTTTAAATCCGTGACACACTAGGTAGTTTAATGCAAACAATACTATCATACAGGTTAGATAAATTAAATTCGTACTCTACCGAGTTTCGAACCCAGGTCCGCGCGTAAATGGCACCCATCGCCTTGCCTGCACGTACCAACCCATATACCGACACGACTAAGCACGCATCACCAAAAAATGATGGCACTGAATCGGTGTTATATAAGCTCGTGCGTAGCAGATACACTCGCATGACGACCTAGTAATTAATTCTCATATATATATATATATATATATATATATATATATATATATATATATATATATATATATATATATATATATATAGTCAGAGACTATATATATACAGTCGTTCCAGATTCATATGAAAGAAATCAAGGTATATAGGATTTCTGTGTTACAATTATATATATATATATATATATATATATATATATATATATATATATATATATATATATATATATATATATATATATATATATATATATATATATATATATATATATATATATATATATATATCGCTTTTAGGCTACTGTCCAAACCTTGTTTGTCAATAATTACATGAACTGCTATGTTCAAAATTTCGTGTTTGGTTTATCTCATTCTCGTGCAATATATTTTCCATTTATTGTAATTAGCAATAGTAGTAGTGGTGGTGGTGGTGTTGAAAAAGACTTTGCCAAATGAAAACATAACATGTTGATAACTTTCTGCAATACGTCACCCAAGATTTTTATTAAAAGTTCTATTTTCTGTTTCTGTTTCAGTATTCAATTTATATATTTTCAACAATGAGCAATATGCTAATGCTTTACGTCACCAATTTGCTGATAAGATCATCTTTTATGAGTTTTATTCTTGCGGAGACATTTAGATTCAGTGTCCTACCTGTTTCTGTCTCGTTCTTAAGTCTGTTCCCGAGTGAGTAGCAGGTGCGTGTCCAATTAACACAATACTGAAATAGACCAAGGTTGTCATTGTTTCGGATGAACCAGTATGGCGTGCTACAAGCCAGGATCAGGAGGATCTGACAAAAGAAGGTAAAATCGTATAGCAAACAATGGTTTCTTTCAAATGCTGACATTGATACGTTGTAATAGTCATATCGAATTGTATTCTGCCTGAATTATTTGACCGCAATAACAGCAAAACAAAAGCAATATTTCTCGCTCAACGTATTAAGTAAAACTCAGAAAACAACGTACATTAAGCCCTTCTTCTATTACCTAAAGTCCTGTGATTGAAAAGGTAGATAGTATGGTATACAAGTCACGGTTTAATTACTAGCTTGGAATTTTGACAAGTTATTTTTTCAATATTCGGGATCTTGAGCGTATTTCAATCGTTGTCGCTGCTTATCATACGAAATTTCAGATTGTGCAAAACAATATTGAACCGGTAATACTGCTCATTGTCAGATGAACTTTTCTATGAGTCTGTAGTAAGCGTCTAATGAGTCTGTGGTAATAAATTTACGCACTTGGAAGCTGGCAGCTAGTAGTATATATGTCAACCAAAATTTACTGTCCTCTGAATTTCATAGAGATATCAAATCTACGCGAAGGTCACACACATATACACACACACATACACACACACACAAAACCATTATCCTCCATTCTGATCATATATAAGTACTTATGAGTGTTGCACTGTAAACCATATTCCGATAAACTCCAGAAAGAATACCAAGTTTTCTGTTCGTTGCCAAATATCCTTGTTTCAAAGTCTTTCATTATCGATTGAACAAGCTTTTATAATGAGACTTCTTCAGATACAAAAATGTTAAATTATACAGCGTCATAACACATTGTGCTTTCTCAACTCCGTACCTCTTAGTTTAGCATACATTCTTGAATTTAAAGATATAATGACGCTAATAGTGGTTTGACAGTAGCATAGGATGTAAAATGACTACTTGCGAACACCAATGGAATAAGGCGATATGGGTGTCTACAGGAACCTTATGTTTAAAAATAGGTCCTTTGATTATTGGTGTCTTTTGGAATTCAAAGTTCGGCAGCCTAGAATTTTAAAGGTGAATATATGGAATAAGCAATGGGTCGCCATTTTGAAATGTATCGGATCTAGTGGAAAGGTCCATTGTATTATCAATTTATGGCACTCTGGGAAATTCTGTGTTAACTTGAGTCATGTGAGTAACGGCTAAATGTCACTAAAAGGATAAGATGGGGATCCCCATCTTAAAAATGTCCATAGGTTTACCATTTTAGATTTCTAGTTGACATTCGTGCTGTCAAGTATACATTGTAGAGATTGTTAGAAGTGGCCGACTTCAAATGGGATCATATAGCCCGAAACAGAATCTAACATTACACAGTAGGTTTAACGTGTGTTGAACTATATGTTCTCTGTGGGGAAACATAATGTTAAAACAACACCAACTAAACAATAGGCCTTTTGGAATGGCCAACATCTATTTATTGGTTGACCCCAGAAGTTAGGATGCAAAATAAGGAGTTTAAAATTTAGAATTTAAAACCTTTATAAATAAAACTACTTTCGCTTTCCCATATGTTTGTGTTTGAGATGTAAAAAGTACGTAAATTCCCTGTTTTTTAAGTTAGTGTTTATTCTCATTTCCATTCAGCCTTTTCCCTTTTACATTCCAAGCATGATAATATTGATAAAGTTGTATAGAATATGAGGATAGTAAGGAAATTGTAGTTTTTGTCAGAAAGAGGAGCGTAGTGAAAAGGCCTCGAGTTTGAATTTATTTATACAGGGTTGAAGGCATGGCATGAGGAATACGGAACGTAGTTTTATTTATAAATATGTAATTGATATGTTTGTACGCTGTGAGCAGTTTTCTTTATATCTAATAATATCATAAGGAGATAGGGAAAGTATCTTTATTGTAAAGGTTTTTAATTCTATTTTACACCCCTCCTTTTACAACTAACCCTGTGTGGTCAGTAAATAACTAAGTGTTGTTCACTGAAAACAGCGTATTGGTTACTATGTGTAGTTTTAACATTACTTTTCCCATTACATGCCACTGAGATCAACACAGGTCAAACCTACTGCGTAATGTTAATATCCGTTATAGTTTACGAGTCCCTTCTGAGGTCAACCAATTCTAACAATCTATACAATGAACTGTAGATAGCATTAACTCGTCAATCAAGGACCCATAATGCTAAACCTATGGAGAATTCTTTAAGCATAGGATTTTAGATCTTACTCCCACGTTAACATATCGCCGTTATACCAATGTTAAGAAACAAACAATTCAAGATTGCATTTCCAATTGTGCCCCCCAACCCAACTGCTCTATAATGATAATCTCGTAGGCGTTTTTTATATTAAATTTCAACATGCAACCTAATGGCTATTTCCCAAACACATCTGTAAATTTTTTAAAAAATGGTTGTATAGTATTAAATATTCATCAACTCTTATAATTCACAGACACGTTTCTACCTTTTAAACATAGGAGTCTCATAGACACCCAAATCGCTGCCCTTTACTACTAATACACTGATCAGCTTAATAATAGGAGTCTGCAACCCTTATTTGAAAACATTTCAGAAAGATTTGCCGAAGAATAATAGAAAGTACTGAGTCAAAGAGAAAGGTATTTCGTATAATGTCTGAGTGTATATAGTGGATTTAACTACCTAAGTTTTCTTTCCGTTTAAACAAGCAAAAAATCCATTTACAATGACATTATTCATTATGCTGCAATTTTCTCATTTGTGATCTTATTTTGGTTAAATTTATTTCCTGATCCATTTTCCTAAAGTATGCATCCAATCAAAAACGAAAACGAAGCCTTTCCACTTTTGTTTAGTGCATACTATATAATGAACATAGTGTATGACTCTATTATTTCAGAAACTCTCGTAACATCAAAGGTCCTTTGATTTTAAAAAGTACCTTAATCAAGAATAAATACAGGCATGCATCATAAGAGGAACAGATTTTCTAAAGGGTTATGTAGGATAGTTTGTATTTTCTTTATACTTTTTTTTATAGATGTCTAATTTCATGAACCCTATCTCTATACTCCATACTGCATATATATTTTCTTTGATATATTCATACTATCGTCATTATTTATCCAATGCATAATGCTAAAATATAAAGCAATGGGAAATCACGCCGAATAATTATTGGCCACTCCATCTCTCTCTCTCTCTCTCTCTCTCTCTCTCTCTCTCTCTCTCTCTCTCTCTCTCTCTCTCTCTCTCTCTCTCTCTCTCTCTCTCTCTCTCTCTCTCTCTGGAACTTTGTCTTTGATAACGCGATTCAATTTACCACTTGCCTGCATGCTTTCATTCATACAATGGAGATGAATCAGTATGCTGGAAAACTGTTTTCCAATCACATTGGATTGCATTTCTATTACTTGTAGCAATTTTTTAAAAATGTATTCACCAAAGGGTGTTCTGATTGATATATTGACGTGTGATAATGATTTTATTTCAATCGTTGTACTTCATATATAATCATTAGAAAACATGCAGTATTTGTAATTGACCTTATGCCAGATGAAAGATCGCTCCGCCTACCAGATTACGTCACATGACCACCTGCTAAACTCCGACAGAAAAGCAGTATTTTGCCAAAGAAATTTGTTTCATTTAAGCGATATATTTATTTAAAATGATTTGTATTATTCATAAAAAATGTAAAATTAAAAAAGCATAAATTATACTGCAGTAGACAATATTATATTTGTATTTCAAGTTTGTATAGTAAAAGCCTAAGTGTTTTATTTCAATAAGTAATAAAATCAATTTTAAATTTGTTGGAGAAATTGTTAATGCAAAAGGAAATTTGCTCCAAAATAAATGCTAATATGTTTAATATATAATCATATTTTTATTAATCTTATCTGGGTTATGTTTATGCTGCCTTGGAAGTAAACAAATTAAAAACTAATAACAAAATCATAAATAATTACTGTTTAGAAGCATGCTATTCTCCATAATAACTTTAAAGTTCTATTGTTTGTCAGATAGAATTTTGATGATGATGTCTGCTGATGGAAACATGTAAATACATGCCTAATATATCGGACGATAATTATCTGAAGCCATTGTTTTTGTATTTCTTTATTATTACATTTTTGCATCCTCATCCCTCCTCCAGCCCAATGAGGAAGTAGAGATTCTTATAAGTGTCTTAATGATCATGAATATACATCATTTTTTTTAAGACAAGCCAACAATGAAATCAAAATTTTCAAACTTTCAGTCATGCAGTCTTTGGAACTACTTCCTATGCAAGAAAATAATATACATAAAAACCCGAAAGTTAGGAGTTCTCCACTCTTATTCTAGAAACGTTATGTTAGGAAAGAATTGTTTCAGTAAATTATATTAAAAACAATTTTTATTCCTGTAATATAATTGTATACTATTTCAATTATGAGTATGTTTCTCTATGTGAAATCCTACACATTGCATAATACTTAAGTTGGCAAATTTAGAACTCTTCAGCTACAGTGCTGGATAAGAAATTCCTTTCTTCTGAGTATAAGACGAAAGTTTTACGTGTTCAAGGAAAAATGTCTGACGACTTATAGACCGCTACGGTAATCGGTAAGAAAACGATGAGGACTCTTTTTGAGATTCAGGCGAGACACAAGCACTGCAATGTATGACCGTATTTGATCGCGTCTTGAGAGACTGTGTATAAGACGCCAGAAGAGTGCTGGGCAAAATTAATCCGTTTCGTCAGAACTCAAAGCGGCTTGTATCATTTGCAGGTGAGCTACGGTCTGCGTACAATTTTCTATATAGTATAAGATTTTTATGTTATGATGTTAAAGTAAGAGATCAATCTAAGATCAGTACATTTGAAACATTGGATTACTTTAATATTTGTTTACTATTCTTTAAAATAATGTATTGGAAAGTTTAATCGCTTGAAGAACCTATATTTACTTGTAAATACATCATTGATTATTGTAAAAATTGACGTTCGCTACCAACTTCATAATCAGTAATGATTGATTCAGAAATGAGATACTCTTTAAATAGTAGAGTTTAATATGCTGGCATTGTAGACTAAATTCAGTAAAATATATTTCTAATAAATGATTGCAGTATTAGTCTGAAATATTTAACTTTTGATTCTTTGGATATATTCAACATATAGTTATCTGCATGACATTATAAAAGTCAGAAATTATGCAAAAGTATGACTTGTTAAGCGAAAGAATATCGTTATTTTGTTTCAAAAAATATGTCTGTATCATCAGAACTCAAAGCAGTCCGTATCATTTACAGCGTCCCGTACCCCCGTATTGCCGAGCTTTCCCAAAGGAATGTAGCCGTACCAACACCGTTATCCTCGACACCTTATCTTTAAGAGAGCCGAACTTTCTTCTCACTTTCTCTCTCGTCCTGTGCCAGGGCATTTTTTTAAAGATACTAATGATTCTTTTTCATAGCAGGGAATGAGAAGAAGATTATGATAAAAGTCTTATCATAATAGATATATATGAATATATTTTCAATTTCAATTTCCTTTTATTTCAAACCATCAACAGGACAGGTTTTTCTATATACTTTGAAGCAAAGAAACATGTTGTTATTGACATCAATTATTTCAATATTCAGCATCTCGTACAGTCAACCACAAAATAGTATTTTTCCATCAAAGTTTTGTTAATATTTCGGGAAAGGAATAAATCTAATTCCTCTATTTAGACAATCTTCATATCGACTGTAAGAATTAAAAGGCTCTCACTGACTTCTTTTCATCCATATCTATCGAGAAATAAGCAAAATCTTTGTAACATGTGTAAATATTTATCATGACCCATTCATTATTGCCCAAACTTGTCTGTGGAAAATGGCAGAAGAACGCAATTCCTTGCGTTGTGACTAATCACTTTCGCTTATTGGTTAATGGATCAGCACGATTGATAAGTGTCGATAGGTCATTTCAATAAGACCACCAATGACGTCATTCGGATCATCTTTCAATCCAATAAATGTTCAAATTTTTTTATTTGCAGTATGCCAGACCAAGCTTTTACAAAACTTTATCTATTTGAATCAACTTAGAAATGCTGGGAAGGTGGATGCAGCTATGGCGAATCTAACCGAATTTCCATTTTTATCATTGCCAGTATGTCTATAAAATGCAAAACAGAAATGTCAAGTTTATGAGGAAAATAAAAACAGTTGTAAAGAGTATTGTGGTACTAGATCTTTTTCAGCGTGTACAGGTATACAGATATTCATATCTTTATATAGAATTGAGGATATTCTCACACATCCACCCCCAAAAACTGCATTTTGCAAGTTTGGATATTACACATTGCATATTTTGATGGGGAAATACTTAATTACAAAACGGTATTATTTTACATACTTACCAAGAAATCTCTGTCATAAATGTGTGTGTATATTTTGTCGCACATAAGATTTTCTGGCGCCGGTCTTAGTTTTAAAGGATTTAATAATATGGATCAATAATAGTGGGATTATACTTATTATCTGGATGTAAATATATTAATTAGTACCGAGCGCCCGATAAACCCAATGTATAACGGGGCTGAATCTCCATTTTGGATTTATGTCTTCTCTGGGGGTGTTTCAGCGACACCAGCCAAGTCGTATAAAAGAGGAGACGAACAACGCGAGCGCGCGTGTGCGTGTGTGTGTGTGTGTTTGTGTACTGTCTTACCACCGCTATGGGAAGCACAAAAGCTGCCGCCATCCCCATACACTGAACACAGCATCCGGTTTCATTCGTCTCCCTAACTCCCTTATCTTTGCTCTCTCTATCTTCCATTTCCTTCCAGCCCTTATCGTCAATGGGATGCACCCATCCTGATTCGAACTCTGTAACCTTGATTGTTGCAGGGGCAACTGCATTTCTGGCCTGACGTTGAGATTCGCTCTTATGAATAGTACTTCCAGATCGTTTAGAATCCTTTGCGATAAAACGTCCGGGACGGTCTGATCTCTTTAAGCCTGTCTTAGAGAGTTCATTTCCGGTTATATTTGGCTTTGAACTTCTCTCTTCGATGATCTCGCCACTGAAATGGTAGCCTCCTTTAAACAGTTTATTGCCAGTAATGTAATCATTTCCATAAACAGGATTCATTTTTTTTCTGTTGTTTCTTTGTTTTCTTTTGTTAGTGAACTATGTATAGTTATATTCCGAAGCTATTTGAATTTTCTTTTCATTCAGATCTACTTTTGTACATAACAAAATCACCCTCAAATGTACGCATGCGTGCTCTTACTAATAAGTATAATATAATTTTATCATGTTAGATATATGATGCATCTAGTTTCACGTTATCAATAAATGGAATAAGAATGTTTGCAGAAATATATATATCCCGTACGAATTACGGCCCTTTTGTCAAACATAAATACAGGTCTTCGCGCTTGTCATATGAATTTCACATATATCGTACGTTTCTGTTCGAAACTATATTCCTCTTTTTCGATGAACCCTGGAGAACGTTCCTATATTTTCATTCTTCAAAAATGTTTTGCCCAATCCACATCAATCTGCACAGACAAAACAAACATAACACTACACAGTCAATCAAAAGTGGAATAATTTAGATCAAGCTCTCGAGTTACATTGGTTCAAAGTTCATATCTGTTATTTAGGACAAGTTAAACACACAATGTGTGAAAAACAATACGTAACCAAAAACAAAATCTTTAATACATAAAGATTAAGTGATTACAACAATTGACACTTAAACCGTTATACAAAACAAATATCCGTTTCGGAACAGCGGTCAATAAAAATGGTAAGAGTGAGAGTCTATGTTCAAGTGTATGCAGCTTTTGAAAAGAAGTAATTAGAAAGTGTATCACACAATATTCATAATAATATATTTTGGTACAATTTTAAAAGGAACCCTTGAAAGTGCTAACTGAGGATAGATTCAAAAATTGTATATAAATTGACAAAAAGCTTCCGCAAAATCATTTCATTGAACGAGAATCAGAAGACTGTATCTCCTTACGGGTAGAAATAGTCAGTGTTATTCGACTATTTTAAGGTATAATGACTTTTAATGTTTGAGATTTTCACGGTAAAATTCAATCAAGACTCAATATCTTTGATACATTATTATGATTACGACAATAATATATTAAAATGTGACAGAATGTTTAAAAGACAAAATTCATAGGATTTGTTGACAACGGTCACATCTCATGGGTAAACAAAGTAGAACACTTTCGTCACCAATGATTTCAAATCGAATAGGAAAACAATAAAATCAAGGCAAAAAGTGTGTGATTTGGTGTTTTAACTTATATTAAAATATTCTTCAGTCATATCACTATAATGTCTGCAGTGTGGCAGTTTAAAGTAATGATTAGCACTGGGGCATCATATTTCAGACACGTAGCATAATGTCCCACCCACTCACATTATCCTGACGGCAGGCCGACCACTCCCAACACTAACCTCTTAATGATGAGCGCCTGTACTTGCTGCAGATACAAAACAACTAGAGACCACATGCACTTGTTTCTGTAAGTACAAAGGGCAAAGGTCCAAAAACGACACCTGCATCTGATCAAAGGAAGCATTCCGATATATCTATATGGCTGACTTAAAATTGCTAACAACAGGTGGTCTGTTCTGACGTACTTTATTTATATTGTATTAAGAATAATAATAGCATTTGAACAGATGAAAAGTCTCGGTAAATACAACTAAGATGTCAACACATATACAACACCACCACTCTAACACTGGCATACCTTCTAAGTTGATACGGGCCGATAATGTATCATATCGTATTGTTGGCTGAGCATCATAAATCGTATCGATATGTGTGGCAGGTTTTTTTTTTTTTTTTTTACAAACTACCTCGTGAAACTACGTTTCGAACATATTTCTCCACTTTGAAATAATTTTACAAGACGTACAACCGAATCTAACCGTACTCAATTGTTTTGCTTTTCCAAAGCGATAATTACAAATTATCTTCCTCTTTTTCCTAAAATCCAAATAAAATTAAATTTTTCAAGTTACTTCATATATTTAATTTGAAATGATACGAATAAATCTCAGATCTATAAAAAAGTCTAAATTTATCTTTAAAAATTAATGTCTTGATAATATTGTTGTTGTAAGGTTTAACGCCTATTTTTCAGCACAAGATAGGTTATAAATGGCGGCTAGTATAAGTGGTTGACGATAAACCCGCGAAAATCCCGGAAAGAACCTCCAGCCCACAAGAAGCTACTGGCTCAGTAAATTATACTGTGCTGACATACAAGAGTTTTTGTATCAAAACAGAAGTGCAGACACTGAACTAACAATCTTGCTAGCTGACATAATAGTATAATTATACACTGACAGGCAGTGAGACTTTAAGTGAGATGCCAACACCCAAGCATGACAATTATCAGGGAGCCAAAGAGCACAAAACATATTGACTCAATATACGAGAGAACATTTAGTTCACTTGAGAATTTACACAAAATTCAAATGAAACACAAATGCTCTCTCCTGAAAATCTTAGAATGATTTGCCGTCTTACAATGGACTTTGTGTTGCTAGGATGATTTGCAGTCTTACAATGGACTTTGTGTTGCTAGGATGATTTGCAGTCTTACAATGGGCTTTATGTCCCTAGAATGATTTGCAGTCTTACAATACACTTTATGTTGCTAGGATGATTTGCAGTCTTACAATGGACTTTATGTCCCTAGGATGATTTGCAGTCTTACAATGCACTTTATGTTGCTAGGATGATTTGCAGTCTTACAATGGACTTTTGTCCTTAGGATGATTTGCAGTCTTGCAATGGACTTTACATTGCTAGGATGATATGCAATCTTACAATGGACTTTTTGTTGCTAGGATAATTTGCAGTCTTACAATGGACTTTATGTCCTTAGAATGATTTGCAGTCTTTCAATTGACTTTATGTCCCTAAGATGATTTGCAAGCATACCAATGACTTTATGTCCTTAATATATTAACATTAAAATGACATTTTTTTTTAATTCAAAACTTTTTTGAAAATGTTTATTTGAACCAAAATCATTGACATTACATTTGGCCATCATAATGGTACACATAACATCTTACAGACAATGTGATTAAAGATCAAAGAAATAATTATTTTTATAACAATCAAAATTAATTTGTCAATAATATAATTTTGTAAAAGATAAAATAAAAACGTTTTTATTATATTCTCATGCAAAATAAAAACCAATCAGGACAAGATTACTGAAGAATTTCAAACATTTCTTGCTGATGGACACTACCTAAGTACTGGTAATGGGAAATGGTACCATGGTATGTTAACACCGAAAAAATATAAAGCGGTAAACCATGTATCTTTACTGAAGAAAAAAACAAACCACCTTGCTATTATAATCCCTCCGCCCTATAAACTTTAAACGCAAATGTTAATACAGTCTAAACACTGCAAACAATATTGAAGTTACTGTCAGCAATGGTAAATTGACATGCGTCTCTACTGAGACAATAATTTGTCAGGGCTCAAAAACATTTTCAGGTGGCTTCTTGTCTTGCAGTGTAAATGATTGGAAAATATTTCATGTCCTGCAAAGTAAATTATATGGAACTATTACATGAACTGCAAGGTAAATGATTGGGAACTTTTACACATCATCCAGGGCAAATGATTGGAACATTTACATGTCCTGCAGGGCAAATGATTGGAATATTTACATGTCCTGCATGGCAAATGATTGGGAACTTTTACACATCATCCAGGGGTGTTGTTGTTGTTGTTGTTGGGCTTAACGGCATTTTTCAGCACACGATAGGCTATTCATGGCGGCCAGTATTAATGGTGGAGGTAGAAACCGGGAAATCGCCGTTAAAAACCACCGACCCAGGAGAAGTTACTGGCAAGCTTTCTCAAATATCCACGTTTGCCGAATCCTAGACTCGAACCCACGCGGACAGAGGTGAGATGGCAGTGATCCGTAACGGACAGCGCTTTAAACCACTCGGCCACTCGGGGCCCCACATCATCCTGGGGATAAGATTGGAAAATTTACATGTCCTGGATGGCAAATGATTGGGAACTTTTACACATCATCCAGAGCAAATGATTGGAATATTTACATGTCCTGCATGGCAAATGATTGGGAACTTTTATACATCATCCAGGGCAAAATGATTAGGATCTTTTACACATCATCCAGGGCAATTGATTGGAATATTTACATGTCCTGCATGGCAAATGATTGGGAACTTTTATACAGTCATCCAGGGCAAAATGATTAGGATCTTTTACACATCATCCAGGGCAATTGATTGGAATATTTACATGTCCTGCATGGCAAATGATTGGGAACTTTTATACAGTCATCCAGGGCAAAATGATTAGGATCTTTTACACATCATCCAGGGCAATTGATTGGAATATTTACATGTCCTGCATGGCAAATTATTGGGAACATTTATACGTCATCCAGGGCAAAATGATTAGGAACTTTTACACATCATCCGGGGCAAATGATTGGAACATTTACATGTTATCCAGGGCAAACGATTGGAACATTTACATGTCATCCAAGGCAAATGATTGGAACATTTACATGTCATTCAAGGAAAATGATAGGAACTTTTACATGTTATCCAGGGCAAATGATTGGAACATTTACATGTCATCCAGGGCAAATTATTGGAACTTTTACATGTCATCCTGGGCAAATGATTCGAACTTTTACATGTCATCCAGGGCAAATGATTGGGTACGTTTACACGTCATCCAGAGCAAATGATTGGAACATTTACATGTCATCCAGGGCAAATTATTGGTACTTTTACATGTCATCCAGGGCAAATGATCTATAACTTCTACATGTCCTGAATATACTTGCTCATCATGCACCCTTGATTATCCTAAAATACTGCATAAAAGGGACATCATCCACCTGGGGCACCTTTTGATATCTCTACCTGATTTGCATAATAGCACCTTTTGGCATCTCTGAAAACATCAGTCATTTTGATCAGGTTTCCGTAACGCCACCTTCATGGAAAACCCCTTTTATATACTACATTTATTAGTGTGAATGACCAGTATGTCAGACAGCATGGTCACCGTTTATGCTCTGGTCGAAATCTGTTATCTAAAGTAAGTAGTTCACAACTGTGTCTCTCCAAAATGGCAGTTGCAGATATTGTTCTGTACTTGCTCGAGTTTTCATGATTAAAATCAGAACTACAAAAGTTTCAATAACTTAGGTAAAGGTTCTGATATTGATCTAGGAAGCCATTGGTTTTTTTAAAAAATTCTCAAATTCAGCTGATTTAGTGACAACGAACTTTTAAATTTCAAGTATGAGAAATGGCATCTACAGTTGATCATGTGGCTTCACTGACTTGATGGTGAACGAGTTCTCTCAAGATTTTTAAGCACACACAACAATATTTTGTAAAAAATAATTATACGGTTATAACGACCATATTTTACTTTTAAATCTTTTCATTCATAATATATGATTACCAAAAACGTAAAATAGTTCAAATTGCTGTTAAACATAATATACACTTCACTACGTAACAGGCCTATGTGTAGCACACTGCACTGGGAAACTTAGCTACATGCGTATCAAAGGGCTAAAAAGCCATACACTCTATGAGGGAAAGGGTTAAGCCCTGATACAACATGGAACGTGGCCAGTAGATGGCTCATAGTTTTCTTTTTAATAATATTAATGGAACTCTTGAATCATGACCTTGTATACTCAAAATACATTTTGTATGAAGACAAATACAATCAGAATGTTGCAATACACTGAACAACACTCAAGAAGAAATGATGAATTTAGAAGACAATGTCAATATCACTCAGAACTGGTATGACAACTATATCATCATCAAGAATTTCTATGAAGTAATCAATATCATACATAAATTTCAAAATTCATAATACATGTATGCCATATTTTCTTGAATGTAACAAGCCCTAAACAACAACACTGACTTTGATTCAAAGTCACATAATACCATATATATATATATATATATATATATATATATATATATATATATATATATATATATATATATATATATATATATATATATAAAGATATATATATATATATATGTATATGTCGATAAACACAGAATTTTATCTTCTTGCTGTTTATGTCAAAGATCTCATTCTATGTTGTCTGCAGTTCAATTTAGTTAGATAACACAATCTGGATTGTGTGCAAATGCTGTCTAATTATACAAGGCATTTAAATATTATAACATGCAAAAAAGCCTCTGCTGGCCTAGTGGTTAAAGTGTCCACCTCGGATGCAGGAGGTTGTGAGGTTGTGGGTTTAAACCCTGGTTGTGTAATAACAAAGACATAAAAACAGCTGCCTTGCTATGTGCACAGCATCACAAAGCTAGCTTTAAGACTGGTCAGTCTGCTGTCAAGTTAATGAAACTGGATTGGATATTATGCTACGTGTCTGTGGCATGTTGCCCCAATGCTAGACATCACTATAAACTGCCTAACTGCAGACATTGTAGAGATAAGACTGAAAATATTTTAAAGCAGCATTAAAAATCCAAATCACACACACAACATGCAAAAATACTGTTTGCCACAGGGGTAGAGAAAATCTACCAAAGGTAATCAAACAATTCAAATAATGATTGATCTCACTTACAAATACAGACATTATTAAATATTTCAAGGCATGCCCTATTATCATCTAATATATGTCATGAAAGTCACTGCTGAATGCTACCATAAAACATCTGAGCAGCTGAATGATGCAAATGAAAAAAATATTTTTACAGGTCGCAAAATGCAAAATTAGGTGTAACATTGTTTCATTTGTTCAGTATATCCCTGTAATGTGGGATATACTGAAAACACTTGAAAGTAATGGAGGGAAATAATTGCTAATAAGGCAAGTCTTATATACACCTTTCATTCCTTCTCTGGTAAATAATGTAATCAATTATTCCAGGGAAAAAATTATCATGTGCATAGGGCACTGATCTACCACCACTGTAAACATAACCACACCTTCTCATTAGCATGGCACACCATATTAAAAAAAATTAACATTGAAATCTACCTTGTGTTAATTTGTGGTTTTTTTTGTGTGTAAATACTAAATTTATGACAAATCATTTAAATTTGTTGAAGTCCCAATGATTTGAATTTGTAAATGATATATAGCTGCAGTTTTCCAAGTGATGGAAATTGGATCTTTATGTCTGAAAATTTTTCTGTGGTGTAAATCTTTTGATTGCCAGCTATAGTATTGGTCAGCCATCTGTAGCCATTCGATCATCTTGTGATTGGAAGAAATAGTTACTGATCAGCAGTTGACCGGTATTGGCACTTGTAAAAGTTTGACATACAGTGATAGTACTGGTTAGTGTTCTTTATATATATCAGTATATGTCAAAGTCCAAGTGATATGTAGTAGTATTGGTCTAAGGTCCATAGGTAGTGGCACATATCCAAGTCATGTAGTAATAGTATCAGTCACTGGTCTGAAGATATTGTCACATGTAAAAGTTTGAAATACAGTGACAGTATTGGATAGTGTTCTGTATATGTCAGAGTCCGACTGACATACAGTGGTAGTATTGGCCATAGCTATAGGCACATGTCAGAGTCTGACTGACATACAGTGGTAGTATTGGCCATAACTATAGGCACATGTCAGAGTCTGACTGACATACAGTGGTAGTACTGGCCTTAGCTATAGGCACATGTCTGAGTTTGACTGACATACAGTGGTAGTATTGGCCATAGCTATAGGCACATATCTGAGTTTGACTGACATACAGTGGTAGTATTGGCCATAGCTATAGGCACATGTCTGAATTTGACTTAAATCCAGTGCTAGTATTGATCAACAGTCTGTATATATCAGCATCTGTCAGTCTGATTGATATACAGTGGTACATTCAACTGCAATCCCAGTAGCATATTATTTATTTCTTATTTTCAATACCGAATCTAATGCCCAAGTACAGCACAGAAGCCATGCACTGGACATCCTTTTACACTGAAAACAAGTAAAGAATCCACTTAGCTGGTAGAGCAGAAGTTAGGTTTCCTTAATGGAAAACTAATTTTCATAATATCCTAATTTTTTCTAAATATCATTCATCTTTTCTCAGCTTGAACAAATCCTCTCATACCTTATAAAAGATAAACAGGAAAAAAACATGTCCAATGTAACTCGTGTAGTTGTAGTAAAATTGACACAGTAATAAAAGATACTGTAATACCAGTGTAACTGGTGTAGTAGAACTGACACAGCTATAAAAGATACTCTAATACCAGTGTAACTGGTGTAGTAGAATTGACACAGCTATAAAAGACACTCTAATACCAGTGTAACTGGTGTAGTAGAATTGACACAGCTATAAAAGACACTCTAATACCAGTGTAACTGGTGTAGTAGAATTGACACAGCTAAAAAAGATATTCTAATAGCTTCTACTAAGGAGTGTGTCCAGAATTAGGTGTGATTAAGTAAATGACGATGGTATATGGCAAAAATTGGATCTGGAATAAATATCTGAAAACTTTTGGATGGCTAGTCATTTATATTAAGGAAACTAAAATAACAAAGAATTTTAAATTCCATTAAATTTACAAACTGGCATGATGTCAATTGTGTGTTTTCACTATGGATAAATGAACAAGGATACCTGTCTTAAGACATTCTGATTGAAGTTAATATAGGTAATTTTAAACGATATGCAAACTTGAGAAGAATCATGCTCTATTTATTCAACATCTTTTTTATGCATTTGGCCCTCTTTCAGGTTTTAAGAAAATAAAATAGAAAACTAATTTTGTACAGTTCATTGCTCTCATCTTTGATATAAATAAAGTGAAAATGAAAACTGAAGCATTTTTGAAAGTGGAAATAGTTTTAATGCAGTTTTTGACAAAACTTCACTGGTAAATATGAAATTTAGTCAAGGAAGTTGGATCGTGCAATTAGTGTAGGTGAATGGACTAGTTCTTTTGTTTTGGCTGTACATTGTACAAATGATATCAGTCTGATCAGCTTTAGTTTTAAACTTCTTCACAAATACTATCAATTACCACAAACAGGTTTTCTGGAGACAATAAATTTCAAGTGATAAGAAAAAATGTACATTTCTGTATACTGTGCAAAACAGGGAAACATTCCAAGTCTGTTTGTTTAGTCATTTTCAATGGAAATTATTAATTTTATTGGAGAGGTGTATAATGTATAATAATATAATGTAATGCAACAACTGTCACATCAAGTAAAGGAAATGTAAATTTGTACAATTGGTCTCAACTTGTGACCCAAATGTAAGAATTACATTAAATGATACTTGATACAAAATAGCAACTGAGATAAACTTATTAATTTCTAAATTTTGCTTTCAAAACGTTATCTACAGATTATGATGTACGTCAAAAATTGCAAATCACACCTAATATACACATTTTATCATATATTAAGTCTCTTACATTTGCAAATTGAACAAACTATTGATTGTAAGAAAATAAGCAGACAGCATAACTTCTGATACAAGATTTTTTGTGGAAAAAAGGTCCATCCTAAAGCTGTTTTACATGTTCATGCATGAGACAGTCACAAAGTAAATAACACCCCATTTTCACAAAGTAGGCAATTTAAGAACACCTTGGTGTGTATGTGTGTCTGTGTGTTTCTAAGTAAGTATATAATATGTAAAGGTTTGAATAAAAAAGTTTAAGGTGATGTTAAGTGGAATACAATAAATTCTGACACTTATGATCAATGAAAAAAATTAAAAAGAGTGTTGGTTTTAATATTGTTATAGATATGACAACACATACAACAGTACTATCACATTTTTTTCAGTTTCTTGTTTATCATGTCACAAATTCTTTAAAAAAAAGGATATTTTTTATTGTTATATGAAGCTATATTTCAATTATAATTGCTCCAGTTTATGGAAAAGGAAAATGTAGTATTTTGTTGAGTCTGCTTCTAATTAATTTGAAATCTCAAAATTCCCTATATGCATACAGTACAGTACTAAAATATAACCATTAAATGTGATGTTTCACATTATTGTTAATTAATTAATCAATTATTATTAATATAAGGTTGTGTATTGATTTTCTTTGTTATGGCAGTGATAATGTTGTCAATTTCAATTACAACTATAAACAAAAAATATGTATTAATGAAATCTCAATTACAACTGTCAACAAAAAAGCCATTAATAATGAAATTTCAAATCTTAAGGAATGTGCTTGTATTCAAATAAAGAACCATTTCAAAAAACACTTAAACTCATTAATGAACCAGTTTATTTTTCATTATTTTATGGCACAAAAATGAATTATACTGTACTCTAATGTACACCAACTCACATAATGCAGGAACAGACAACTCTGTTCTCAAGCATCTAGTTAAAACAGCCCATTATCTAACAGTTGGTCCGACATTCTCACAATAGGTCACACAAAACATGTTTTGCACAAATCATGCAAATATTGTTTAAATGTTTCACAGAAAATGAACCAATTTCATTCCTTGTTATAAACGTCTATTCGCATCCGAATATCAATTTCTTCCATACTTCTGGAAGACTGTGATAAGGTTTTCATACACAACAAATGTGATGCAGCATGCTGGCGTCACCCTAATCAGGCCTGGTACAAGTCCCTTGAAAAACCCCATCAGTCCTTCATACCTGAACAAAGAGATCAGGAAGATTTTACTTTGGTGTATGAAATGCAGTTATCTCAACTGGTGCAATTATCAAACATGATTAGACAAGTGAAGATGTATAAGGATGGAAATAGAGAAAGATCAAATGATAAATATTGTGATGGGCACAAAGGTAAAATAAAAAATAAAGAAAAAGAGACACATCTACAGTTACAAAGACAATAATCAGATATATAGTAACAGGTATTGTAAACAATTTGCCTCGACAGGACAAAGTGTATCACTAGACAAATTATATCATAAATGAAAAATAAAGAAAAAAGGACACATCTACACTTAATTCACACACAATAATCAGATATATATTAACAGGGATTGTACAAAATTTGCCCTCAATCAGGACAAAGTGTATCACTAGACAAATTATATCATCAATTGACAAAATGTATTATCACTAGATAAAAGTTTATTATTACTAAAAGTATATCATCTCTAGACAAATCGTATCATCACTTGACAATGTATCAATGCTCGACAAAGTGTGCCATCATTAGACCTGTTTCAGCTATTAACAAAAACTTAACCACTCTATGATTCTGCAATGCATGCATTTCACAGAAAAATGTTTTGCAAGCTTTATTTCAAAATATCAGCCATATTCTGGTAGTCAGTCTAATGCATGTGATTTGTGGCTCAAAGTCTAATGGTGTTTTACCTTACTATCAAATTTTGGATTTACTTACCCACATTTCTTTGCTTCCCTGGCAAATTGTTTTGCACAAGGAGCAAGGATAAAGGGTCACATTATATTCACAGTCATTACTTGTCTATTTGTATCTATCATATTATGTGAGCAGAACAATAGAACTTTCCCATGAAGTTCATAATTGATTTCTCTATACAAGCTAGGGCCATTGCACACACACACACACACACACACACTGCTAATGATGTACATTCTGCTGTAAAACCAACTAGCCAGAAGTACAATACTGTTTACACGCAAAATTCAAGGCTCCAAGGATGTAAAGTTTTAGTAATATTCTGCTGCTGTGAGGCAAGAAATTAACCTTGAAAAGCAAAATTCATTATTCAGTATGATTTGGGTAATCTAATTTTTCAGGAAAAAACTCCAGTAAGAACCACTAACTTAAGGTAAGCTACTGGTAAACTTCATACATACCCACTTTGATCAGTAAAGGTGAAAACTTTAGACCACTCACAAAAATTAAAGTAATTTGAGTAAATATCATTTTCTATCAATTCTTTATCTCTTGTATCAATATGGGTATCAATAGAGATAAATAATTGATACATTGTTAAATTGATTAATCATTTCAACCCTCAAAGCGACTTATGTAGAGTTGTTGTTGTTGTTGTTAGGCTTAATGCCATTTTTCAGCACACGATAGGCTATTCATGGCGGCCAGTATTATTGGTGGAGAAAGAAACAGGGATATCACCGGAAAGAACCACCGAGCACAAGAAGCTACTTGCAAGCTTTCTCACATATCCACATTTGCCGAATCCTAGACTCGAACCCACGCAGACAGAGGTGAGATGGCAGTGATTCGTAACGGACAGTGCTTTAGACCACTCGGGGCCCCCGACTTATGTAGAGAAGAGGGCACAATTTATACATCTACAGATAACAGAAGATTTTAAATAATGCAATTTCCATATTAGATAGATGAACTGAGAACTTCTAAGGCCTGCTACAACAAGATACTTTGTTAAACTTACAAAAACTAAATGGACATCATTCAGATTCTAATAAAATTCAATAAATCATGATTTTTGTAAATTTAGATGGCAACAAGATCCAATCTGTGCATAAAAATGTCTTATTTAATTATGTACTTGCGTTAATAGTAGGAAGATTTTGGGCACAATAAATTCAAAATATTTTTTCCAACACAAAATCATGCCTTGAAAAAAAATATATTTAAGATAATAAGCACACCATTTGTTTGCAGAAATTTTGATTGTAAGTTAAATATTCTCAGACCATTTTCTGTTCAACTGCTTTGATCTTCATGCATAAACCAAACATTTTTTTGTCAAACTGCTGCTCTATGCTATTTATCAGGAAAGTGTGTTTCCTCTTTGCAAATTATGTTTTTTTTTAACAAGTTATTTTCTAACATCAGAGTTTAAATTTTGTCTGGTGACAAATTGTTGTACATGTAATAGCATTAATTAATGTTTTAAAAATCATGAATTAAGTCATTTTTTCCCATTTACCTCCCTTGATGACCCTTATTTTACCTCCCTTGATGACCCTTATTACAGTACTCATCATAATGCTGTCCACAGAAGTCATAGTGTACCAACTTATTGCTAGACTGCCTTATAATGCAGTACATGCAACATATAATTTGACAACACTGAATGAAAGGGGATATCAGCCTTATAACATGAACTATTCTATAATGAATGAATTATAGTAAGAGTGTTGTTTATTGTACCAAGACCCAGCCGATTCTTTTTGAAAAGTGACAAAAAATCAAAACTGTTGTAGTAGGATAAGACTTGTTAATTCACATTTTATCCTACAAACTATTTCTGTGTCAACACAGTAGTTTTAATTCATATTGTACCAATTACCATGAAGTGTGTGGTTCCATTATTCAATGACTTCGTGTGGTTCTAATTTTCATCACCTCTGAGTGGTAACAAATTTCAAAGTGTTTGTGACTGCTGCAGACCATGATTTTAATGACCCAATGAAATATTTCCTCCTGCAAAAAAAAAAATGGACCTTTTTCCAAATACAGAAATTCTTCTGCGGAAAGAAGGGGACCGTTTTCACAATACACAAATCTTTCTGTAGAAGAAAATAGGGCTGTTTTCATAATAAAGAAAATAGGGCTGTTTTCATAATACACAAATCCTTCTGTGAAAAGATTGGGTTTCTTTTCCCTAATAAATAAATCCTTGTGAAAATAATGGGCCTTTTTTCAGATGCCCAAATCCTGTGAAATGAATGGGACCATTTTCCAAATACACTTGAATTTCAGTACTGTGGTCAATTATGATACTATTGCTCCTCTTTTAACATGGGTAGTCAGGTATCCCTAGTTAAATTTTGTTTTATATTTGTGATTTTTTTATTTTATTTCCTTGTTCACAAGAACTAAATTTTAGAACTACATTATAAGGACTTGAGTCTTTAAACCCTTCTTTTCCATTTTATATCTCTTTAAAAATTCTTTTTTTTTCTTTTAACCTTTATCTTGCAAATAATAATATTTACTTTTAATTGGAAGCCTTTGTCTTTCATATGTTATCAGAATTATTTTTTGTATTTGCTTTTTTTTTAATAAATAAGATATCTGTATCTTATTTTAGGACTACATATTTACATTTATTTGATCTGATTCATTGGATTTGATTCATCTGTCTAAAGTATTTTTAAAATATGCCCTTTATAGTTTCCGTCAAATGGTTGTTTTGGGATTTAATATTTCCCAGTGCATAATAGGCTATGCATGGCAGCTACTGTGACTGGTTGAGGAATCACCCCGAGTGGGACTATGTCTCAGTTGATCAGCTGAAACAGTGATCGGTAAAGGCAAGTGCTGAAGGCCACTCAAGACCCATTTATAATTTTTAAGTAAATTTTTACTTGGCACAAGCCATGAATGTGCTGATGTGCCATCAGACCTTACATACATATATATCATAAGAACCAATTATGACATGATTAAAGCACAAATCTCTTTGTGGAAATAACACTTTATCAGAATACAAAAGTCCATTGGAAAGAATGGCCCTTTCCTCAAGTACACAAATCCTTCTGTGGAAACAGAGATGACAGTGATCGGTAAAGGCAATTGCTTCAAACCACGTAACCACCCATATATAAGTTTAGTGCCAAACAGTATTTGGCAATAGTCTACAGTGTGTTGATGTGTCATCCAACACACACACACACACACACACACACACACACACACACACACACTCTCTCTCTCTCTTTATATATATATATATATATATATATATATATATATATATATATATATATATATATACACACACACACACACACACAAACCATGAAAACCAATTGTGACAATTTTACATCAATAAAATACTTTTTGTGTTGCAATGCACTGGAATACACAGCATTGTTGTAACATACCTGTACAATGCATCCTCACTTACAATGCTTATCTGTTTCATGACTTCCATTAACAGTATCATACAGAAGGAGCACTGTGTTGAATAAATGTCATTTCTGACATGGAAAAAAAATTAAAGTCAAAGTGATAATTTTCTATATTTCGAATCTTGTGCATGGAATTATTGCAAAAAAATTTAACATCAAGCCATACCATTTTATTACTAAAGATTTAATGAAAATTGTAGGAAAGGAATGAGCCCTGTGATTGTTATTACTCGAACACATAGTTCCAATTCACTGTCATGCAGATCACTGTAAAAATATTCTAACACAAGCATCAGACTGCAATGCAAAAGTTACTTTTTAATTACTGCTCATCAGTGTACAATAGGATAACTGACAGGTTTGGATTGGGAGTGGGCAGGGGATGTCCAGGTCTCAGTTAACCATTTAAAACAAAAAATACAAGACATTTGGATCTAGTGAAATTAATTTGACTAGCAATATTTTGGACTGTCATTTTCTGGCTCAGTTTTTGCATTGAGGCAACTAAAGTTGCATTGCCCAAAGACATACCAACATGCTGACCTGGGGTTGATACAATAGATATTTTTTAACATGTAACCTTTCACTTGAGAAACTGGTATGCTAACCAATAAGCTACAAAGGTTTCTGCCTCTGTTAGTTGCCTCCTACAACAAGAAAGAGGGCACAATGGGCCAATTCTACATCTCCAATCCCGCAGCAGGTTGACCAACTAGAAACGACCGTTCTTCTAGAAAACCATGTAATATTTATCGAACCAAGTTTGATGCCTTCCAGAGTAAAATATAATCCATGTGAAATGGACCTCATAATCAAAGTCTGAAAGCAGTTCCACCTTCAGCAAGATTGCTTGGTCGGACTTTCATTTAATGTCTCAACTTAGAACAGAAACAAAACTTGAAATTTCCAAGCTGGTTAATTGTAAAATGGGATACCATAACAGTGTTCAACCCATATTCTAAAACAAGCTCATTATTTGAGATTTGGTGTCGAGTTACTAAAAACTGCTTTCATAAATATTTTACAAAGATCAGGGATGAGCAAATCCCATAGCCCAAGATCCCAGATTAATCATTTTTGAAGTCTAGTAAGTAAAATTTTCCAAGTCACAAGTGCAGGACAAAGCAATTTTTAAAACAGTCAGGCTAGTCCATATTTTCGTGCTTTAATTATTATATCTACCTTTACTTGGCCAATCATACCCTCCGGGTGTACTGAATACTTGATTCCATTCTGTTAAGCATAAAACGCGCAATGACAGTGTTATGGCCATTCTATTCACAGTCTGGTTAGAAAATATAAATCAATGAATGAATTGACTAAGTTCGGTGCACTTTATATCAAATTAAAGGTTTCAGTTATTGAAATCTGTGGGGGAGTTTACAAACAAACAGGTTAATAGACTAGGACTATAGCCCCTCTTTGTATATACATTTGCATCCTGTTACCACTTGACTCCATATTGGGCTAAGCGACCAAATTATCTACAAATCAAAACGCATCAAACAGAAGAAAAAAGCCAGTGTTGCAAATTATACATGACTTTCATTTTTTTATATGTTCGACTTGTTTTCCCCACAGCAACATTAGAAATGGTTAATTGTTGATATCACATAACAATTTGAATCCTGAAATCATTGACATGTGAGTCATGAGATTTGCAGATTTTCGAAGTCATGTGATTCTGAATGTAAATGTCGAGTTCCATGTCAAATTTCATCAACTCTATTGTTTCCGCTAGTCTATCAGTGGATTAAAGCTAAAATGAATGCAATATCTGAAAACAAATCATATTCCTATCAATTTCATGCAGGTATATCTCTGATGAAAGGTCGTTTAAGTTTGCTAGGCCGATTAGTATGTGGCTACCCTATGCAGACACCAAATGGTATCAGCAAATTCAACTTTTTGATAGGGAATGGACTATAACCCTACACCCCAACATAAATGTTCAAATATCAAAAATGGGGTGGCAAGGAATTCAGAGGAAACGAGCGACTCACTATGATTTTAATCCAATGAGTCAGTTTAAATTAATGATAGGTATTTTACCAACATCATTGTCAGTTTAATTTATGAACTGATTAAATGACAGTAATGATTCTTTAATTTATAACTGATTATACAGATTATTAACTTCCATGTGTGATATTATGTTTGAAGCAAAACAAGTACGCTAATTAATGAGCGGTTTCAGTTCGTATTTAAAAGATAAAATTGATGTTATCACTTTTGAAGTAGTAGTTATCAAGCAAGCTGATACTCTGTGGATAAAATAAGTTTGCTAAACTATTTTCGTAAGGAAGGTAATAACAGCGATTTGGAGAAGGTAAATTTGTTTGAAAATGGATGGATAAAATATAAGACGGACGCAAAGTGTAGCATAGCAATTTCTCCAAAGAGACATAAGCAACAATCCAGGATGGCAAAAAATGTCAAATATGATACTACTAAAAGACAAATTTTCAGCCACTTTGAGTTGACTGTTATCCCTGGCTTGAATATATTGACTCAGAAGGAAAGATGTTTTGCAGTTACTGCAAACAATATTCAAAGCTGGCACAGATAGGAAATTCACCCAGATGAACAGTTTTGCAATTTGACCAGAGCTTCAGAACTTTAACCCAGACACAGCTATCAACTGCTTGCTTAGTGCTGGTGCAGGTGGCAGACATATAGACATATTTTCAAATCCATCATCTAAAACATATATAAATTAACCTGAAGAAGTCAAATGTATAACAACCAATGTTTTTAAAAACTTTAATTCTTTTAAGAAATAATTATGGTGTATATAGCTTTTCTTTCTAAGTATTAAGTACATATATTTCATCAAATCTCGTTAAGTGATTACCATTTTGAGACCAGTGAAAAGTAAGGTGGGACTAGTGAATTTTCTGAAACCGTTTGTCCTGGACTAGCGGTTAAAAGAAAAGTTTGCTCAGCCCTGAAGATATCAAATTTAGAAACAAGCACTAAAATATGTCATTCAAGTGGGACCCGATCTGACATTCACAAGATATCTCAAACTTTTTCCTTGAATTGAGAGTTTCCTAATGTCCTTCTTTATGCACAGTTGGCAATGATTTTCCTTGAAAGGAACATACTGTAAGCATCAAAGATCTTATATTTGTTTTATAGCAGTCTTGATTGAACACCCAGTAAATTTAATGGTTTTTTTTCTTTCAAATGTGGTCAAATGAAATGTTTTCCACATGTTACATTTTAAAACTAACAATTTACTTTATACTATACCTGCCTCTGGCAAAAATATTGATTTTGTCTACATGTTGCAATGTAAAATCTAAATACAAGAAATTTGGAGAATGTTAGTGAAACTTGTGTTGCTATGTCATTCCATAGTTACAGATGGGTAAAGAGGCTTTTATATTCTCTGAACTTCCAATCACAAAGACCCTCTGGTGCCAATTTCTGAACCATAAGGAGGGTTTTGGACAAGATGTTATATCTTGTTCCCTTGTTAAAAGGCTATACTGGCCTGATGCCTAAGAAAAGCACAATTGTTGTATTGCAATCAAAACAGATTCTGGATACAAATGTTGCTGCTTCAAATGGCTGTGTGATGGTGACATGATTTTTGACTTGTTGCTTTTGGAAAAACACTTTTAAATTCTAATCAAATAGCAATACTGTGCTACATTTTGCAGGACCTACAACATTTCATCTATGAATTTGTTACTAATTTTATCAATTTTACTTTAGTTCTTGTATAAAACTATGTAGCAACCATTTATAAACAATTTAGTTTTTTGCTACTATCTCTACATTTATAAAAGGCCTTGGGTCTAGAAAAGAAAAAGACATGCAATAAAATGTAAAATTTATTTGTACTTGACCACTCATCCTAAAACCTTCGCTGGATATTACTTCTTTCAGCAATATTCAAGTAAACTAGATTCTTTTCAGTACTGTATTGCAATTTTCAAGATCTCTATATTAACCTAAACAAATTTCACATGATCAAATATATTTCTTTATGAATAAACAAAAAAATTGTCATTATCAGCACAGGAGGCCCAAGTGGGCATTAAATCACTCCTAACCTGCACTGACCTAATCCAAACATGTAAAAGCAAAATGATATGGATTTGAAACAAAAACTATTACTTTTAGCACATAGGATGGTCATCCCTTCATGACTATGACACAACACCAGTACAAACTGTGAATACATACAGTAATGCAGTAATGATCAATAATATAACAGGTTATGTGTTGGTAAATGAACAAAATGATTTTTGCAAGATCTGAAACAGGTATGCATCACTCAAAGAAGGTATAAACATGCTCTGCACATTGCCTTTAACATTTATGGTTTATCAGTCTGAGCTAAATACCAAATGCAAGCACTAATTATACAGATTAATCATATAAGACATACACATTATCCTTTCAGCACTGATGTTCTTTCCCATATTTCTCAGTTCAATGGTATGTATACAGTCCCAGAATCACCTGATTGATGCATTATTGTATTGTGAAGAAAGATTACTTTATCAGTCTCTGTATATATAAAATAAGGCTCCTTGACAAGTTTCAAACCAAATAAACACTAAAGAGAAATCAAATTTGTTTACACAAGTCTACCTTTAATGGAGACAAAGAAATATTCAATCATGTGTTTGAAATCTCCACTAATCTTGTAAAACCAGTACATATACACTATACAAAAGCAAAGCAATTCTTGCATATATTAGACCAAAGAACCTGCAAGGTTTATAGGTTTATTGCATTCAAATAATTGACTGAAAGTGATACATACATACATACATACATATATATATATATATATATATATATATATATAGAGAGAGAGAGAGAGAGAGAGAGAGAGAGAGATAGATAGATAGATATATATACATACATACACACTTACATAACCACTCCCCCATTTTCCACTAATATTTAAATATATTTTGATAGAAAGTAATAATTTATATGAATATTCTGCTCCACCAATTGACAGTGCACATGGATAAATAAATGGACACGATTTAATATAAAGTCAATGGATTTATCATTTAAATACTTGTATTACAATGGCATTATACAAAAGCATTACATAAAACTCATGTTAGAATAAAATGCAGACTTACGTTCACAAGAACTAGATTGCATATTACAATGAAAATGTGATGTACTGGTTTCGCATGACTTGCATCAACATCAACTGGCTTATACAAAGTCGGTCTGTTAGGATTATCTTCTCTCTTTGGAGAATAATAATCTTATGAATATAATAAAGTACGGCACCAAATAAATTCCCATAATAAAATATGTAAACCTGAAGGCAGTCTTGTACAGCTTTAAATAAAAATACCACACATCTTGTTTTCGACAAAACAATAATTCTTAAAAGTCTAGATTACTTCCCCTTCCCAGAAGATTGGCATTCAAGGACACGGAACATAACATAGTTATTCAAAAGAAAATTATATGTATATATTCCTCTGAAAATCAACCAAGTGAATATAACTTTTAGAATACTCTAATGTCTATCTACACTAGTGGAGCATCACAAGCAAAGCCACATGGTTAATCAAACCCACACATTAATTTCTTTTGAAAAAATTTGTTGATTTCTTACAGAAAAATATCATCAAATATATCACAATAGGAGTGTAAGGAGCAAACATAATCTTTCTTAAGTGACTTGTCTACAAGCATTAAGTTATTAATTTTGTACCTTAAAAGTTGACCATTTTATGGTGCACTGACCTCAGATTGCCTCTGTCTGCCCTAAGCTGTCAGCTTGCATTAAAATTATTATTTTTACTACATGTGTTCTTGGGACATTTTGTCACTGATAAACCTACTAAAGTATTTGCTAATTAGTCTGACTCAGTATATGTCACATTTAAAGCGTAACTGATGTGGCCCAGCATACGCCCAGCACCTGAATTGTAGTTAATGTGGCCCAGCACATGTCGGCATTTTAAGTGGCCCAGCATGTAGTCCAGCATCTAAGTGGAATTGATGTGGCCCAGAATATGCCCAGCATCTAAATTGTAGTTACTGTGGCCCAGTATGTGTCGGGCATTTTAAATGTAATTAATGTGGTCCAGCATATGTCAGGCATTTAAATAGTAGTTACTGTGGCCCAACACATGTCGAACATTTTAAGTGCAATTAATGTGGCCCACCAAATCATACACACATACATAAACACAGTGAAAACACGATATACATTTATTTAGATTAAAAACCAGAATTAGACTGTGCTCCGAACTTTCACAACATTAAACATATTTGTACTCTAGCCTTCACCCTATCCCATAACACTGATCATTATATCTCAAAAACGTGCTTGCAGTTAATTTTTATTAGGACTGAGAATATATATATATCCAATTTTGTGACAGTACATGATCTTGTACCGCTATGGAGTCATATGCAAAACCCTGACCGTTGCTATCAATTTCAACAAAAAAAAATGCCAGCTGAAAAGTGATACTTTTTAACTGCCTGCGCTTTGGTGGTAAGAAAAAGTTAATACTTTTTAAATGTAGAATATGATTTTTTCAGTCATTCTCTTACAATACACTGAGAAAATGCAGATTCAATCATCTGTACTGTACATTAGTACATCTCCAATGGCAGCTTTTACATCACATGCAATTTTTCAATTTTTTAATCTTCAGCAAGCAACAATTGTTCCTTTGGTGCCAACATAAAGCTGGGATTATTTATGAAACTAAAACATGCAATGTTTAAAATACCAAAGGATCAGTTTTTGTGGTTGTTAAATTTCAGGGTTTCAAATAATAATACACGTATCGTTATATAGAATTTAACGGAATGTCAGTACAATACTGTCTATTTAGTTCTAGGTTTTTTTATTAGAAAAAAACATTTTAAACACCTTTTTTCAAAGAGTTATCTCTCTTAGCACATGTGATGACCAAACAATAACCTTCATAAAAAAAAAAGCAAATGTAAACAAGACAGTTTCCATGAAACTCAAAGCAACACAATTCTTTTCATTTCTTTATTTGCACAAACTCTTGCAAAAATTTATGAGATAAGGAATATATATCCATGATTGTTTTAATAAAGAATTGATGCAACTGGACAAGAAATAATGAAGTGATGATATTTTAAGGTGAAAAACAGTAATATAAAGAAACTACATGACCCCTCAGGTAAATACAGCGCAGAAATAAGTTTGATAAAATGATCACTGGATTTCCATGTTTATTTGTAGCAAGAATTAAGCCTCTGTTCTGTTTGCTTGGGCCAAAACCTGTGTTATTGTACAAAAATCATAATCTAGATTAATCAGTTTTTTTTCTTGCTTACAATTACTTGAGCTTTCAAATGTTTTGGTACATATCAACTATATACAGTATCACCTTTAGATAAGGTGATGTCCAAAGCAGGGTACATGACTATGCCTATTTATCTAAAACACATGAAATTTTTACACCAGAATGAAATAACGAGGGATGATTATTAATGAATAATGAATTTATCACATTCTAAAAAGACGAATGCGACTATGGATATACAGATGGCTCGTAATTCTTAAACAGTGCTTTTGTGTCTTATTTTTTACAACAATGAAGCATTTTTTTTGTAAATCCGGAGTGGTGGAAGGACAGGAACACATCAATCCAACCTAAGCACTGTTTATGATAGGATCAAAATATTTAACGACTAACACTTCAGGAACAAGCCTTTTAACATATGTCAGCTTTGTCCAATTGTATTTCAATTTTGTTATTTAAACATTTACTTTTATATCTATTACAATGTAAATTATATACAATAAAACATCCTATAAAATAAATCCTTCTGAACTAGCACACAAAAATAGACAAAAAATATTTATAAAGTTATCTGGATTGTTCATGTAATTGCAACTTGTAACCTGAAAGACTTCCAGATTTTCATTTACCCATTTATTTATGAACTCGTACACATTTATAAACTCTTACAAAATGATGAAATACATAGAACATGTAAACATCAAGAGAAAAATGGTAGCAAAACAACAAGTGAAATCAGACTTGTGCATCATCCAGCAATTACAGGCATTATAACCATTATTAAACATATTAAATAGAATGATGTTCTTCATAATATTTAATGGCTTAAAGACTGCCACATAAAGCACATTGTAATATTTAACTTTCCTTGTGATGTGTGTCATGATGCACCAAATTTTTAAGTATGGCAATCTCTTGCTGGCCATAACAAATGGAAAACTCATGACACTAGATTGGTAGACAATTATCTTTATGGCCATGACAAATGAAAATCTTGAAACACTTGACTGGTACACAATTTTCTGGTGCAGACCATACTCACACAATGTGCTATTGTACATCATTTAATGTTATTTGGATATGTTTACTGTTATTTGGATATGTTTACTATTATTTGGATTCATTTACTTTTCACTTCTGTTCCAATTATAGATAATAATCTGTTCATATTAAAAGAGAAAAATTCAGCTTTTATGAAATTTCTATTTCTTTTTTCTCATTACTTGTATGCATTGTGATGGACAATATTTTAGAAGCTGTTCTAATAACACGAAGTTTGAATGTATTACACAAAAATTAATAAGAAATGACTAGATTTCAGCTCATACATGTAGAAAGAAATATCACAATGTCAATGTCCATCATCAGCAAAACTGTTTAGATACATTACCAAATAGCTACACAAATACATGAAAAAACAATGATCTTTTCTTCCTGGGTTTCATGATCATGTTAAATACATCAGTTTAGTCACTGGTTGCTGAATCTTACAACAGATGGCTGGTTTAATTTTGATTAAAACTTAAATTTTGATTAAAACTGATGAGTCATATTTAGCTTTAAGTGTTTAAAATATTTCCAAAAAACATTCAGTTTCCATAGAAACTAGTTTGTGATAATAAATCAGCGAAGGAAAATATCAATAATTAAAATTAATTTGCTCTGAGAATTCTTCTATTAAGCAAGAAAAAGAATCAACAGTATGAAGCCTTCTATTATAATAAATGAGCAAGAAAAAGAATCAACAGTATGAAGCCTTCTATTATAATAGATGCAAAAACTAATGTTTTCACAAATAAAATGAAATTTTCTATTTGTAATAACACTATTACAATACTGATAAATAACATCAATGATCACCATTCACACCCAAACAAATGCCCAACCATCCATCCGTTTGTCACCAGTTCAATGATTCCTCATTTGTGCAACAAAGAAAACTTGCAACCTACAATGAACACACTGGCATAAATTGGTCCAAAAATTCATGATGAAAGGTATGTTCTACAACATGGAATGACTGTAAATCTGTTATTAGTGTCCTCTTCAGAAAAAGTTGCAACAGATACTCTCTCATCCTTTAAAACATAATTGGTTCAAATGTCAACAGCTGAACTTGAAAATCCATAGCAATATTGGAATCCTTTTGCTGGGAATCATTTTCATGCTCATTCTTTTGTGACAACTCCCAGAAGCTTAGATGGAGTTGTCTACAGTACTTTTTAATGAATATGAATTCCAACAAAGTTAGAGATTAACAGATTAATTCTGTAGATTAAAACAAGAAATCCTTCAGGCAATTGTACAATCACATTTTATTTTGAAGTTCAAGAGCAATAACGATGATGCTACACACATTGCTTGATTAGCATTCAACAAATGATACTTTTTTCGATTGTAATTGTCTAAAATTCTTCTGCCCATGAGACTTGTATGCATTTAGAGAAATACATCCATTCACAAATGTGTTTAATAAAAATGAGCATCCACAGCAATATAAAAAAACAATTGCCATTTACCCAGCTCTGTATATGTATATATATATATATATATATATATATATATATATATATATATATATATATATATATATATATATACACCTCGTCAATGCAATCACAGTGTCCTAGAGATCGTTGATCAGATTTCAGATGTGTTATTTGTCCGCCACAGCGACTTTCTTGCCCCAGTTGGTAATGTACTCATACATCATAAAGACAATGCAAATGTTTGGAGTTACATGCCACAAATACACGCCTACTCCCTTGTACAGGCCCCGTGGACCCTCGAACCTGGACAGACAAAATCATGTGCAGAATATTTTGCAAAATAAAAAAAACATCAAAATGAACAATATTCAAAAGCATCGCATTTGCAGGAAAAAAGAAAAAAAATTCAAATGCAGAATCTGGAAGTTCAAAAGTGACAAACCATTGCAATTCACTAAAGATACTTCTTAAATAAATGGTATCATGAGCTATATGTTCTCCATATTATGTTAAAAATTTGCACTTGAGTACACAGTAATGCTATTTCCAATACATAATATGGAGGGAAAAAAATACATTGTGCAGATCATACAGCTATACTTATGCAAAATGAATGAAAGACAAATGCATCATTTCCCTTCTCATATAATTACTGGCATCAACATTTCAAAAGATTTTTTTATATCATGGAATAGCATTAAAACAATGTTTTGATACCAGATTATATAATAGTTCTCTCTCTTGCTCTTTTATATCCATACACATATACACATACAAAGATATACGTTTCAATTAACATTTAGTTCTTGGAGGGCTTTCTTCACTTCTCTTGTAATAAAGTCACCAGGTACAATAAAATGTTTGAAGAAATTTAAGCACAAACAAATTGGTCCTCTGTAAATAGCTGTTCCCCCTACCTCTGATTATCCTAGTTTCTCAAAATGTATATGAAAACCATTGCTGTAGTAAAACTAAAGTATTTCCTTTTCAATGGTTACTGAGGAAAAACTTGGCTTGTTGAAAAAAGTCTTGGAGGAAAAGAGATTATATCTCACTTAGTAAGGTAAAACATGCATAGATAAACATATTAACCCTTACATCACTACAGACCGAAAATTCGGTCCAGGGAAAGTAAGCTCACAAACACTATTGACCGAATTCTCGGTCTAGGGCAGTGTTCTTTCTTAACGTTATAGTACCGGACTAAATAACTTTCGGGATACCTCTAATAACTTCCAATCTGGTAATGTAGATGTTATATTTGGATGATCTTGTGAGTTTAGATTGTACACAATTAGAAATATCAAACAAAGTACGAACTTTTAACGTGTTTTCCGAATGCTGAAATTTGTATCCAAAATGGCGGAGTTTGAACAAATTTCAGAGGAGGTTATCAGAGGATTTTAATAATTTCGACCTGGTAAATTTGGATGAAAATGAGAGAAGATGTCTGGAGAGACAATGGAATGCACTTGTGGGTGACAGTGATTACGATGAAGAAAACTTTGAAGGTTTTGAACCAGAGGAAATGTGCGCACCACGTGGTTTTGTTTGGCCAAAGCCCGAAAAACAAAGAGATTTGTTTCAGTTTTCTGACAGAATTGGGCACACCCGAGTGTTAGATGGCTCCAGAAAAGCTTCGGAATATTTTCAAATATTATATTCAGATGAAGTTTTTGGAAAAATTGTCCGTTTAATGAACTTCAATGCGACGATCAAACGTGGATGAACGTTATAGGTGTGTGGACAGATCTCACCTTGGAGATCATTTTGGTCCATTTTATAGAATTTTATATATTATGGACACCATGAAAGAAAGACTTGTATTGTTACTGTGATCATTCACTAATACATCTAATGTCAATTGAACATGTTTTGAGAACTTTCTAAGTTTTCTAAGAGGTAATAAAATAATTACTTGAATTTTACCTGTTGTGTTACCTGTTTGCACCTGTATTTTAACAGTTGTAATATATATGCACATTTTAATGAATTAGTCATAAAATTTGATTTTTAACCTTGATTTTGACACCTAATCCAGCCAGATATCTTTAACGTTGACAAAGTTATGTTGTTTCAAAGTCCACAAGTCATTTTGCTTTACAACTCAAAAGTTACTTAGTGTTGAGGACTCTATGCCTACAAAGTTACTTAGTGATGAAAGGGTTAAGCATAAACTTTTAAAGGACAAGGTTTCTGCATTTTTTTTAAAATTGTGTTCTTCATTTCAAACGGTTTGGTAAATTTCTCCTGCAAGAATGCACATGATCGTTTTAAAGAAAACAGTTAAATTTTTTCATGCCTTTATTCTGAGCTGTTTATAAAAGAAGCAAATCGTGTGCATCTTTTCCCCATATACAACTTGAAGAGTAAGAAAAAGCAAACTGTCTTCAGGCTGAAGGCCAGCCTTCTCATTATTTCAAAGCAGGCCAGCTTAAACTCAATTGTACTGGGTAGGTCATTGCAACAATGTAACAAAAGCTATCAATTTTGATGCAGGTTGCTGCAAATACAACCATAGAAGACTGCTTCTAATGTGAACAATGAATTGTAAGAATACTTTATCCACAAATTATATTAAACCATCTTTAGTTTGCAAGGGACCGAAGAGAGGAACCAGGAAAAAATAATAAAAATAAGGTATAATGGAAAATATATGGCATGTCTGAAAAAAAAAAGGTTGGCAAGACAGGTGGTTCAAGTTATAATCTGAACTGACTTTAAGAAGAAATATCAATAATCATAAAATTTTCTCCTGCTCTGAAGACCCTAATGTACCAGAATGTACATTTTATCTTAGTTTTTAAACTGAATGCTTCAATACTACTTATGACAGGTCCAAATTTAGACCATTAACGACTCGTCAGGCCAAAGGGAAAAAAACTTGTCACTTTTCTGCTTTGACATTTAATGCCATTTTTCAGTATATGATAGGCTATACATCGCAGTGCATTTAGCGGAGGAAGAATCAGTGAAGATGCACCCCAACCCATGGGAAGATAACAGCATGCTTTCTGACATATCCAAATTAGCCATGGAAAGACTCGGTCCATGATGGTCAGAAGTGTGATACAAGTGATCAACAAAGGCAAGTGCATCAGACCAATCAATCAACTTCCTGCATTAAACACGTGTTTTGTCCAAGAAACTATGCAGCCTGGTCCAATTCATCTAATGCAGGTGCACATTTATCACACAATGTTAAAATTTGGAAGAATTTCACATGTCTAATATAAATATTTTATATCCCGAGCCTTTATCTTATGGGCATGTGTGTGTGTGATTTAGATTTTTAACATAGTTTTAACATTTTTTCAGTCATATTGCAATGATGTCTGCAGTGTGACAGTTTATAGTGATATCTAGCACTGAAGCATCATGCCGTAGACATGTGACATGATGTCCCACCCAGTCACATTATCCTGACACCTGGCGAACCAGTCCTAACACTAACCTCTTAATGCTGAGCGCAAAGTGAGGCAGCTGTTAGTACCATTTTTTAAAGTCTTTGGTTTGACTTAGACTGGGTTCGAACCCACAACCTCCCACATCCAAGGTGGACGCTTTAACCACTAGACAACCAGAGTGGTTACTTATGTGCATGTCTTGTTGGCTAAATGAGACCATACTAGATTATGGACATGGCTATAGTCAGTTTAATGAGACTATTATATTATGGACGTTGCATTAGTTGGTTTAGTGTGACCATACTATATTAAGGACAGGTCTTTTACTGGTTAATGTAACCATGCTAAATTGCAGACATGGATTTAGTTGGTTTAATGAGACCATGCTATTATTATGGATTTGTCTTTTGTTGGTATAATGAGACCATACCAGATCATAACGACAAAACTTACTCCATGAACATTCACATGCTCTGAAATTACGTATTCTGACTTCAACAATAGTCAGACCATTTGGATCTCTCATAGCCACAATAAGGACAGAATTCCACAAATGATATTCCCTACAAATGACCTTGACATCTGGGCCAGAGACACGACTACTGTATGACAATCTGAGCCATATTTCATTAGGCTATCTATCAACACTGATTAATGTTGCCAGAAAACTAGCCACTGACTTCCATTGACACTTATGACAGCCAAGTGCAATTTCTTTCAGTGTACAGGCTGGATAATCAACCCTTTAAATTCGCACCCTAGGGTTTAAGTAGATAAACCAGATCACTGGCCCCTGGTTGTACATGCCTGCCTTACGACCATGATCATGAGGGTAGAGGTTATGATTTGTGAATAAGCCAAGATATATAATGGGAATAACTTTCATTAAAATATCTTTACCCTTTCAAAAGTTATGCCTGTATATCAAAGGAGGTCACTAAATCATGCTTTCCATTGCAATGGCCTTGAGACACAGGGTATAGTTACTGATTTATGCTTTCCATTGTGATGACAGTAAGATAGGGGTATGGTTATGCTATATGACAATGCCTCTTTGTCATATATAACTGCTTAAAGTTTCAGAGTTTTATTCCAGATGATGATAAACATCAGTGATGCAGTTCATCTTTGCTGTGACCTTCACCTTAAAGCTGGGAGCATGGCAATGTTACTCATCACATCATCTACAGATTCTACACAATGGAGTACAGATCTTGAAAATCCATCCAACTATTATAACATTATGGGCTACAGAACAAAACACTGACATATAGACAATGAAATAATGCAACACCATGTTAAGACTGCATTACAAAAATACCAATTACATGAATCATCTTTCTTGCAAGTAATACATTTTAATGAATTCAGGGTTCATCAATTTTGAGACACAAATATCAGATACATTCTCGCTGGCATCAGTCATGTATAATTATCTTGTTGTCAATATCAATATAATTTCTTCCTAATTCACAATAAATTTACCAATTCTCTTCTAACATTTTCACAATTACAGAACAAATTGCGCAAATTTATTATATGCAAAAGTTTCATGGTTGACTGCAGTTATGATTTGTCTCACCTTGTTTTAACTCAAACTTACTTTAAAATTTGTTTAATGACATCCATAACACCATTGTAACTTCTGTGCTGGTCCTGGAGTCGAGTTCGTAACACCTGGTATGGGTATGTCACAGATGCCGCTATCGTCTTGGAGACTGCAGCGAATGTGAGATACTCAAGTGACGTCTGCAATGAATTATATGAAACTTATTGGCATGAATCCAACAATCAATTATCAAACTTGGATGTGTTATATTCACTATTTACAGAAATCACTCTTTCTAACACCATTACACATATGAGGATGAATCCAACCTCATTATTCATACTGACACTATTACACATCAAGATTAATCCAACCTCATTATTCATACTGACACTATTACACATCAAGATGAATCCGACCTCATTATTCATACTGACACTTATTACACATCAAGATGAATCGAACCTCATTATTCATACTGACACTATTACACATCAAGATTAATCCAACCTCATTAATCATACTGACACTTACACATCAAGATGAATCCAACCTCATTATTCATACTGACACTATTACACATCAAGATGAATCCGACCTCATTAATCATACTGACAATTACACATCATGAATCCAACCTCATTATTCATACTGACACTATTACTCATCAAGATGAATCCAACCACATTATTCATACTGACACTATTACACATCAAGATGAAGCTGACCTCATTATTCATACTGACACTATTACACATCAAGATGAATCTAAACCTCATTATTCATACTGACACTATTACACATCAAGATAAATCCAACCTCATTATTCATACTGACAGTTACACACTAAAATGAATCTAACCTCATCACTCTTAAAAATTTGACATAGTAATATAATGATATTGATTAACAAGTTTTCTGTGAAATCAAGTTCTCATCTACATATTTGTGCTAGTTTATTCCCATCCCATTCTGCATCAGTCCTGGTGTATCCACTCCCAACACCTTCTGCATTTGTTTGCCAGTTTATTCCCCTTTTCCTTCTATATGCTGGCTAATGCACCATCCCTCCATATACCCCAACCCTTCTACATCTGTGTGCTGGATTGTAAACACACACATCCCTTTTTGTGCTCTTGTTCATTTATATGCTACTTTGTCCACACATACATCTCTTTCTGGGCTCTTGTTCGTCTGTATGCTGGTTTGTCCACACATATCTCTCTGAGCCCTTGTTCATCTGTATTATGCTGGTTCGTACACACATACCTCTTTTTCTGGGCTCTTGTTCATCTGTATGCTGGTTCGTTCACTCATACCTTTCTTTCTGGGCTCTTCAACTTTATGCTTGTCTAACCATTTGTATTTGTGTGTTGGTTAACCTACCCCACCTAATTCTGCATTTGTGTACTGGTCTACACCCACTTTTCTGCATCTGAGCACTAGTTTATTCTCCACTCCAACCGTCCCCTTCTGCGTCTCTCTACACTGGTTTATTTCCCACTCCACCCCTGTCCCCTTCGGCATCTTTACACTGGTTTATTCCCCACTCCACCCCTGTCCCCTTCGGCATCTTTACACTGGTTTATTCCCCGCTTCACCCCTGTCCCCTTCTGCATCTTTACACTGGTTTATTCCCCACTCTACCCCTGTCCCCTTCTGCATCTTTATACTGGTTTATTCCCCACACCACCCATCCCCTTCGGCATCTTTACACTGGTTTATTTCCCACTCCTGTCTACTTCTGCATCTTTACACTGGTTTATTCCCCACTCTACCCCTGTCCCCTTCTGCATCTTTACACTGGTTTATTTCCCACTCCACCCCTGTCCACTTCTGCATCTTTACACTGGTTTATTTCCCACTCCACCCCTGTCCACTTCTGCATCTTTACACTGGTTTATTTCCAACTCCACCCCTGTCCCCTTCTGCATCTTTACACTGGTTTATTTCCCACTCCAACCGCCCCCTTCTGCATCTTTACACTGGTTTATTTCCCACTCCACCCGCCCCCTTCTGCATCTTTACACTGGTTCATTCCTCAGGACCTATGTATCTGACTTGTCAAAACTTATCATGCTGCCATCGTTGCCACTGCCAGATAAATGATTCCCACGTCTAACCATTCTTATGTACCAACTGCAAAATCTGGTATATTAAATAGACCCAGTGCGCCCTACTGCATGCTAATCAGGGGAAACTAACTGAGGCAACCACCTATATGCCCATGACAATGTTCTACTCGGGGAGGTTATGGAGTTGACAGGAACGATGCTTATATTGACAATCTTGCTTTGTATTTAAAGGATTTTACCCTTTTTAGTGTCTTATCTTTGTTTTGTATGCCACTTATGCGGATACCAAGAATAACCTGGCAGGAAATCACCAGAGTTGTGCCAAGGTGATGTGCATACTTCTCCCCATTACGGAAGAATTCTGATGAAATACATTCTACAAAGACTGCAACATTGAGAACTTGTCCTATAATGTATCGGTACGAGAACTCTGTAGAAAGGCAAATTATTGTTTGGAATATGTACTCAAGCTTGCTAAAGAATCACAAAAGTAGTGCCTGATTCAATAAACATTACTGTCAACAATTTTCACATTTTTTTATATTATCATAATGGACTTTATATTCTTCCAACTCATTTAGGAACAAAAACATTCAATTTTTCCAAAAATATTGCATCTAGCTAAATATGTACTTTCAATCTTCTTTTTACTTACAAGTCTTGTATCAACAGATCTGTTAAAATGCATGTTGTATTTATTTTTCATCTCTTCATATATCATGAATTGTATAGCGCCGTGTGAGATTCCGAAAACACCTGGAACAAAACCCTGAAAGAAAACGTTAAAATAAAATTAGGCACTACTTATCTGAAAGCAAAATTTAATTGTAACTAGTCAATTTACCTATAAAATTGGTTTAAGATATTTAGATGAAAATTAACCACTGCTGTGTAAAAATATAAAAATTGGGTTAAAATAGCCCTCAACTTGATGAAAATTAATCATTGCTGTGCAAAAGCGTATAATGGGATTTTTTAAAAATGTAATATGTTTTATATATCAATTTGAGTTATGTTTTGTGTCAGGGGAAAAAGGATGTGTTGTGATGTGTTTATGATTTAAAAAGTAGCTTCAAAAAAATTTCAGTCATATTGTGAAGCCACAATGCAACTAACAAAATTCAAATTCATGTCATAACAAAGCATGTTAAAGTGGGTGTTCCCATGTAAATTTCACAAGAAAGACAAAATACAAACCTTGTAAAGACCTCGCACTCCCTCCATCCTGTAAATTTTTAATAATGCATCTACTGTTCCATTGTAGTATACACCTTTACTAGTTGTGCCAGCCGACTCATATTGAAGACAAAGTCGTGTCTTTGCTACCCACAGAGGATTGGTGAGTATTAACGTAAGAAGGCCTAAAGTTAAATGGAAAAATCAAATAAATGCAAAGACTAAATAAATGTTTTCAGTATTAAAACAAACATATGCATCAACAAATTTAGTAAATGTGTCAGTATATAACCAAACTTTAATGGGCATAAATGGTCACTACATGGATCCAGGCAGGATTCAAACCAGCACTCTTTTTTAAGCAGTCTGCTACTTCAACCACTCAACCTCTATGCATTGTAGGTGGGGCAAAAAACACCAAAAAAAAATGCAGGCGATGGAATTTTAGCTCTAACCTACAAGCAAGCAAAAAAATGAACCATCACTGTTTATGGTTAACAATTTCACCATTAAAGTGTTTTTAAAACCTTACTTTTGACTCTGGCATGGTTAATTTTGCAACAGCAAATTGTAATAGATTCAACCATCTGCTTACACTGGCAAAGTAAAAACAAGAGCTTTCCATCTCAATTGAGATAAATTGAACTTATAGATCTTCCTTACACCAAGTGCTTACCATTCACAGAGTTTATTAACTGTATATCATTTTCAAATTGTGATATTGCATTGAAAAAAATGGTAACTGATAGACTGACAGATAATATCAAAACATAATGCGAACTACTAAAGAGATAATTTTTTTGCGTGGAAATATGTACAGAAGCATAAAAAGTCATCACTATGTGATGTTTTTCACTAAGGTGGGCTCAAGACCACAGCTAAATGCAAGCCGTAATTAACAATCAATAAGTGGCCCCTGTCCAAATAAACAATACTTCAATATTAGGTAGAAGTCCATATTTCAGCAAGAGACTACTGTCAGTAACTATGCACTGCATTTCAGCAGACTTCCAAAAACATGGTACAGTTTTATTGCCAAAAGCTTTACTAGAAATGGGAAATTAAATTCATCTTTAAGTTTGTATAACCTTTAATGACCATATTCATTGCTAGACCCAACATGGATGCGGACAGACATGAAATAATAAAAAAAAGTAGGCAGACTTTTTCAGGATTTTCCTCATGAAAAAAGTACAACCAGGCAAAGCACACGGTTAAAGTTATGGAGAACACATGACAAAAATAATGCTAGGCCACAATCTTGTGCTCAAACTGAAACATAGACAAAGAAAATCTATCTAGGGATTAAAAAATATAAGCAACTGAAAAACTTAAACATTAACAATAACTGTTAAATAAAACGTAGACCAAGTTTTGCTTTCCTACAAACATGATCACAATGTAAAGTTATAATATTACTAAACCTTGTGAATATTCACTTACCTATTGCAACAGGAAATGGGAATTTTGAGGGTCTTATGACTTATCTCCCTTAATCAATCAAGATAATAATTGGGTTACAAAGAGAATCCCTCAATGGAGAGATCTCTGGATGGGCAAAGTGCAGATAGGAAAATCTTTGGAAAACTAGTTTACCAGCTTCAGATGCAGCCACGATGTGTTTCCCAGGCCCAAGTGCATATTTGGCATCTCCACCTTGCATCCATGTCTTAATATTATTGTAACTATAAAGGAAAACATATGTATTATAAGTTGACTGGAAATCAGGTTTACAATTCTTCCATTTTTCTGCCAAAATATTTTATTTCCAGAGTAGTGCAACTATAGCAGTTGGATTGTAAATTGAATGAGTACAGCTATTGTTTGAAATTTTCAAGATTATTACATTTGTTTTCAGTAAGAGTTTTATTTGAATGCAACTATTAATTTCTAGAGACAGACCTGCCAACCCTAATAAGACCTTCTCAGTAAGGTAGTAGGTTATTTACTACAAGTTGGACAAATTTTTCAGTAACATGAAAAAAGATACTGTGTACTGCTATTGTCAAACTGGAAGACATACATTTAAAAGTCTAGAAGTGCGATTCAAGTCTATACCAAGATGGAAAGTGTTGTGTTCAACTCAAGTCAGGGATCGTCTTGGGGATCGTCCTAGACTTTGCCAATGTTGCAAATTGCGAATTTTTCCCCTTATTGGTGACATAAAATACCAGTTGGCTATTTTTTTTTGGTGACACCCATTTTGGCAGTTTAACTTGTGCATACTATCATGGATTTGGAGTGGAGAAATTCAATGGGACCTTGAAAGGAAGTAAGACTTATTTCAGACTTATACACTGACCTATATTCCCACATAAACAAATCCCATGTTCATATTTACAAACCCGTCTGTACAGCACAATGTTACATCATAATCCAATAATGTACTCTATGCCATGATACCTACAATCCACCATTATGAATTATGAAGACTGGAACAGGAACAGCTACAAATAATTGAACGACAGCTAATCCTTCTGTGTTTTCTTTTTAAAATGTAACAACAAATAGTTTTGCCAGACACTCGAGAGAAAATTGATTCCCTTTGAAGTACTAATTGCTGTCTATAAATACCAAGCAAATGAAAAAAAAATATCAGAATTTTATACTGTCAGCAGTGCAAGATTATCGTGGGTAAACGTAAGTTAGACATTGCATGTTCAGCATCTGAGCCTAAGAGTAAATTAACAAAATTAACAGCATTTGGATTTAATGCAAATACATCGAATACAGTCGCTGATTCTGGTGTTATTCTTGGCAGTACAGCTCATTGATCTTTTACTTTTGCCATCAAACCTGTTACGTCAGCAGAGACTTGAACTATGCAACAAGAAATATCAACACAAACAAGTTTTGCATAATTGAATAATTTATTTCTCAAAACGATTTAATCCAAAAATACGCTGATTGGAATTTGCCATCAGGAAGTTTTTATATTTAGGCATAGTTTTTACTAATATTCTCCAATTTTACAGGTCCAATATATGTTTTCAAAAATGGCATGCCATTTCTCTCTGTTGAGTGAGTTATTTGTTACTCCCTCCCAATGTACCCCATTTCTTATTTTATACAACAGCTAAAGGTTAGACTCAGCCTCTGCAACATTCTTCAAAGACACCACCTGTTACAGTGAGTGAAGCACTAGTAATTGATTGACAAATAAACCCTTTTCCTGTGATAACTAATAATGTCTAAAAGGAGTATGCATTTGTGTTTTAAAATTTTGTCTTAAGCCGCCATACAAATGAAATCTATTTTCCATATTTTATATCCAGCTGTAATTCCTTATTGTTAAAGTGAGAAAGCCTGCAAGTAGCTTCTTGTGGGTTGGTGGTTCATCACGGATTCTTCCTCCACCATTAATATTGCCTGATATGTATAGCCTATCTTGTGCTGAAAATTGTGTTAAACTGTATAACCACAACTTATTGTAAACTAGTGGCTCCGTAACAAAAGCACACAGACAAAAGCATGTCGACATATGAGCACAATGTTAAATAACCTTGACAAAAGCGTGAGCGACAAAACCATGCAGGTATAAATTAAGTGAATGTAAACAGTGTGTGGGGTATTCAATAATTCAAAGCAAAGACCATTATTCTCATTCCAATTCTAATTAACTGTAACAGTTGATCAAAATAATTTACTTTCATGTTTTCAGATGAAATAAGTATAATAAACTTTAATTGACTTGATTATTTGCCAAAGACAAAGGGATCGCATACAACATTAGCATTTAGAATAATAAACTCAGTAAATGTTAGTTGAACCATTTGAACATGTTGAAATTACAATTATTATTTCTTATTATTTGTAATATTTGGTCTTACATATAAGAACTATAGGTTAAGTACTCAGAAAACTATTTTAAAAATGTATTTTGTCATTTACATCTTTTGCAGAGTGGATGTCAAATCGATTTTGTCCTGGTGTGCTTTTGTCGGGTCACCTTAACTAGCATATGCATATAACAATTTTTTTTCACCGAATTGATATGATGGTCACTAATGGCTATATATACGGTACAGTTATGCCAGGCGTTAACTTGTAAGATTCATTGGTGGGAATGGAAATCCAAGTTTGCATGTCAACAAAAGAACTACAGCATTCAGTGACATGTACTTTATGAAGCTATCCATACAATTGGGGGGGATTAAAAATGAGCTAGATGCTGTTGGATAATGCATTTTTCAGATGTAAAATAGTCATCATCATTTAATGATTTATTTTATACTATAGCTGTACTGATAAATGTCAATAAAGTAATAACTATCCAGTGTTTTTCAATTTTTAATTTTCATAGCCTATTACATTAACAGACTTGGAAAAATATTCACTATTTATTTTGGCAACAAGTTTTGAAAATTGGCAACAAAATATTGCGGTTGGCGATTGTTTTGGCAACAACTTTTTATAAGTCCGGACCATCCCCGAAAGTAGTTGTAAAGTTTGCTTTAAACATAAATTACCTACAGTACAGTTTTACAAACCCAAACAGAGCCCAACTTTATGTAATCGTGAAGAAAAAATTTCATGTGGCCACACTAAGAAATTAATTCGCCAGCCATGTGACATTCAAAACAACATGATGTCCAATAAATTTAGCTATTGCCCTTCCTGCTTTCTCCAAAAATATGAAGATTCAATTTGATTCATCCGCAGAATTAAAATTTTAAAAGAGATAAATTATATGTTTTGTCGGGACATGTTGCATGTTCAAATCCAATTTGAAAAAAAATATAATCATCATGTAAATATGTTTCAAGTTCCACTAAGTCAGTTTTGATCACGGACCAATTCCATTTAAGCCAATATGAAACCTGAATCAAAATTAAACACAAACAAGTATCTAGATTTTACCCCAAACAACATTATTTCCATAATTTGTGACTTTTTTTCAAGTCCATATATTAATGGCAATTCCATAAGAGTGTATGTGTGTATGTGTGATTTGGATATTTAATATAGCTTTAAAAATATTTAAACATATCGCTATGATGTCTGCAGTGTGGCATTTTATATTGATGCCTGGCACTAAGTCACAATGCCACAGATATTTAGCATCATGTTCTACCCAGTTACCTCCCCCAACCAAGCATGTTAACAATGCTACTAGAACTGTCCATATAAGACTTTAACCAAAATCCCATGGTTTGGCAGAGGTGTGTAGTACTTTAAGACCTCAAAAAAACAGGCCAGCCAGGGATGGCAAGTTGATTCCATGATCTAGATTCAGTCTGAAACATAACCAAGAATCTAACATGTGTCAAGCTCAGGATTTAAAGAAACGTGGAGACTTAATCAGGTTACTCTTAAAGTTTTTCATTCATCCTATCTATCCACCTTGTACTACGTATCATGGGGCCCCAAGTGATCTAAAGCTATGTTCATTACAGATCACTGCCATCTCACCTGGGTTCGAGTCTAGGATTCAGTGAATGTGGGTATGTGAGAAAGCTTGCCAGTATCTTGTCGTGGGTCGGTGGTTCTTTCCCGTGATTTCCCGGTTTCTTCCTCCACCATTAATACTGGCCGCCATGAATAGCCTATCTGTGTGCTGAAAAATGGCGTTAAGCTCAACAACAAACAAACTATGTATCATCACATGATAGCAGAGGTTTTATGTAACCTCTTGAAAGAGATCCACCGACCCTTTCACCTGAAAAACATAATCATGTAAATATGTTTAATCTCGGTTACCTGCTATACAACATCACAAAGGATATCAGTATACCTGCAACACAGCATTATTATGGGTCTCTGCTACAAAGCATCACAAAGAATTCTGAAGTGGGGATGAGGTTATAAAGCATTACCAGATTCCAATATGTAACTGAAATCTGAAAAATTCAAGCCCAGCTTCAATCAAAACTAAATGTGTGATAATACAATGCATGAAACATATTATGAATCTTCATACACTAAACATATAATCATCAGGAAGGAAGAAAGGTAGAGAAAAAACAGTATATACTTAACTCAGTCAGTGGTTGTGAGGGGGTGTCCCCAACTAAAGATTCCAAATAAAATAGGAGTTTATTCCACGTGTAAAGCTAGAGAACCAATTCTGACAATGTAGACTCATTCAGTATTAAGTTTCTTTAGTGGATGACTCAGAAATTTGTTATTTTGTAATATACTTAGACAATCATCTATACTTACAAAAAGAAATAGAGTCCCCAAGAAGAACCAGCACCCCACACATTTGGTGTGACCCCCTGATACAGTCCTGCAAAGCCATTAGTTCTACATATAGAACGCAAGGCATCCAACATCCCTTTGTACTGTGGCCGGTTTGTTATACCAATTCCTTCATTGACTGAAAAATTAGATTTAATATTTTCATTGGAAACATGGCATAATCACAAAATTTTCTTTATTCTTAAATATTCATCTGCTCACTACATGAACTTATGTTCTTTCAATTAAACCGTCATTAAGAAAATTCAAGCTAGGTGATCCTTCTTTATGACACCAAACTTCATCAAGCCAACAAAACGTATGCACAATACTGGTTTGCCAACCATTCCTAATGCACGCAGCCTCTGGTACTTTTTCTAATATGGTCAAAGCAAAGAAATCACATTAAATATATATTACCTTTAAAAAAAATACTTGCCTACTCTAATTTTACAATAGGAAAGTCTTTTTGCTTTATGAATATTAAGGGTGTTTAATTAGAAAACAGAACTGAAACATTAGTAGCAATTTCAGACAGCAAAAATTCTAACCTGTTAATTCTTTGTCAAGCTTCAATATCTAAAATCTAACACTGCTTGGGTAGTTAAACGTGTTATTAGATCTGGAATGTCATCTACATTCGTCTAAATATTTGATAAATAAACTGCTTTTCAATGCTTAATTTCAATGTGCAAAAGCCATCTAGAACTTAAAATAAAACATTAATTTTCCTATGTCTTCTATATATTGGATAATAATGCTAATCGCTTATCACAACTTACTTCCTATAGGACAAACTTTCTGATATACACCAACCCATGTGAATTTCTTGGAAAGAAAAAGTTTTATAATTATTTGATAACAAAATAAGCACTTTTAAGGTCAGCTCACAAATGTAATTAACAAAGGAAAATGATGCCCATGTGTATCTTTTAAGTGCTATATGTTTTCAAAAATCTGAGGCAAATTTAAATATAAAAACATTTTATAAACAAAGTAAAAAAAAACAACATCCCAAAATTTTATAAATATTTTTACAATCTCACAAGATCTAGACCACGACTGATCTTTGAATTCATGAAGAAAAAAAACTAAAAACCAAAGCAACAATAATTTTTCCTCTGGTTTTCGAAACTATGAAAATCTGGTATAAAATTGTTTTATCTTGGAACCTAGTGAAACAAGAGCAGTATGTTACAAAAAACATGTTCCACCATTTTCTGACATCTCTATGCTACTAACATAATGATAGCCTATAGCTTTGTACAGGGCATGATTCTGTTGATTGCCTAAATGGAAGATATATTTCCTTTAACACCGAATTTATATCTGTATAAAGAACCATTTCTGCACAGAATGTTTTGCTCATTGGATAGAAAATTGTGTATAGATTGGTACACCAGTGAACTATTTCTATTTTGATTGAACATTGCTCAAAATACAGTATAAAACAGTTCAAGTGTCAAATTGTTTTCAAGATCTGAAGAGAATGTATGGGCATTGATCATGACAGATCACCAGTGTTCCTTGTTCATCTGGTGCAATAATTAAATAATCCTTTTCTTCAATGGAATTAAGCAACCTTTTTTGACAGCCATTGTTAAAGTAACAAACCAAATCATAATCTGGGATTATACATATAATTTTACATTATATGATGATTGGTTTGGTACAGCAGGGCACAACAACTCAAGCAGACAATTGTTAAGTCCATTGGAGCCAAGTGCTTTGCCCAAGGACACAACAAAGTAGCTAAGGCTGGTCCAATGGAAGGATTCAAACCTGTACTGTTTTGTGTGGTGAGACCAGAACAAAATCTGATTAAAATTAGATCATCACTGTCCCACATGAACATTTGATCATAATTGCTAATTTTATCAGCCAATATGACAGTCTTATATATTTGTGTTTGGGAGCCTGAGCAACATTGTTGAAGAGCATGAATATATTCATTGGATTAATCAGATTGGATATGCATACTTAACCATTTAGCCACCACAGCTCACCTGTGTTTTATAGTTGTTTCAAATGTCTTCATGAATTTTAACTGATTGTAAAGCTAAATGTATTTCTCCAAATATTATGAGCAACCTATAAGAAATAATAGTTCTTTTTTTTCAGGCTTCAATATTTTATGATCCTCTTTCCCCATGGTAACTTGGACATTATGCATTCACCCTTCATAATGGGGTATCTATCAAGAGCAGAAAAAAGGTATAAACCATGAAGGTGTGACCTCATGTAAAAACTATTGTAATATTCAAACAAAAGCATGCCTGAAATTTGATGCACAAAATCCTTCATTAGATAGATAAGATATATAAAGCTAAAGAAATTGTTAATGAGAAATGACCGATCATAACTTCCTGGATATCGGCTAGTTATTTGAAGACTGCCCATCAACCATTTGACTGCGCGGCAGCATTTTTAACATTAAGTGGGTGGGGGTCGCGAGGGTGAGCTAAATGCACAGTGTTCATGTCACCACTTAAAAGAATGGTTCAAATTATTAATGAATGTCTCTTTACCCATTTGCATTAAAAAAAAAAATTATAGATACTCTACTGGGATGCTATCTGAAACCCGCTTTTACGTCAGATGTATTCAAACCCCATCTGGAAATATTCAATTTTGTATCAAAGTGCTTGCCAGGAATACATAAAATACAACCATCCGATTAGTAGCTTTCTTTAACTTTTAGTTACTCCCAACTCCAAAGTGCGATGATTTGATACCTATATAACTAATCGGACACCTCCGCCATCAATATATCACAAAGAGAAGCGTACTGAAGGTGAAGGTCACAGGCTGTCTACGTGCTTATCGCCCGGCGCCTAATGGACTAGAACCGAAAACAAAAGAAGGATCTTACCTTGAAATCTAATTTTTACTAGATCTAGAGGATGTAAGACTAGTGTAGCAACCACTCCACCACTTATACCAGCCGCTAGATGTTCCCATTTGACATACTGCAGTAATGTTTTACCCACGGTCGACCCAACCGCTCCTTTCACTGCTTTTGCATCCATTTTTCCCTTAGTTTTTTGTCAAGATCTAAGGGATAAGCTCGGTATACTATAAAAAACGATCATGATTCTTAAAACCCTCGAATCTTGGTTGACTTGAGTCCCGTTAGCGGACAATAGTTGATATGTTTCACAAGAATTTTGTCCCGCTTTCATCATGCCGATTCACAGCTGATCATCAGTGACGTGCAAGTGCTACAATATAAAATCGATCCTCTGAATTAGATCCGGGAAGGATTAAATAAATATTCGTAAGTTTCAGGTTACGTAAGATGCTAAAATTAGAGCTAAATCTACTTCTTAGTTCCTAAAATGCTAAACTATAAATCTTTTCAGATTAACTTAAGTCAATTGCCTAAAGGTTATTTTGTAATTTCAGGAACTTGTACACCTGAATGTATGATTTACATTTAAGCAGTGCCGCATTTAGTACAAATGAGGCCCTGTGCTAGTTAAGTTTTGAGGCCCCTTACTTAGGCCCTGAAGGAGGTAGGCCCGTTACGCCTACATAGGTAGTCAGGCATATATATACTCATGAAATTTAGGAGTAGTTAAAATAGCCACAGACGTTTGAAAAATTTATTGTAAATTATTAATTTTGTTTGCGAAGATGGGCCCTACTGGCCAACAGGTGCCATGTGCTTAAGCATACCTAATCACAAATTTAAATCAGGTATTTCATGTAGGAATAATTTATCTCTGCTGATATAATTATAGGTAAAACTGGCGTTGACAGTATAAAAAAATATTAGTTATGTGAGCTATTATTTAGACCGACTTGTATATCAATACATGTTATTAAAAAATTCTTCAAAATTTAACAAAATAAAGTATCGCTGAAAGCGCATATAGACTGCATTCCACGCAAAACAAATTAAATATTTGGAGATATTGGTTCACTTACCCTGTCATATCACTGAAATTATTTCCGCAGTCCGCTACGGACACAACATCCGTAATGCAAATTTGTACAGTGTTAATATGTATGTGCACGACGGTAAGAAGCAAGGTGGATTGTAAAAAGATCATTCGCTTGTTTATATAGCACAATTAGTTCGTGGAATCGTGACCAACCTATTCGAGCAGTATACTGCCTGTGATAGAAGTCTTATTGGACGGGAGTCTAGGACGTTTACTGTTAACAACGTTCTCTCTCTCTCTCTCTCTCTCTCTCTCTCTCTCTCTCTCTCTCTCTCTCTCTCTCTCTCTCTCTCTCTCTCTCTCTCTCTCTCACACACACACACACATACAGTGAAAATATTTTTTTATGAGATTAGAGGCTCTCATTGGACGTTAAAGCAGCATTTTTGAGTAACAAATTGCTTGGTGTCGTTTTTAGACCCATTTTAATGAGGCAAATTCCGACTATTACTTCCTTTTCTTCACTCATTAAATGCTGTCATTGACCCAGTAGTATAAGGCATTATAAGCCGCTATTGGGAATTCCCTACGCAAATTTACAGTGGAAAATGGACGATACGGACATCCATGGAACCTGAACAATATAATTGGGTCTGCTTGTCCCAACTTGAGAATTTAACATTAGAGATTTAATGCCCCTATGGGAATTTAACATTAGCGCCAAAAGAAAATTTAATATTGGTAGTTTGTTGCATCCCTAAGGGATTGTAGCATTACAGATGACGTAAATATGACCTCTTATGGAACTTAACGCTACCGGGTTGTTATGGCCCCCAATGATATTTCAATCTGACTTTCAGGTTTTCTCATTTGCATGCTAGAAATAGACAATATTGCTCGTCCGTTTCCCTGAAGTCAAAGAATAACCTTGGATGGTGTTGTAGTAATAGTTCTGCAATATAAAAGTAATGGTGGAAAATGTTGTAGAATATTTTTTACAGAAATTAATCTGTAGTATAAATTTCATAGAACGTTATTTAGTAGTGCATTTGGTTAGCACAATACGACAAAAACATCAAGCTTGATACATTGGCTATGATCACTATAGCTAGGCTAGTGGTAATAATTAATCTGTTTTGTGTGGGCTTCGAACTGAGTTGAAGTTTATACCCGCTTCTTAACGTTTAAAGCAGACATATAGAACGCAATAATACCGTGAGGTCATACATTGCCCTTTTAAGGCATAAGCACGCAAGACACGTGCCTAGGACCCGCGGAGCGATGGGGACCCGCAGCAGCCCAAAAATAAAATGTCGGTGTCGGTTGTGTTAGTAGTTTATTACTATATTAATGAATTTAAGGAAATGACACATCCACAAGAAAATGCAATGCAATAGTCTATATCTGAGACTAAGAGATTGAGGTACAATTCTGGTTACTTTTAAGGTTAGAGTTTATGCCTAGGGCCCCCAAATTTTCTTAAAACGGCTGTGAGGTCATAGCGGTAAACTGTCCTGGGTGGTATGTACCAGAGAAAATTTTAAGGCTGTTGTGATCGATCTAAGAAATGTATTAAAATGTGATATTACCAGTTATTAATAAAGGCGGAATGAAAATAATTCTCTGACTTCTGTATAACTGACAAATAATTTGGCGGGTAAAGTAGTAATCCTGATTGGTTAATCTATTCGAGAATGTGTGTTCCGAGATGGAATTCAGGAGTTTTAAGATAGTCCCCTCGTTGCATTAAGCAGTATACGTTCTGTAAGGAAGCAAGAAGTTGACTCCGGAAAATAGTAAGTATTTCTCAATAGATTGCCCTAAAAGATCAGTGTCGAAAGTGATGGATTCGGAAAAGGAGAGAGATCCGACTTCATAATCTCGTATAAAGCACACATGTTAGTCTCAGTTGCACGCAATCAATAATCATTGATGCATGTATTTAATTCTTGTTGAATTGGTTTATTATTAAATACTTTAATTTTCCCAGAGTTCAGAAACAAACTCGTGTTCATGACTCTTGTTCTATGAATGTCTTATATTGTTTCATTATACAAATGCGTTCGTTTAGAGGTTTGGTAGGTAATAGATTATATAGGTATATTCAAGGGACATAAAATAGCTCTACATACCTGAATGCGCAGTAAGAAAGGTAGTACAGTCAGAAACTAAGAGGTCAATGATCCGAATAGGCTAGTAGAGAGAGAGAGGAAGGGAAGGGGGACGCCGACCGATCACCAGCAGTGAATCAGGAAAGACCGGAAGCACTAGGCGATGCTGTCATGGCCGGCAATCCGAGTTCGATCTGTCAATCAGTCATTTGATAAACAAACGGCCAAATGAAATTCGCATTTTTTTAAATTCACATCTAGTTTTGCTTAGTCTTTGATTACATTATTGTATTTTACATGTGGAGTGGAGGTCGTGTTTATTTCTTCATCTCAGCTCATTTCTATATTATTTCATCCGTTATTATATATTTTATATTATTACGTACGAGATCCGGGCACTAATGCTGTAGTCGATCATCTCCTATGTAACGAAACTAAACAGAGACAATGTCACAGTAAGACACTTCCCCTGATATTTATGTTTAGGTCGACGTTTTACTGCCTAAATAACGGCGTTGTGTAAATCGTCCATCGATTGACTGACAAGGAAACAAGAGATCATCTTTTGATGAAAATCTCACAAACTCAACAGCCAATAACGACGCCTTTTTGCAAATTAATCGTATTGCTTTGTTCAAACTTTACATACTCTTGTGTCTTTCTTCAAATGTACTGAAATTCTGACAAAAGCAAATGGACTTTGTTTTAAGTTCCTTTGTGGCTGGAATGCGTTGGAAATTGTATATGCCGAAATAGGTTTATGTTGGAGTGTATTTCTTTAACGAAACGAATAACAATATGCTAATATTGAAGAGAGCGTTTAGATAGCTAGATAGCCTTGTTTTCTTCAAGCTTATTATCATCCCTTTAACCGATTTCCTCTCTCTCTCTCTCTCTCTCTCTCTCTCTCTCTCTCTCTCTCTCTCTCTCTCTCTCTCTCTGTGCACATCTGTCGAAATTTGATATGGGATATGGGATCGGACGATATGAATAACAAAGGAGATTTTACAGTATGTTTGGGTATGTCGCTTTGTGGGAATTTAAAATTACAAGTTTGTAGTCCCCTGTGCAAATTTGACACAGCACTTTATAGCCAAACTAGGCAACAAAAAAGCCATTAGTAATTTGTAGCCTCCCTACGTGGGAGAGTTCAATCGGTATGTTTTCTGTTTTCTTCGCTGCTTGATACGAAAAGATTATCTGAGCATAGCTTAGCCATTTCCGCCGTGTTGATTAATTACTTATGGTGTGGTTGTAGGAGTACATATAAATTTGGTAGATTTGAATAATTCTCATGTGATGATTTGGCGGCGTGCAAAACACACCAACCTCTTTCACTACCGTTCGTTGCTAATAAATGACCTCCGCCGTGTAATTTACCCAGTGTGGATAGATAGAAAGAAGAATGCAGATCAATGAACAAGTATATTGAAGAAACAACACAACGAGCCCCCTTTCAATGAATAAATATAAAATTTAATCAGTTTATCAACAGAATTGAAAATGAAAAGAAATCAATGACTTTGTTACAAAAGAAGAAAAATGGTACTAACATGTACTCAAATAAAAAGAATACAAATTTCTTTACATGTAAAATTACTTTCAACGTTAATATACTATCTTCATTGCCAATGAGATGTGACCTTTGAGTGCAACGATGAGAGACTTCATCACCTATTTTATGCGGACATCAAGACTTCCGTTCGTCCCTGCTCTGCCGATCTTTGTCTAGCTGTTTGGTCTTGGCCTCTTGTCCGTCGAACTCTGATTTAACAATCGTCTCTGGACTTAGATTTCTGCTTAGAATTTGCTCTGGTCCTGTGATTGTTCAGGGATTTCTCATGTGAATCCAGGAAAGCTGTTTTCTTCAATAAATAAAATGTATCGCAATAGACAATAGGTCATATTCCCAAATATATCTATATTTTTACACTAATTCGGCTCAGAAAACAAAAGGCATAAATTCTGCCGCAGTAACTCATTGCTCCCTATTTCTTATATTTACATAGATGGTCAAGGCTTGTCCTGACCTTAATTCGGATCAATTAAGGTGGTCAATTAAATTCAACTCAGCCGTATGAACCCGTATGTACCCCCCCTTGACTTCCTACTCTACCAATCTAGCAGTGTTAAGTTACATATGGCTTAAACCCTCAGATCTAACTATTCTAAAATAGTTTACTCGACCAATTAAATATTACAAACTAGCATATAGATATACACTTAAGTGATCAATTAAATATTACAAACTAGTATATGGATATATATTTCATATTATATCATACTAGAAAGAGTTAATCCATAAAACTATGAAACATTACCCATCCTTCCTTAAGCTTAATTCATGAAAATTCCTAATCACTCATATGTATTAAAAATTCAATTACATGCAATCTTGTCAACTAATCAAATGAAATTTGAATTACGTTCAATCTTGCCAATTCTCCAAATGAATTGATAATTAGAAAATCAAAGAATAAAATGTCCTGACTAGTATTTCACTAAAATCCTGCAAATGAAATCATACATACATACATCATATCAACAATACATTTGCAAATAGAACAAATGAAATAACATATTAAAATCGGGAAGCTGAGATTGCGTACCTTTTGCCGTTTCTTTATTCGTTTCCACGAACCTCACGTATAGTCCGTCTTCTAACTGAGACAACTATCTGGCCCCTTACTCTATAATGAAAACGTTCTTTTTACGAATTCAAAATGTAGAGTTTGCCTACTCGCTGAGACAAAACTCCCGCTGTACTGCCAAATCACGAGATAACGTCTTACACGATCCCGGAGTCCGGTCTAACTTTTCCCAAGAAAGATTTAAGACTGCTGAATTTTCCTAAAGTAAAACCTTTAATTTCTTACAGAGTTACGCCCATAAATCCATATTAACCAATCGGAATAGACTGTATTCTAAACCTGTTCCGTAGAATTTTTGGATAGACAAGACAACTAAACAACTAATCGTGCCGTAATTAATATTACTTTGAACAATCATCTATAGCCAGCTCCCGCCCTTTACCCTGTCGATTTTGGAAAAGGGTCTTATGTCATTCTCTTGCATCTGACTCGGTCATGTTACGTCGGCTAGAACGAATTCCCTTTTGACGTTCAGAGATGAAATGAAAATAATCATCTATCTCTAGCCCTTTCTACTTTAATTAAGTTGACTTTGATACAATTCCTTTAATCAAAGCTTCTAAGAGTTTTCAAAATTCGACACATGACATCTTATTACGCGATGTACGCCATATATGTGACTACAGAAAATGACAACAACGTTCTATTTGTGATACATCCCTTTTGCCAGAACATTGCGCCATATGAACAAAAGGAAGTTCCAAATACAGTTTTTAATAGCAATGAAATGTATTAAAAAAAATAATTTCTCTCAACCTGGTTGAAAAGGATGAGAATATTCCGAATGAGAAAAGGTAAATAGTAAGGCTAAGTTATCCCAATCGGGTCAGAAAGACAATTGTTCAATTCAATTGTTTGATTTAAGTCGTCTATTATCACTTTGTTATCATTTTGGGATTCCGTAACGTCTATCAGTGTCTGTCTCGTAGGTCACCGGCTTAGAGAGCAGTGTTCAAATAAAATGTAAATCTTTTCAACTGGGTAGTAAGTTCAACAGTTGCAGACTGTTTTTGTAAATAAGTTAGCAATGGAAATGGTCACATTTATTTTAAATACAGCTTGTCATTGTAATATTGTGTCCAGTAAGGCAGGTAAGTTGCAGATAAGGCAGGTGACTTGCTTCTTGCGCAATGGATAGCATTTTAGTTGATTGATATTTCGGCAGTGATTATAAAATTGTCTTTTCAGCCTGAGCCAATCAATAACGAAGTTAATATAGTAAAACATTTTGCGACTGAATGAGACAAAATCTAAAGCTCTCAAATACGAGAACACCTTTTGCCATTCTTTTTTGAAACCTTGATCTAGGGTGTGTGTGTGTGTGTGTGTGTGTGTGTGTAGAGAGAGAGAGAGAGAGAGAGAGAGAGAGAGAGAGAGAGAGAGAGAGAGAGAGAGAGAGAACGAAGGGGCACTTTATTATTCAGAATGTCATTGTCAATGTAATTAATTTCTAGTGTACTTTTTTGAAACTATGTAGTTCTTTGGAGGTCAATAACCTATCTAACTTCAATTTGGAGCTATACTCTGTATATTAACTATCTTTGCCTTCAAACTAAGGAAACATCCAAATATTGCATCACCCTGTACATATTGCATCATACTGAGTACGGAACTCCCGATACCACGTGTGTTATATTAGAGTGTCATGTGCTTTGCACGAAGCTATCATCCACAGAACGAGGCAGGATACGTACGTTGTAATGCTAAATAGTATTTGAAACAAGGCCATTTTGCCTAAGTAGTCTGAGAGCGGACTGGGAAAAAAAATCAAACTCGCAGTTACTTCAAGCTTCATCCCATCATGATAGCGGGTATGGAATAAATTTCTCTTGCCATCAATCACATAACAATGCTACTTCAATTAATTTATGCATAATACACATATGGAAAAAATAAAATACAATTCAATGTAAAAATACTTGAATCATGCATTTTATGAATACAGTAATAAATTACAATTATCAATATCTAGTCGAATGTGCGTGTAAACATCAAGTATCTTTTTGATCCTTTGCAGTATGTTTCCGGTCAGAGTAATATTAAAAAATGAATTGTTTTGCTCATGACATCTTCACTCGTGGAGTCAGACCAAATATGACAGACAAATTGAAAACTCGGGTCTCAGTTTCAGTTGTTGCCACCTAATTTCAATGGCCCTTAGGTTTGAAAAGTTTATTTTTGTTGATTGAGAGTGGAAAATCAGCGATAAATTCGAAGTGAGTGTCAATGCAAGATACTCATTGCTTAAGCAGTGTATTCACTATAACTTATATATTCTTATAGTAAGTAACAGTTTGTATTTAACAGTGTATAATCTTGATTAAACGATGTGGTCCATTTAATCATAAATACTCAAAATTAGCGACTAATAATTAATCCGGAATTCTGTTCTCGTTAGTTTGTTGGATTTATCAAAGTCGGATTAAACTAAATTAATTAATCTGGATTCTGGGATCATTATTATAAGTCGGATTAAACTAAATTGGACTTATTTTAAAGCTGAAACGAATAGCCCAGCATTCGAACAGGAATACGTTTGGCGAATATATGCTAATAGAAAATGTTGTATTCGAATATTTCTTTGTTTTCCCATCGAACTTTGCGCGCGCGCGCGTGCGTGTGTTTAAAGAAAACTAAGACTGCAACGTCGAATTAATTATCGTATAAGGAAACAACTGGAAACGTGACAATGCAATTATAATGTAAATAATCAGACTGATTACAGCGTTCAAAACATGGTCATTTCCATGCATTATTCTCTTGAAAAGATGACCTTTAACATAACAAAGTTGATGAAGAAAGCAGTAAACAATGACCGATTTAAAATGAAAAACAAGTCAGTAATGCAGATGTGAGCTAGCTATCAAGTTTTTGTTTGTGGTTTTGTGGGATTAACGACATTTTTATAGCACACACAGGAGACAGGTGTGTTATAAATGAATATGCCTGAAGTAAACACAAGCAATGGCATATTTGTTTCTTGACTTAAGCCAGTGTTATTGCATCAGACTTACTCCACCCACTTCTGGTTATGTTCAATACGTCTTACTTGTAAGTGTAGTACATGTACTTCATATATTGTCTTCAGAAATAATGTAGGTTCTAGTCAGAACAAAAATGACCCGAAACTCGTAGGTTTTTCGAGTTGCCTATCCGTGTAGAAAAGAATGAACGAAGAAATCATAATGGAAATAATTGCATATTTAACATTTACACATCTTGCAAAAATAATATTCTCTTGTTCAAACTAGCTATAAAAAAAAACACTGGCACTAATCAAATACCGTACCTCACTAAAACATATTGCGATATTTTTCCAGAAACCATATGTGTATAAATGTGTAGAAGCGGAGTCTAGCTGCCAATTGCACAGACACATATCCACCATTGCATAATGTGTGTGTGTGTTTGTGTGTGTGTGATATGTATTTTTAACGTAGCTTTAATAATTTTTCAGTCATATTGTTACGATGTCTGCAATGCGGCAGTTTAAAGTAATGTCTAGCACTTGGGCATCATGCCGCAGACACGTAGCATGATGTCTCACCCAATCATATTATCCTGACACCGTGACAGCCATTCCTAACACTAACCTGTTAATACTGAACGCCAATTTTTGGTATGACTCAGCCGGGGATCGAACCCACGACATTCCGCATCCGAGGCGGACGCTCTAACCACAGGAGCGGTTCATCGCGTAATGTTCCGACCGATTTGAGTTATGTCCTTTGAGGTAGTAATCAGTACCAAGAAAAACACAGACCTGACCTGGTGGCGGATCATGCGACTTATAAACTGAAAGTACATGGTTTTTATAAGAATTTGGATTGTTGTTGTGGGGTTAAATAGTACAAGATAGGTTAAGTATGGCAGCCAGTATATTTTGGTGGAGGAAGGACCATCATACCCACGAATGTAGGATTGAACATTTAACATGCTAAGGATTGAACACTGAACATGCTAAGCGTGAAGCAAATTCTGATCCCTTATGTGGAATTTTCCCATCATGAAATTATGATTAATAATCCATGGCTGACGACTAGCAGTCTTACATGTACATTGCATAATGAGGTGGTTGGTGGACAGTGCATTGCCGATTTTTTCATTTATTTTACTATCCAAATCTGAAGAGGTACCTATAACAACTGTACACTTCGATCAGATTACTCTTATCAATGTTAAGAATTAACATGTAGAATGCGTAAACAAAAATAAGTGACCTTTCCCCGCACCATCTGGGAGAACAGTCTTGCCTAGTAGTGCAGATTACCAATTCACCTTGTTGCTATAAATAGAATTTGATGTCATTTAGCGGGTAAAAAAAAAAAATACGTGCACCGCCATATTACTTTCGGACAAGCAGGACAAAATTAGAGCGTCTAAAATGTGAAGTTTACGCTGATGTATGTCTTGCGTGTACAAAATACCATTCAAATATCAAATATAAACCGAAACATAGTAAGACTTGTTTTATAATCTTTAAGTCCTCAAATTTAGGGGAGATTAGTGATCTAAGAAGATAATTGTTTTATTCTTTAGTGTAGTAAACAAAGTAAATTAAACGCCTTTATTTAGTAACATACGTTCAAATTTCATAATTTGTATATTGTATTTTCTTTCCCGGTTTCAGTAAAATTATCCACTTTGAGAAATGCTATTACCATATTTGTTCTCATTTGTGTGTAAATTCATATTGTTATTTCTAAATTCGTCTACATATCTATCTTTTCTTACATTTATTTTATTGTTCGTTTGTTTGTCTGTTCATTCTTTTATTCATTTTATCCTTATGTCTAATCTCTTACTACCAAGTTATATGCAACCCTCTATTTCGTGTGTCTGTGATTGTACATTCCTTTAAAATTATAAGAACGAATGGTTGAACCGAAATCTAAACTAATTAGATTATTAATTGCAATCACCTCTGTCTGCGTGTGTTCGAGTCTAGGATTCGGCGAATGTGGATATGTGAGAAAGCTTGCCAGTAGCTTCTCGTGGGTCGGTGGTTCTTTCCGATGATTTCCCGGTTTCTTCCTCCACCATTAATACTGGCCGCCATGAATAGCCTATCGTGTGCTGAAAATGGCGTAAAGCCCAACAACAACAACAACAACAATTGCAATCGCAATATTAATTGCTTTAAAGAAACAAATCGTCTATACATCTGATGTCACATGGTTAAAATTAAACTCATGCAGCCACATCTTCGTTTAGGCCGATAAATCAGCCCTTCACCTGTAATGATATTGATTTTCGGGTGAGGGGCTGATATCACCTATTAAATAAAATCTGCATCTAAATTTGGCTGCACATAACGGTGTATATTCTATACATTTACCAGTATTTCTAGTCGCTGTGCAGCTACCGTCGGCTGTGGAGTTTGTTTTTTTTTTTTTGATGACATGTACATTACATTTCTGGAGTGTATCATATATTTTGTGACCTGTAAATCCACCTGGAATAACACGGCCATTAATCATGTGGCCATTTTGAATTTCGCGCTTGATATGGCTGTTACCATTTAACGGTATATGTTTAAAGCGTACGCAGGTTTGATCCTGAAAGATTTCCATGCAGGAAAATTGCGTATTTTAATGAACAGGTCACATTAGGCCCACATATCGTCCATCAGTATCAACACAGATTTGAGGGGTGGGGTTTATCGGACTAAACTTTGTTAATCAATGTTCCGATATGTTAACCCTTTCTACATAGGGTTAATATTTCAAACCTTGACTAGCGAAGATGACACAACCATAGTAGAGAAACTCATGAAGAATATTTTAATTTTTATCGAGCTTCAAATATGCATGGTTTTAAACTTTCTATAGTCTGATCCTTCTGATATTAAAACGAGTGTATGTGATAAAATTGGCACAATAATAAGCCATTCAATAAAATATATTTGTAATAAAGAATATAAGTCATTACATACTGTTCAGGAATATAGATGCAGAGGATTACCTTTTTGTAAGGACGTTTATATATTTCGATGTTCTAGCCAGAAAAGTATTGAGGCAGGTAGGTATGAAGGGGGCATTGCTACTGAGAGCTTTTTGCAACTTCTATTTTAGAAATGAATCGTTATTAGTTCATAGCAAACACTAAGCATTTGTTTAAAATATAAAACTATTTACAATCGGAGAATATATATATATATATATATATATATATATATATATATATATATATATATATATATATATATATATATATATATAGGTTTCTGCACATGTCCATCGTTAGAAAAGTTCTATAGCTTGATTTCGTTTCAAACTCCACAGTTTATACATCTATAATTCGTTAAGGAGACAAAAATGTATACATACTGTCTGACAGTTATGCTAAAATAAGTACATTGTTTTCCAATGTCGTTATATTTTTATGTATTATGAGACGGTTACCTAAATCAATGAGATATAAATTTCCTTCGATATTCACTTGTTTTCGGCCGTCTCACATAGTGACATTTTATTAGGTTATTTCCGCCAACCCTGGGGAATATACAGATCGAAACTTAACCGCCACGTTGCAAAGCATGTCCGTGTGGTTAATTAAGAACTCTGCCAACGGCAGTTATTTTTAGGTGTTAGGTCATTATTCGTTGCGTCATATGCGCCCAAATTGTTATCTGCCCAGCTCACAGGGTACTCGAAATTTAGACCCTTTTGCTAGATGGAATTTCTCAGCATGATTCCTGTATATCCTCTTGGAGAATTGTTTATTTACACAGAACTTGCATTGATGCCATAGACGTGTGTGTGTGTGTGTGTGTGACTTTATTTTCTACAGTTGATAAATTCTCTTGTAAGAATTCTTGTTTCCGATCCATGTTAAGATACTAGCTTGTGTCTGTAATCGTGGGTTCGAAAACGAAACGGATTTATTAGGTAAGTATAGTATAATATAACTGTCTCATCAACACGGTTGTAGGGTATATTCAAATGATGTCAAGGTTGGCCAAATCATTACACATTTATTTCGTATGTCGTGCGAAATGCCGCTGTATTTATTTTTTATTTGTACTAATATTTGTTACTTTTATTCAAGAAAGACGGATGAATTACTTTGGCATCCATAACCAATGGTATTTATAAAGATATTTATAATAGAGAAAGAGTAAATTTAACATCACTTATATTTAAATGCTTTCATGGAGAGGCTACGAGACGACCTTTTAATTAAATTCCTGTATAATTCAAGTTAAAGGACCGTAATTCTATCCATTATAAGCCGATAATTTTTTGTATTGAGATTTCAACTGATATAGGTTTCAATATAATACAAATAATGTTACCATACAGGTTACAGAATTATAATTCGTACTCTACGGAGTTTCGAACCCTGATCCGCGAGTAAATGGCACCCATCGCCTGCCTGCACACACCAGCCCATATTCCGTCACAACTAAGCACGCATCACCAAAAATGATAGCACTGAATCGGTTTTATATGAAGTCGTGTGTAGCAGACATTCGCTTGACGACCTAGTGAATAATTCACATATATATGCAAATTTGTTCCATATTCCTATTAAAGAAATCAAGATATATAGGATTTTTATTACAAAGATTTTTTAATATATATATATATATATATATATATATATATATATATATATATATATATATATATATATATATATATATATATATATATATATATATATATATAAATACCAAACAGAACAGAAAGTGCTATCCCAGAATTCTGTAGAATAAAGGTGATAAAAGTAAGAAGAAAAATTAATTTAATACAAATAATACTATCATACACGTTAGAGAATTATAATTCATAATCTACGGAGTTTCGAACCCAGGTCCGCGAATAAACGACACCCATCGCCTGCCTGCACACACTATTCCATATCCCGTCATGACTAAGTACGCATCACCAAAATTGAGGGCTCTGAATTGGTATTATATGAACTTGTGTGTAACAAACACACTCGCTTGACGACCTGATACTACTACTACTACTACTACTACTACTACTACTACTACTACTACTACTACTACTACTACTAATAATAATAATAATAATAACAACATGGACAGTTCACTATATATATATATATATATATATATATATATATATATATATATATAGATATAGATATAGATATAGATATATATATATATATATATATATATATATATATATATATATATATATATATATATATATATATATATATATATATATATGTGTGTGTGTGTGTGTGTGTATGTGTGTGTGTGTGTGCGTGCGTGCGTGTGTTAAACAGATACCTTAATCAATAGTCTTACATAGATGAAGCACAGGATAATCTGCCGGGAGAAAATTGAAATAGTGTCTGTGTAAACAGAATTTATTTTAACCAAAGGTGAAAGAACTTATAAAAGTCTTCGAAAATTGAAAAAAAATAATTACATATTCTTCTATCAGGATTATTAGCCAAACTGTAAATATTGGGTACGGTATCTATTTTCACAAATGATCGTTATTTGGAATTAAGACTTTTGGCAACCCTAGCCGCCCGTTACCCTCCCGAATCTCCCAACCTATATCCAACGACGGCACAGATATCCTTTCCGTAATATTGTGATTAAGGTAAGGCCACCGGCAGCTAGATTTTGAGCTGTTTATACCTGAGCCTGATTGGATTTCTTAGCCTATTTCCAAAGTCAATTGTGGAAAATTTTTACTCCTCCTTCATTGCCGCCGTATACATGAATATTTTATGATTTTCTTTTTTTTTTCTTTTTTCTTTTCATCCGGTTTGTTTTCAATTCCACGAATTCCTGTCCCCATTATATGCTAGGTAAGCCAGTACTGTATACCTTGTGTCGGTAGGTAGAGGACTCGAATACCGCCACATCAAAACATGCCTCTATCCAGATATTGAACTTTCTATTATTCAGGTCAATACAAATAGATATATCTTGAATAAACAAAGTCAAGTTTACAACATTACGTGCCGAAAAATAATCATTTCGATCACCTTTATCTGAGAAAGTAAATAATGTAATGCATGATCGACTTTTTAAGCAAACGTTGTTTTTACACACACACACACACACACACACACACACACAATAAATTTGGTTAGGTGCTTTACGCCACAGCAAAAGTATTATGTTACTAAAGTTGTAAAAAGAACTAGCCCAGATATCGTCGGGTGGGGGTGATTCTGGGACCTCTGGCGATGCCTCACCCCACCCCACTTTCGCTAAAAACCAAGTCGCTTGTCACTTCATAGTGTTGTTGTTGTTGTTGTTGGGCTTAATGACACTTTTTTCAGCACACGATAGGCTATACATGGTGACCAGTATTAATGGTGGAAGAAGAAACCGGGAAATCCGCTGAAAGAACCACCGAACCACGGGAAACAACTGGCAAGCTTTCTCACTTATCCAGATTCGCCGTATCCTAGATTCGAACCAACACGGCCAGAGGTGAGACGGCAGTGATCCGTAACGGAGAGCGCTTTAGAGCCCTCGGCCACTCGGGGTCCCTACAACAATTTGAAAAGTATACATATATGCATGGAACAGTACGGGAAGGTGCCTTATGATAGATTAACAAGACGTACATGTCCGTTGAGAGCGCTTTAGACCCCTTGGCTACTCGGAGTCCCACTTTATATTTGGCCATTGTTTAAATCTTGCGCATATGTATGGGTATTGAGCACATTCAGAAGTTAATAGACCCATAAACTTTTGCTTCGGTGCCATTTCGAGAAAAGTTTGGGACCTTTGAAATTTTGGAACCGACCCCTTCCCCCTCCCACAACGGTTCACCTGATTCGGCCTTGGTACATATTTGAGTTCATTACTTAAGTGCACACCAGTTACGCAAGCTTGTCTAATCTCAAGGATATAATAGATAGGTCATTATTACAATGTAAAACTATATTGTATAATCTCCGTCTTCATTTTCATCCCTGGCGCTTCAAATAAAAATGCCTCATTTTAAAATGTTTACCGTTAATGCTTCGTGAAATCTGTATTAGACAACATCTCAATATCAAAGAAACATAATTAGAAAATATAGGGTCCAGTAACGTTAACTATACAGGACTAACGTTAAAAGGACGTCGCTCCGGGTTTCTTAATTCTACTGACTGATAATTTAGCCTTTCATTAAGGTAAGCAGCATTGTTTGCGGTCACCCAATGACATCTATCTAAAAAAAAACAATCAACCGAATTGGCACAAGTTCAGCAGTTTTTGGGATTTAAGTGCTCTGCAACACACGAGGTTCGCTGTAAATTTCAAGCTCGACCGACTTTTTCAGAATCTGAATATTCAGAAAAAATAGAACACAGTGTTCATTTTGTTTGTAAACAACACTGAAATGACGTAAATGATCCAACAGATAAATACATACATACATACATACATACATACATACATACATACATACATACATACATACATACATACATACATACATGCATGCATGCATGCATGAATGCACGCACGCACACACACACATATACATACATACATACATACATACATACATACATACATACATACATACATACATACATACATACATACATACATACATACATACATACATACATACATACATACATACATACATACATACGATGAAAATTAGTGCGTGTAATTAATTCAATATTCTTTTTTGTAAATGTTACAATAGTCAAGCCTTTTTCAGTTTCACCCTTATGTAAACTACCTGTGAAACGTCTAATATCATTTGATTTTTATTCATAAAGCTGTTATGAGTGTGTAACGCTCTCCACCACATACGATGTTCCAGTCTGCAGCTTGTGTGTTACATGTAGCGCACACCACCGCATACGATGTTCCAGTCTGTAGCTTGTGTGTTACATGTAGCGCACACCACCCCATACGATGTTCCAGTCTGTAGCTTGTGTGTTACATGTAGCGCACATCACCCCATACGATGTTCCAGTCTGTAGCTTGTGCGTAATGTGTAATGTTCACCACCCAATAATATGCTCCAGTCTTGTCTCGGTCAGCTTCAAAGAGTTTTCTCCACGTTTGCAAAGTCCGGCACCAAATTTTTTTCCGGTAGTAATAAAAAATATATTGCTTCAGTGTGCATTGTTATTTACAGTGATGTCTGTTTGGCAAATTTCGTAAACAGGTTACTATGTCTGAATTCGATATAGCACTGTACGGCCCGATGGTTTTCAACGCAGGGAAATAAAGATGATAATAAATAATTTCTTTGCTTCATATTTGACGTCTTAATAGTCATTTCTCAAGACTTTTATTTTTCGGGGGTTAGGGAAGTATTGCGGTAGGTATGGGAAAGTGCGTTTTCGCCTGAAAACCCTTTTCCATGGCCTCCATTTTTCCATCGCGTTAGGGAAGTATTGCGGTAGGTATGGGAAAGTGCGTTTTCGCCTGAAAACCCTTTTCCATGGCCTCCATTTTTCCATCGCATATGTGGTCTCGAAGATGCACACTGCTGCATAATATAGCGGCGACCAATGGGGGCTACCACTATGACTTGGAGTGAAATGGAGGGGTGGCAACATCTCTGCTTTGCCATGTATCATTTGTTGATGTGATGTGATTATGATTATTAACGTAGCTTTAACAATTTTTCATTATTATCGCTACGATATCTGCAGTGTGGCAATTTATAGTGATGTCTACCACTGGGGCATCATGCCGCAGACATGTAGCATGATGTCCCACCCAGTCACATTATCCCGACACCAGGCCGACCAGTCCTAACACTAACCTCTTAATGCTGAGCGTCAAGCGAGGCAGCTGTTTGTACCATTTTTGTAAGTCTTTGGTATGATTCGGCCAGGGATTGAACCCACGACCTCCCGCATTCGAGGCGGACGCTCTAACCACTAGGCCACCGGAGCGGTTTTTATGTTCATGTTCAATAGACTGTTTTGCTGGGTGTCTTTTGTGGAATACTTGTTTTTACCGGCAGGCTTAATCAAAGAGGGGCTAGGATATGTGTGTTCGCAGAATTAATTTTTTTGGGGGAATGTGCACGAAAATGTAGTGCTCAGTGATTAAAATTTATGGATGTCGGCTAAAATATGTTTATTGGTGATATCCGGGGTGAGTGGGCAAATGCCTACCTTGCCCCTGTGTGCAAGCGCTATATGGTCAAGAAGTCAGCCCAGGGTCAGCCTTAGGTTAATTGGACCTATTTAGCCCAATCGAGCATCGCATTCACATGGGTCCCGCACTTTAGTATTTTTTTTTTTTAATTTATAGAGGGAAAGCAATTTTAAAGCGATGGAAGACAATTTTTAAGTTCATTATTATATAAAACTTGTTTAAAAATTTATTTCCAAATGCCTCTGCTCACAGGGGCCCCACGCGTCAAACCAGGTGGCCTCGCCAAAATAATCAAAATCGGGCCCCGCGTTTGCTAAGGCCGTTACTGTTTCAACAGCTAATGAGGACAGATTTTACCAGTTGTAGAGCGTATTTTTAATGTGATCAAATGTTTATTAGGTCCTATAGACACAAAACTGACATTTCTTTTTTTCTTCGAGTCATTTTCCAAATAATTTGTTACGTCTATAAGCATGCACAAAATTACCAAGAAAAGACTGAAGCGAACTAGCTTTGTAAAATTTAACAAATAATTTATTTCCCTAGAAAACAAGACAAAAAAAGATACGACTTATGGCTTACGAATCAAATTCAAAATTAACCCAATAATTAAAAAATGTTATGTCAATAAAAAGTCCTAAATGAATCACAGTTCGCATCGCGATGAAATTCCCTAATGGAAGGCGATGACGTATTTGATAACCTACATAGTGCTGATATGTCAACAGCTCATTGTTGAATCACAACGAATATTATTCCAGTTTTTGAATTCCAAATAATTTCAGCAAATGTATTTGTGCAAGAATTCTGATTAGCACTAATATTTTCAAGGTCAAAATATCATTAATTCCAAACAATGAAAAAATTCATCTCAAACTGGTCACAACAAGACACTTTTAAGGGTCGGAGATTTAAAGTCCAACTGGATATTTCTTCTCAAGCAAACGACTATGCAGTAAATTAAGACGCAAAACAGATTCCCGGATGAGGGTCACGTGATCAACTATTTAGCAGAACAATGTAGAAATATTACATGCCTAAATTCATGTATATAGTATAGCCTAAGCTAAAATCTACGATTCTTACTCTAAAAAAGAATTATTTAAAGGCTGTTTACTGCAAACTTGACACAGGTTCTGAATCTATGTAAGAAAAAGATACTAAGTTTCAACTACTGCTGTTTTATCAGGTCAAACAACAATGAATTGATTTTCTAAACAAAATCATATCCAGTAGACAAAATTAAATTATCATTAAAGTAATATGTAATGGAATAAAATTAAAAATTAAACTTTAAACTAACAAACTAATAATTAAACAACACCCCACCCCCACCCCCATATATATATATATCTATATATATATATATCTATATATATATATATATATATATATATATATATATATATATATATATATATATATATATATATATATATAGATATATATATATATGCTCATTTTTTTCTCCGTTAACTTTACAGTCAGAATCGTTCAATATCCAGCGATATTGCACCTTCATATTGCACCCCCACATGTCTGATGCACGTGAATAAAGAACTACTTTCTATAGTAAACAAACAATGGACGCAGACGCCAGTACTTTATTATGTTTGTCGGTGGATGAAGTATACCAACTGTTTGAACCATTTGAAAGTAGAGATACCAAAGTTGAGAATGAGGATGAATTCATAGAATCACAGAAGAAATTTTCAACGAAGCTGGCGACTGAACGTGATATCAGAAATGTTCAGCGATGGCTGTATGAAAACAAACGTGAGACGCGCTGCATTGAAGATATCATTCCGGAACATTGTTGAAATCGAAGTCACATTCCATAGTAGACTGTAAGGAACACCGCAAGAAATGAATCGGTTGTTCACAAAAAAAATAACAATATTGAAACCAGCATCTTCTTAAGAATTTATGTTTAAAAACTTTCATATTTTTTTACCTTACGATTCCAAACTATCCATGGCAGAACAAACAGTTATGCAGATTGTTGTCATCGCCAGTCCCTGAAGTCACACGTACATCGTGCGGAAAACACACAGAAGGAGATAATCAGAATATGACTGTATTGACAGAAAAACAAAATCTCTCAATTCCTGACCAGCTGGGAACTTTGTTCAATGGCGCAGTCATTCATAATATGACTTGAAATCTCATTTTCAGATAGAACAAAATGGGATTTCTTTTTCAAATGAGTAAGCGCGCGGTACGCTATGAAGTCAAAAGGTCGATGGGCGGAGTTATATGCGCATAAATACTATTATTGTGTATTGAAGGAGAATCTACGGTTGTCAACTTATTTATCTTAATAATAAAATAATAAATTTTATTATTAAATATATTTGGCTGTGAATGCTATTTTTAAGTCTTTGGTAGTGAAACAAAAATGAGCATATAACAAAAAGGTTACTGCATTTGAATGGGAAAATATAAACTCGTTTTTTTCGGATGGCTATACTGCACTCCCAAGGTCGTGCAGTATAGCCATCCGAAAAAAACTCGTTCATATTTTCCCATACAAATGCAGTAATATATATATATATATATATATATATATATATATATATATATATATATATATATATATATATATATATATATATATATATATATAATTATTTTGGTTGATGGACAAGACCCGATTAACGACTTTAGTGCAGGCTGCTATAATCAGTCTAATAAGAACTAAAGGTTATTATTAACGCGGTTATTTCATCGACCACATAGCTATTATCACCATATGGTTGCAGCAAGCTGTATCCTATTATCAGTATTAGCTTCTGATTCTCTATCACCTTTGACATATTTAAAGACCATAGTTTTATCAAAGCGCATATGTCTGAATATGCACTGGAAATGAACATCACTACCAACACCCCCGTCCGCAATCTGGGCTGGACAATTAGAAACCATCATAACAGTTGGAGAGTTCCGTCTGTCATATTGAACAATTGGCATAGATTGGATGGTAACAATAAGATCAAAATCAGATTTTCTCTGCCCTGTGTGAAGATCTGAGAGCGACCGCTTAGAAGTCATGTTTGTTGACTTATATTATTAATATAATCGATAATGTTATCAGCCAATCAGATTAAGTGTTATAGTTACGAGTTTGTGCAAGTGAGGTCTCACTGGATAGTTTCGTATTTTGAAACTTTCCTAATTTTTAATGTAGAAGGCATGAACCTAATTATCATAATCCTAGCGTTTATAAATTCACACATAAACTAAATCTGTATTGTGGTTTAGATTTATTTTAATTTAGGCTTGAAAATGGGTGGGGTTGTTTGGTGCATGCCTGGAGATCAAATGCGTAACTTTGGCTGCAAATGAACAGCCGGCATGGCTTAAGTATTTACGTATGTCTGCTACTGAGGTAAATATCTAACGATGGAGATGGTTGAAACATATGCTAATTTGTTATAGTATAATGTGTAGAATGGATCAATACATATGTGTATCAATTAATGGCCACCGTTCGTAAGTTTCAACGACGGAGTATGTATGTATGTATACAAACAGACCAAAAAGATACATGGGTCGCAGTGTCCATCATGAAAAATCAATTACATTTCAGTTTATGGATTAATATTAGGATTCATATCTAGTGAACGGATGAATTATCATATATGGACATTAGAAGAAAATAAAAATATGCTTTCAGCTGTTTTTTGACAAGTGCACTCATTGTATGTTGCAAAATATAGGTAACTGCTTCACTTCAAGATGTTGTAAATATTCAAGCATTATTTTTGCCGAAATAGACGACTTTTCGGCTTCAGACAAGTCTAATTTTAACTGCGGATTAGTGTACACATATATAATTCAACTTTTTAAGAATGACCAGTGAGGGATTATATAAGGATGAATTTCGACGTGTACACCTATAAATTATTAAAATGCACGACGAGAAGGATGTGATTATGCATTACCATTCGCGAACGGTAAAGACTGGCCACGTTTCTTATTCATCGACAAAACTTACATGTACTCAGGCCGAGAATAAGGTCATGGTAAGAAACCCACAACTTTGCAAACTAATCTTGAACAGACATTACTAAAGGCTAACCCCAACGACGTATTTTCACTGCTGTTTTTTTTTTTAAACAGCTGTTTTGTTGCAACGTAGTTCTTAGCGTCCATGAACTTTACAAGAGTACATTTCATTGTCGACTAGTTAGATCTAGCTTTCGTCCTGCTGGGTAAACCTTTGTAAGAGCTCTGTTGGCTGGATTGACACACCTCTTGTGACGTTTCAACACGCCACCCAATGCATTGATTTCATTGGTTAAAACGAGCACACCTTCAAACAGCTGTATAATGAGGGCTGGAAAAACAGCTGTTGACAAAGGAAGATTAATGATTCATGTCGTGAAACTAGTTTAAATGACACAGTAAAATACTTGTTTACTAGATACAGACGAAGGTAAAAAAAATGTATGCATATATTGTCCCCAATTGTTAAGTAAAATGAGTCTCTCTCTCTCTCTCTCTCTCTCTCTCTCTCTCTCTCTCTCTCTCTCTCTCTCTCTCTCTCTCTCTCTCTCTCTCTCTCTCTCTCTCTCTCTCATGAGTGTATCAAAGTAACAAAAAGAATGTAACAAAGTAAAGGTATATCAATACAAATACCGGTAAATTCCCTCGCCCTCAAGAAATGAAATGTTCGATCCTTGGAAAGATTACACAGTGGTATGCAGGATTACAGTTTAAGGCATTATTCAGAGATGGATTGGGATAGAGGGGCAAACAGTGAGGTCTAACCAGTTAGTTTATAGAAATATTTCCATATTAAAAAATAAATCAAAATTACAAAACAAAAAATACAACACTTTGGTTCAGCAAATCACCATGTTACTGTCAAAAAAAAGGTTTTAAAACCATCGTTATTATGCCTACAGTTCCTAAAATCGCCAACTGTTCGGGTTTCCAAAGTATAAATTAGTTCATGATCGTATACTCTGACCTGATTTCTATGATAAATAAAAAATGCATTTGAAGACAAGAGGTACCGAGGTCGAAAGTTCAAACATAAGGCAGGAAGATATATGCGCCTACTGTACGGTGACCAGTTGCGTACTAACGGGGCAGGGGTGGTGGTGGGACGGACGGGGCTGTTGCACCTGGCGCCGCAGGTCTTTTGTTGCCAAAACCCCTTGCGTGAAAGATCATGCGGCTCTAAAACCCATCGTCACCTCGTGCACCATTTACTCATAGTACGCCGCTAACTCAGTGATAATTATTTTGCTTCTTTCTTTGTTTTTGTTTAATATTCCTAACGCTATTTGTTTAATTTTGGTAACGCTATTTAACACGTACTGCAGTCTAATAATATCATGCAGAATTCAATTAGATTAAAATCACATCTAGATAAAAGGAAGACTTGGTGACTTCGATTTTAATTATCCTGTTGCGTAATAGTACTTCATAATGATACGAGCATGACTATTATTTTCGATATTTTTCAAAATAATCCTTCTCCGTACTCGGGGCCGGATGCGGGTTGAGGGTGGGGTTGGGGCTTCTGGACCTCACCCCTCCAGTAAAATAAAAATATAGACACACAAACTTAGTCACATGTCACTTGAAATTTGAACATCTTTTATTCTTGCGCGCTTTAATAGACAGATAGACATATAGGTTTATGTTTTGGTGCAAGTCAGGCGCTAACAACACTTGACCTATTTCGAGCCTGTTACTAAAGCTTTTCAACGAAGACAGAAGTGAAATTTTATTGATCTGTAAAGGTTAGTGCATTAGACCACTTAGCTGTATATATGGGATGTGATTATTGGCCCAACGTCCAGCTCGTTAAAGGAAAGTTAATCGTCTCTCATAGCCTCTCATTTCCAGGTGTAGTAATCGATGCGAGACCACTGTCTGGCTTTTCTAGGCAGGAAGCACTTGCATATGGCCTCTCCTACACTATTGTGTCCACAACAGCGCCTTCACGTGGGGCTCACTGTTATTCACATAGCCTGCTGTGTGACGCGACCGAGTGCCGGGCGGTATAACTGGGTAGGCAGACTGGGCTCGTTAGCCTTGGTAGGCAGCCAGTCTAAGAGAAGGAAATCTCTGACTCCAAACCCGGGCAGACGGAGCTCGTCAGCCTTGTCAGGCAGTTCGTCTAGGAGATGGAAACTTCAATTCGAAACCAACGAAGTGCCACTCGATGATGGTTCCGCTGTTTTGTGGATATCTTCGGAAGAAGGAAAGGTTACGGGAGTAAACCCAGACAGAAAATATGGAGTGGAGCCTCTAAGGCGGTTGGGTCTCAAGTATGATTTCCTTCCGGCATCTCCTGCATCCAAACTGGTGCCAAATGTCATGCTCAGCAACTATTTGGATCCCACCAGCACGGAGGAGAGGGGGATCCGGACGTCTGGGCAGCTCAAGATCTCCATACTACACGCACATGCTTGCGCCCTGAAGAGGTCACTTCAGCCTCTCCCTGAGGAAACAATACGGAAGCTGACAGTCTACGGGTTATAATTCCCCAACCCCCCGATAGGCGTAGGGAAGGGGCACCACGGTTCAGCTTCGATGGTGGGAGGGATCATCGAGTACCACATCCCGCCTTAAACCCGTCAACGTCTACCTGCTTCACTGGGTGCCTGGAGCTCAGTGTATTTTCAACACGACAAGCAGACGGAAACTCCGCACCAGACAAAAAGTCAAGAAACCTTGTAAAGAAGACTTCAGCTCCTCATCTCGCAAACTGGAACGTGCGCACAATGTGTACAGGCATATCCGATGACCTTAGCGAGGTGGATGACACTATGAAGATAGCCATCATTGACACTAAGCTCACCAAACTAAATATCAGCATAGCTGCCCTCCAGGAAACCAGGTTTGCCTCTAGAGGCTCCCTCACAGAGGAAAACTACATCTTCTTCCGGAAGGGCCGATAATTTGCGGAGCCCCACCAGCATACCATGAAAAACACCTTCCTGACCTCGGCTGAGCCTCCCTCAGGAGGCACTGAACATCTCTTATCCATCCGCCTTGCCACTGCTGAAGGTTCTGTCAAAATCCTCAGTGTCTATGCCCCTACTCTCACGTCTCCAGTAAAAAAATAGGATCAGTTCTATGGGCAGCTGGACGAACATATCAAGGGATGTCCTAAGGACGAGTTACTATTCCTTCTTGGAGACTTTAATGCTAGAGTTGGAGCTGATCATGAGTCATGGTCTACCTGCCTCGAACATCATGGCACAGGAAAGATCAACGAAAACGGTCCAAGTCTGCTAGAGCTGTGTTATTATTACGACCTGTGCGTTGCAAACACTTTCGTCAGGTGTACGCGATAATACAAAGTGTCATGGAAACATCCCAGGTATTATCACTGGCATCAACTCGACTTAGTCATCACCAGGCGCTCTGCCCTAAATAACATCCTCTCCACCAAAAGCTACTATAGTGCAGACTACGACTCCGACATTGCCCTTGTGTGCAGCAGGGTGCGCCTACAGTCAAGACGACCACACCGCTCCAAACCAAAAGGTCGACCTCGCATCAAGATTGCGCATATGTCCATCCCCTCCAAGGTGGAAGAGTATGTGTCCGCCCTGAATCACGCTCTCCAGGACCTGCCAGAGAACGATACCACAGCCAAGTGGAACACCATGAAGGACGCCATCTATAACACAGCTATGTCGATGTTTGGCAAGAAGGAACGGACCAGTCAGGACTGGTTTAATGCACACCTTTCAAGGATGGAACCAGTAATCGAGATAAAACGGAAAGCCTTCATAGCTTACAAAAATGCCCTATTGAACGTACACTTGTTGCCCTCAGAAGAGCACGAAGCATTACTAAACGCATCGCTAGACAATCAGCAAACGAATACTGGCAGCAATTATGTGAAGGATTCCAGCACATTCCTGAGTCGGGAAACAGCCAAGGCATGTATAGTGGCATCAAGAAGGGCATAGGTTCTATAGTGAAAGGGGTTGCTCCCCCCTGGAATCTCTGATGGGTGAGATCACAAATGACCAGATGGGTGGAGCACTACTCATAGATGTACTCCCAAGAAACGTCAGTCACCGATGTGGCACTCAGCAGCGTACAGGAACTGCCCACTTTAGAGGAGCTAGACAAAATGCCTACCTTAAACGAACTCAGCAAAGCGATCGACTTCCTCCCAAATGACAAAACACCAGATAGCGATAGCATCCTGCAAGAATCCATCAAACATGGATAACCGACATTGCTGATGGAGATTATCTGCACACCAGGTCCGACAGGAGGCTGTTCAGCCTGGCACGACTGCGCTCAAAGACCAAAGTGAGGCAAGTACTCATCAGGGAGATGCTCTTTGCTGACAACGCGGCTCTTGCGTCCCACATTGAGGATGCTCTCCAAAGACTGGGAGACCGTTTCGCTGATGCATGTAAACAGTTCGGTCTCACCATCAGCCTAAAAAAGACAAATGTCAGTGCTCAAGATGTCACCACTGCCCGTTCCATCAAAATTAACGGCACCACCCTTGAAGTAGTTAATAACTTTATTTACTTAGGATCAACCATCAGCAACACTCTTTCGCTTGACTTGGAGCTGGAAAGAAGGCTCGGAAAGGCAAACACCATCATGGCCCGACTAATAAAGAGGGTGTGAGAAAACAGCGCGTTAACAGTGTACACCAATATTCAAGTCTCTCAAGCCTGCGTTCTGAGCACACTCCTATATGGGAATGAGACGTGGAGCACTTACACGAGGCAAGAGCGTCAAACTAATCTCCATCCACATACGATGCAAATCCTGAAAATCGACTGACAAGACCACATTCCACACAGCGTGATTGTTCAACGTGCAAGTATCTGAAGCATATACTCCCTGCTGAATAATCACCGCCTTCGATGGCTGGGACATGTCCGACGCATGGAGGATTTGAGGCTGCCAAAGGAAATGCTATATGGCCAGTTGCCCTCTGGCACCAGAAGAATCGGCCGTCCGTCACTCCGCTTCAGGGATGTGTGCAAGAGGGACATGAAGGCATGCGGTATTTCACCAGACAGCTGCGAAGTACAGACTGAGAATCGTGGCACCTAGAGAATGACAGTTAACAAGGGTATAGCGTTCGCTGATGGGTGGAGGTTTCAGGAGGCCGCAGAGAAACGCAAGAGAAAGAAGCGTACAGCAGCAAACCAAGCAAATCAGACTTCCACGTACGTCTGCTGTCACTCGCGCATTGGCTAGCACAGCCATAACAAACGACGCCTAAACCCCATAAATAAACAACACTCCAAGGGAGCGAAGCAGATGGTCTTCGAGACTAAGCTGACAATGATGATGATGACTATGATTTTCAACGTAGCTTTAACAATTTTGCAATCAAATCGATACGACGTCTGCAGTGTGGCAGTTTATAGTGATGTCTAGAACTGGGGCATCATGCCGAAACATGTAGCATAATGCCTCACCCAGTCACATTATCCTGACACCAGGCCGATCAGTCCTAACACTAACCTCTTAATGCTGAACTCCAAGCGAGGCAGCTGTTAGCACCATCTATGTAAATCTTTGTTATGTCTCGACCAAACATCGAACCCACGACCTCTCGCATCCTAGGCGGACGCTCTAACAACAAGGACACCGGAGCTCTTATGTATGTATGTATGTATGTATGTATGTATGTATGTATGTATGTATGTATGTATGTATGTATGTATGTATGTATGTATGTATGTATGTATGTATGTATGTATGTACTTAAAATTTTAATTTCAATATGAGTTATAATTTAAAAAACTTTTTATTATGAATGTTTCATTTGAAGAGAGAAGTTACGTTCTGACCTTTTATATCATAGTTGCTTTTCCATTAAAAAAAACTAATGCGTTTTTGATAAAAACAAACTTGCATAACACATTATCTCTACAAAATTCCGATTATCTAAATATTAATAAAATGCACAAATCCATGATCGATAGCCTAACTGAATATATATATATATATATATATATATATATATATATATATATATATATATATATATATATATATATATATATATATATATATATATATATATATATGTAACGTTAGAGAGAGAGACAGACAGACAGACAGACAGAGACGGAGAGAGATGATTCTGGATACGGTGTTTCATGCTAAAATTTAATGGAATTTGAAATTTTGTACGTTTATAGCGACTACGGATTGCCATATTCGCTTTCGTAACTGCGTAGCTGTACTAGAAAATAGCTTACGCAGTCTTGTATCTTGAAAGAACTTGTTAACCTAAAGTCAATAGCTGCTTGATCAACCCATAACATAACCATGTCACGTGCACACTTTAATTAGATTGAAGGTTATCTGACACCACCGTCCGACAGTTTAAGAATCAATTAAGATGAAATGCTTTATCAGCTTGACCTAACGACGCTAACATGGATGTTGTATTTATAATAAAGTTGTTGTTTTTTTTTCTAATCGAACTGTAACCATGAGTTGGTGTTATATCAAAGAGTGTGGAAATGGGTGGGTCAAAACGTTTACAGGCAGTTCCCTCAGGACTTACGCGAGGTTTTTCCTCCACCAAATATATTGGCTTTCATGTGCAGAGATATGGCGTAAAGCCAATATATACAGAGATATGGCGTAAAGCCCGTACATACATACATACATACATACATACATACATACATACATACATACATACATGCATGCATGCATGCATGCATACATACATACATACATACATACATACATACATACATACATACATACATACATACATACATACATACATACATACATACATACATACATACATACATACCGGTTCAAGGGAATGTATATAACTTCACCATACCTTCATATATATATATATATATATATATATATATATTTATATATATATATATATATATATATATATATATATATATATATATATATATATATAAAATACTCGCCTGCTACACTCGTGATTGATGTCTAATCCAACAGGTTCCTACTGACCCTATCCGTGAACCAGCCCTTTACGTAACAAGCTCATTCTCTTTACCAGCCGCTTTGACCTTTTAAACTATGCCAGTACGAGCATTATTTCTTACGATTAATGCATCTACGACAGTTTTTGGATTGTTTTGGAGAGGTATGGTAAAATGCAATAGCTTTGAGTGGATAGTTTTAAAATAAATTACGAATTTATGATAATTCGAATTATTTCGAGAAAATCTTTAATTATATTTAAAAAAATATTATTCCCCCAAGAGTTACACGTTTAGGCAGGTGTACCTACATAATTTATATATTGATAAAAAAAAATAGTGCATCTAAAAAAAAATTATAGATATAAATTAAAATATTAAAAAAGTCATATTTTATAAAATTTATAAATGAAGTTATAATTTTAAAAAAAATATATTTCTTATGCTAATGACTATTAAAATAATTGATAATTGTTAATATAAACCATGGAAAGATTTTAAAAACAATTGGTTGCAGCTTAAACACATAATGATATTACCCTATTTTAATAATCAAAATGGTTTAGTAAAAGTATTTTTTGTGGTTTCAATATTAAAATTAGAAAATTCATTTTTAGCATAAAAAAATATTAATTTTCAGATGAAAGCTTTTGATAGGCGTATTTTTGGTGACATATTTGGCAAGAAGATGTGAATCAGTAAATTTTTGCATGTCTATAGGCCACACATGAATTTATATTCATATTATAGATATTGAAATTTAAACAAGTTCATTATTTAATATAAACGACAAAACACGTTTTCCTCTGATGTGCCTTGATATGTTAAATTTATTGTATCTGTTGTTCAGGTTAGCTAAGGTAAAAATCAGTATATTGCTGTTTTTCTAAACACATCCATTCACAAGTATCTACGGAATATTAAATAATATGTACATATTAGTTATGGAAAAACCTATTGATTAGAATAATAATAAAGATAGAAAATGCGTAACTAATTGTATAGTTAGTACATTTTACAAATCGATATGTTTAATGTTACCATTTGTTTAATGGGAGCAAGTAATAAAAAAACACTGAAAAATTTCATTAATTAAAAATTAATTTCAATTTTCAAGCTTTGCTAAAAAACTTGAATGAATTTAGATTTCAAATAACAATCATTACACATGAAAGGAAATAATTGATATAAATGTTGTTTTCATATTACAATGGAACAAACAATGATTATTAATTTGGTTAAATTTTGGCATTAATATGTGGAGTAACAAATGTCATTTCGTACTGGATTATTTTATTAACTTTTTAATCCGGTTCATGTACAAAATATGGCTAAAAATTAATTGGTAAGAGTGGCAAATTGCATTTATATAATAGCATAATATTAAGGAATTTCCCAATAACCAGGATTATATTTGTATCCTACGAAGATATTATGTAATAATTAGAAATTATCGGTTTATTGTAAAATAATAATTGTTTTTGATGTATTATGATCAAACAACAATTTTCTTAGAACTAGAATAAAAATTTTCAAATTGTGCAAAACGATTCCTTTGCATATCTAAAAAAAATTAGTTTAACCTCAAATGCTATTGTAGATTCAACTCAAAAATTATCATACCTATAAATGTTAATTAAGAAAAAAAACATATTTAATTCGATGTGTAATTTCCCAAGAAATCCCAACATGCGGATGTTATAGGATGTTATCATGTTGGGATATGGATCCTTAATATTTAACTAAGTGTCAATTTATGATCGATTTACATGGAAGTACAATGTTTTGCAATGAATAGCTTGGCCAGGTTTTATATCAAGATAAAAAATATATAAACTTCCCTTCTGAACTTTTATTGGCCATCCAAAAAAATTTTTTTAAAAAAATATTTAAAAATTTCATGTCTTTTGATCCAAAATGGTAAAAATTTAACTAATAACTGTACCAACTCCAATAGGTGATTATTTAAACATACAAGGCAGCCATGCTTGAGCAGTATAAAATGTTTGATGGATACTATTTTTGAAGCGGATTTATTATGTCAAAAAATTTTGGTTTCCCCCTAAACGGAAGAATTTTGAATATGGATTGAATGGAAATAATATGTATTTGGATTTGACATTTTGAAAATTATTGATATTGTAGGTAAATGTTAGGATCGTGCCAACGGAATGAAAAACGCGTTGGGAAATGATGTAAAAATTCGATATTATGAATATAAAATAAAATATCAATAAATTGCTTTTATAGAAAAAATGATGTTTTTCATTGAACAGATTCTATGGTCCTTAGTGGCTAGATTTAAAATGAAATTGAAAAGTAAATTAATTTATCCATGTAAATAATTTAAAAAAATTATATTTGAATTAATAATAAATTTAATTTACTTATGTAAATTGTCGCTATTTCGATTATGAAGTCAACCACTTATCAGTCCTAAAATCTTCGTGATAGCCTATAATTTTAAAAAAAAAAAAAAATGGATAGTAAGTGTTGTAAATAATTATTTCATTGTATAGAAAATCCAATAAAAAAAGATTGTCTAAAAAAAAAAAAAAATGAAAATTTTATTTGCTAATTTAAAATTAGGTGTAAAGAACATACTTTTGACAGAAGTCTAAAAAATAAATATTCTTAAATGACCAGAAAAAACTAAAAAATTTAAAATCCAAGACAAATGAATTTTTCAATTAGCAGTTCATCTGCAAATGTTTTTTAGAAGTGGTTCTGTTAAACATGTTATTTAATGGATGTTGAATTTTGAATAAAATATTTTTTAAATTGAAATTATGTCAATAATATCAAAACGTTATTTACAAATGTAGCTAGAGAGCTGATAATTTTTATAGATAATTTGACATAATTGATGAGATTCTTTAAATGTTTCATATACTGGCTAATAAATAATAAAATAAATATACAAACTAAGTTAATTAACAGAACAAACATACGTCCAACGACAAGCACATAAAAAATGGTTCTTGAATAGATAAAATACAAAAATGCAAGTAGAGAGGTGAATAAAATGGATTGATAATCGAATATTACCAAGCATATTTAGAGCAAACTGAACAACAGAACATTACAGAGGCACATGAAGATATACGTGATAATAAGAAAAAAAAAATATTGTTAGGCTAGAACTAGAAAACACCTTTTGTAGCTTCTTCACACTACTACTGTGTGCCTAATGCAAAAACAACTCCGAATGAATATTTCTTTGGAAATATAATTTACAGGCGGGAGATACGCCTGCATTAGCTTTATCTGACATCTCCAAACCAATTAATCTAAACATTACATGTGATGTCTTAACCTCCCTTTAACTATAAGCCCTGAATGATCGAAACAGATGGAGTATGGGACAAAATTAATGGTATTTAAGGTATGTATAAATGCAAGTTTTGCTAAATGTTCTCCTTGGAATTTAAATTTTCCCTTGGAAATGGCACCTAAACGCATTATGGCATTCTCTGCTAAATCTGGATTTTATGCACACTGTCAGGTTTTAATATCCATAATATGACATTAAAACTTGTATGTGAATTTACTATACATCTACTCCAAACATTTAGGGCACTAGCTCTTTGCATCAATTTTTAATCCTTTATGTGTACGAAAGTCTTAACGTATTTATGTGGAGCAAGTTAAATTTGACTTTATTTAATTCGAATATGAATTCGTAAACCTATTTTAAACTACACAGAGTACTTTTAGAAAGCAATCACAAAATAATGTTTGTAGTAATAATGTGACACATACAAAATTTTAAGTGAAATGACAGTACATACTGGATCAGGGCAGGGGACAATTTGATTTTAAAATAAAGCTTGTTAATTTAATAAATTTGTATCGATTTTTTGTGATTTTGTGATTGTTGTGACCAAATTTTAATAAGAATAAATTATTTTTATATAGTCTTATAGGTTAACGAGCTAAAAACAGCTGAAAAATAAACATTATATGTTTTCCATTTTTTCTTCCCATTGTTTGACAGTTCAGGGATTTGACTGTAAAGTATAAGTTTTTTTAATTATGATTTTTTAATACAAATTAATGCATAGAAATAGTATTTATTTATAGTTTTTAAATAATAGTATAAGTTTAATTTGTATTATGCATTTTTGATTATGGTGTTATATGATTTCTTGTAACGAAAAATTTTTTATTTAAAAAGGTGGAGAAAAGATATCAATGATGTGGAATAAAAAGTAGCTTGCAATTATATTATTAAAAAAAATGCCTTAAAATGATTAAATTGAAAATTTCAAACTACGGTAAAAAAAGTATGTATTAAACTAAACACTTTCAGTTGACATAAGTTTAAAATGAAAATTGTAACTATTTCGAATTTTTAGCTTTTTGTGGACGGACTTTTGAATTTTATCTTACTAAACAACATTTAATTTATCAATCGATTGTAATAAGTAACATCAGATTTTTACAACACCGAAAAAAATATTTCCATCTTGCTATGTTTTTATGTATGTATTTACACTTTAGCAAGTAATAAACAAATTTGATGTAATGACTTAAAAAAACCTATTTGGAAATATGTTGATTATTCCTGAAAGATTTTAAATGTAATTTGGAACTATGATAATTATATTATTTAAAAATCTAATGAATTTATTTTCTAGGACTTAATGTTTAGATGCATACCTGAAATCTTATATTTCGATTGTACAATGAGATTAAAAAAAATAAAATGAAAGCAGGGAAGTTACTTAACTTGCTTTGGATAGCATGTTGTATTTTTGACAGAGGTTGGTGTTTCAAAATTCAGTTAGTTGGCGTGGTGGGTCAGGATAATGTGACTTGTTCTTGGACATAAATGCCTAAATTCTGTTGGGTTAAGGCAATGATTTTGCCCACATTTAAACAAGCTTAGACATCACCAATAAAAATGCCAACACTTTGACATCGTAGTTAAATGACTGAATTTTCATTTGTTAATATTAATATGAAAATGGTTTTTGTAAAAAATCCAAATCACACAACTCCTCACCAAGGAATATGATCGTTTAAAAAAATAGATAAATTACATTTGCAGATCACTTTAATTAAGATTAACATACGGAGATACGTCTTTGTTAATCTGAAAAAGGTTTGGTAAAAGAATGAATTTGTATCTGATAAGCCGGAATTTATACAAACAATGATACGACGGAAGTATCTTCATCATTGTGAAACTGGATTAATATGAAATTATAAGGCTATTATGTGGCAACAAAAATTATTATCAAATTGGTCAAATCGTGTCTATGTACGCCTGTATATATATTTGAAATATATAGATATAATAATATATATATATTATACATAATAAATATTATAATATAATAAATATTATTATAATAATATAAAATTAATATTATATATATATTATAATATACACAACCAAAATTCAAAAAATTATGCCTAATATAATAATTCCAAAATAATATTATAGAATAATCCTTTAATATTATATATGTTTATTTTACTTTGACAGAGTAGGTAAAAATTTTTAGACAATAATAGCAATTAATACACTTGTCTTGATATTTTCGGGCAATGGCGGCACTATTTGATTTTAAAATTTTCCCAATAAAACTAGGTATTTGTAATAATTCAAATGGTTGTAAACGGGTTCTCTGGCCTGGATAAACAACTGAATAAGCAACAACTCATTTTTATATGCAAATTTAAAAAAGTGAAAAAAATTTTTGGTTTAGACATTATGTGACATTATTCTTATAGCAATATAATAGATGTGTGGCGTTATTGCTCATGTTTATACTAAAATTGATTTATCAAGCTTCTTCAAGTAGAATTTTGCAAGGACCCATTTTTATACAAGCAAAACATTTTTTCTCTGTAACCTTCTCATTTAAAACTAATTCAATTTTTTCATTATTATGTTGAAATTTCATAATTAACAAATTCAATAAAAAAAACTTTTAAAAATGGAAATTGGTTTATTGGAGTTGTTTTTCAAATGTCAGTTTTCTATTTCAACAGAAAATAAAGGGAAAAAAATAAAGTTTTTTATGAAATGAATATTGGAATGTCTATCTGGTTTCAATGATCTTTTATTGCCCACTCCTGTTTGTTGGTTCAAGGGACCTGCTTTAAAAATATATGGTTATCCTTTAGGATTTAAACTGATCTTAACGAAAAGCAAAGCATTTGAGTAAATTAAAATAAGAAGGATGCAGCAGCTGCTCTTTGATGTAATATGGGATTTCTGTTTCCAGAAAAAGTTTCAAAAAAAAAAATCTGAACATATTTAATTGTTTGAGAATTTACGATGTTTTCTTTGAAACAATTCCAGAATAAGTCAAAATGGTGAGATTTTCTTCATATATAAATTAACATTAAAAAAATACTGAAATGCGCAAAGTTTACATGAATAAAGCAACTGATTTATGCAAAAAATTACAATTTGCCAAAATTTTATAAGCTAATTTCAATATTATGCTATAACAGTCTTTGCAATTTTTTAAAAAGTGATTAGCTTTTTGGCATATGATGACCTGGTTTTTATTATTTTTTTTTCCCATCAGGAACATTTAATGAAAAAATAGTAAAAGATAACGTTTTAAAAAATTTATGTAAATTGGTTTCTTTTATTGTTAATGTTTCAGTAATAAAATTCGATACCCTTAAAACATTTTAACATTTTTTTTCACGTTTTTTATATCCACATCATATTGCAGTTTTTTAAATTTTAGATTCGCTGGTATATAAAGCACAGCAAAAAAATTAATGCGATAATATTAAATTATGCTAAAAAAAAAAAGTATTATAAATTTAAATTTCATACCTTGCAGCAATTTTAATTTCAGCCTATAGCACAATTTTCTAAATTGTCTTGATTTATCATCTTTTTTTGGTAATTAATATGGGTCGAACGTTTGTACATCTAGTTGGCGTTGAACCTTGATTTAATATAAAAATGTTTATAATGAATTTTTTTAAAGCAAATGGATTCTAAAAGTGTCCGAATATAATTGAAATTAAAGGACATTGCCAAGATTGGGTTCATTTTTTAAATAGTTTGGTAAGCCATTTCCTGTTATTTTTGATCACATAAAAAATCACAAGTGTTTAACCAGACTTTTGGCTTTTGCATTTATTGGTCTCGAAGACATTTATTCGTAAATCAGGGTTGTTTTATGATTTTAAGCTTTAAAGTTTTTTTTTAAATTTACCAGAAATTGGCATTTTTCTTTCTGTAAGATGTAAAAGCATTTTTTTTTTTTAATGCAGTGGGTTTATTAGTTTATTACAAAAATTTCAAGCTTTTTAATAGAGTTTTTAATATTTACTTATAACAATTTAACTGGTTTTTTAAGAAGTTGAGATTAGGCATTTTAACATAAGTGCCCAAAACATAAAGTTTTTGTCAAGGGTCATGCGTTATTTTTAAGGACAAGCAGAATGACTGTTATATAGTTATGTAGGATTCAGCAAAATGCAAGATTGGTGACCACCAGAAAAAATATTACAAAGTAATGGACTTGCCCCTGGCATTTGTTTAATGGCTATTTTGGTATTCTTTTTTTTACATACTATTTCATAGTAATTGCGTTTAAAGTATATGTTAAGGATTAGAAAATAATATTAAGGAAATAAATATATCTAATACTTAGGACAAGATAATAAATATAACCGTGTTCAATCATTGAATCGTTTTAATGTTCTTGGATAAATTAAAATTGTAGGCCTACATATGTTCAAGCAAACAATGTTTGTGAATTTTTTTTCAAATGCAAAATCCCCTGAAAACTTTTTCACAAGTTCAAACATAAACAAGTTGTTGCCAAATGCAATTATGTCAACAATTTTTGAATTTTTTGGATATTAAAGATTCATTATATTTTTACAGTTTTTAAATTTAAGGTTATTTAAGGTCAATCCAATTTTAATGGTGTTAAAGTATATTTGACACCTACTTATTTTCTATCCTTTTTACCAAGGTTTGAAAATCGGGATGTACTTCGCGCGCATTTTTCGCCTTCAGAATGAGATAAAAATTTTGAACTACTTCCATTTCAGAATTTTCAGTTTGTCAAACAGAAAAACAAGGTTATTATGTTAATGTAATACATTTTTTTCAGACTTTTACCAAGAATTTTTTTTTTTCCTGAGTTTTTCTACTGCAGCTGAAATGAACTTTTAAAAAAAATTTGGTAAATTTATACTGTATAATTGTTATATTTTTTCTTAATTGTGTTAAACCTTTTTCACTAATTTTCTTCATAGTCAGGGCATCTGATTATTGTTTTTACACCATCTCTTTTTGGAAATTTTTATGCATTTTTTACTGTTGATTTAACTTTACTTCGTCAGCTTTCACATTTTTTGTTTTTAAAATTTTTGCATTCGAAGTTGTTTTTTTTTTTTATTATCATTGTTCAATGTTGGAGTGTTAAGAGGGTTTAACACAAGATATATATTTTGTTTTTTTTTGCACTTTGAATGACTTTTTGGAACAATCGATAGAAAACATTATGCAAATTTTCTTTTAAATAATAATATATTTTTTAGGATAAATTTCCATTTTTTTTCGGGAAATATTGGGGGGACGTTGCATTTCGATAAGTTAATGTTTTTCATTTTTTAAAAATTTTGTGACGTTTTTGTATCAAATAACTTTTAAAGTTTTTTTTTTAATGGATAAATTAAATATGATTGTAGATTAAAGGAAAGTTTTTTTGCTTATACAAAATGGTATTGGCCTTTTGGTATTTTTTTTTTGCAAATTTTGTAATATTAATTTTCAAATCAAACACTTTTTTTTTACCATCATAATGTAATTTTATGTAATGTATATTTTTTTGATGTAGAAGTTGTTGGATGCATGGTAAGTATCATTTGCCAAAACTTGGAAAGTAATGGATATTAGAAAATACAAATGTATAATTCTGTGTTTTTTTTTTTTTTCGTTATGTATGTATGTTGTATTTGTTTGAATGGAGTGATCTGTTTTTGTATGTTTGTTTAATAAAAACGTATGTTTTTCAACGTATGCATGTTAAAAAATGTATGTATGTTTTTTATTATTATGTATGTTTGTATGTATGTATGTATGTATGTATGTATGTATGTATATGTATGTATGTATGTATGTATGTATGTATGTATGTATGTATGTATGTATGTATGTATGTATGTATGTATGTATGTATGTATGTATGTATGTATGTATGTATGTATGTATGTATGTATGTATGTATGTATGTATGTATGTATGTATGTATGTATGTATGTATGTATGTATGTATGTATGTATGTATGTATGTATGTATGTATGTATGTATATGTATGTATGTATGTATGTATATGTATGTATGTATGTATATGTATGTATGTATATGTATGTATGTATATGTATGTATGTATGAAAATATTTGTAAATTTTATTATTATTATGTTGAATTATATAAATATATAAAAAAAGTTTATTTATGTATGTAAAATTATGTATGTATGTATGTATGTTGTATGTTAGGCATTATTTTGTTAATTTTATTATTATGTTTGTATGTATTATTTGTATGTATGTCATATGTATGTATGTATTATTTGTATTAACTATGAGAACTATGCATATTTATTATTTGCATGTTGATGTGTTTTATGTTTATATTTGTATTTGTTTTCATGTATTTTTATGTTGTTTTATTATATTATTATTTTGTATTTTTACCTTATATATATATTTTTAAATTCATTTTTTTTTTATTTTTTGAATTTTATTATTTTATTATTTTTTTTATGTATGTTTTTATTTTTATACAATTATTATTTTTTGTTTGGTTTTTTGTATTTTTAATACAAATATGTTTAGTTAAATATTATTTTAACATTTTATTTAATAATTGTTAAATTTAATTCATTTTAATATTTCAAATAAAATACAAATAAATTTTGCAATGAATTTGGACTTAATTAAAACTTTTTTTATTGTTTTTTTGTTTTAAAAGATAAAAATTGTAATTTTTTTTTTTATGAGTATCATTTTTTTAACCCATTTTATTTATTATTTTACATAATTTTTTTTTAAGTTTTAAATTTTTTATTTCATACTTTTTCAAAAATTAATTGTTATTAATGTTTGTTAAATTAAAATGTTTAAAATTTATTATGATTAATTTACTTTTACTTTTTTACATGAGGAATGATGTTGATAATCAAAATATGGTTTGTATTAATGTAAAATTGAGTTTACAATAAATCAACAAAAAATTAAAATATGCATTTTTGATTTTTACTTTGTTTATTTTGAAAAAGTAATGAAGTTGGATATTTGATATTAATATAAATGAACTTGTTTTAAATTTTTTTCCTTTCAAAAAGTCTTTTTACATAGTTATGAATATAAGTTTAAAATATTTTAAATCCAATTTTAAAATAATACCTTTCTTTAGTAATAATTTTATGTTTTAAAATTTTGGTTGTTACTCGAAATATAAACGTATTTGTAATTCATAGATTTGCATTATTATTTTGTAAAAAAAAGATTTTTTATCAGGTTTTATACTGAATTGGGATCATTTGAATTGGTTTACACAAATGTAAATATGATATTGCATAATATTTTTTTTTTTTTTTCTATTTTTATTAGTTTATATGCTTTTTAAATTGTCAATGGCAATTATATGTCTTGTCACTAAAAATGAAGATTGTTTTTTTTAATTTATAAACTGTTTATAACGTTTTTAATTAGGTTATTTCATAGTATAAAGCTTTTTCTGTTTATTATAATATATTATATTTGCTTTGACTGAATTAAAAATTTAAATGAATTTTTTGAATTTTAAAATGCATTAATGTTTATCAGTATAATGTCTTTATTCAATTTTAGTTATTAATGCATGCATTTATTACATGAATAGTATCTTATGTTGTACCATTTTTTGATTTTTTTATTGAAAAATGTTTTTTAAATAATATTTTCTCTGTAACTTTATTCCTAATAATTTGATTTTTTATATTGTTCAGCATTGGTACAGTTTGAATTATTACAGTTATAAATTTATTATTTCAAAAATACGATTTTATGTATTAAAATGTATGTAATTATTATTTATTATACTAATAAGAATGTAATATTATGTATATACAAAATTAGTGTATCATTTTTTAAAAAAATTTATAAACATATTCATATATGGCTATGTATGTATGTGTAAAAAAATTATTTATGTTACAATTACAAGTAATTTAAATATCTATTTTGCTGTAAAGTACTTTATTTATGTTTAATGAGATATCATTTGAAAGTTTTTTTTATGTTTATGCAATTGTATGTCAAGAAAAGTTTGTATGTAGAATCTATATATTTAATTACAATGATAGGCAAAAAGTATTTTTGGTATTTGATAAGTATATATGTTTTTATTTTTTTATGTATGATATTATTATGTTTTATATTCAATATTATGATAAAATGACTTGGAAAAATTAATCAAGTTTGTAACGTAACTTTGCATTACAAAATTTAAAAATATTATGTCAATTTCCATTAAAGTATTGAAAAAATTTAATTATAATTAATATATATGTTTATACATATTTTCATATGGCATAAGCTTATATATTTTATTTAATGAATTTTTTTTATTTATTTTTTATGATCATTATGGAAAAAAAAAACATTATAATTTAAAAATTTTTATATATGTGTGATATTAAATTCATGAAATTTATGAAATTTTTTTTAAAATTTAAAATTGCCATTATACTAATATTTATTTTCTTTTTTTTTTAATATAAGTATATTTGTAAATTTTTTAATATTTGTAATTTTTATTTATGGATTTTTTATTAGTTTTTTGTATGGGTAAATTTCACTTTTTGTTCATATATTTTATATTTTTTTGAAAAAATTTAGTGAATCATTTGTGCATAAAAATATGTATTTTGAAAGTTTAACTTTATTTTTTAAAAATTTTTTATATATATATATTATATAATATAATTATTTTAAATTATAAATATATTTTTATATTTTTTAAGTTAAATTAGGGTATCTGAATTAAAACTTATTAATTTTTTTTTACCATTTGATGTCAGTGAAAATTTAAAAAATAATATTATATACAAATGATTAATTTAATTAATTCAATATCTTATTTTCATCACAACTTTATTTAATGTTTTTTAATTGTAACATTAATTCAAAATTATTTTAATTTATGATTTTATAATGATTGCTTATTAGTGTTTATTATTATTTATGAAAATTTTATTAATTGAAAAAAATTTATGTAATGATTATGTATGGTTTTAAGATTTATTTTCAAAAATGTTTGTATGTTTAATTAATGTATGGAAATATTTTTATGATTTTAATAAGACTTTATGGTATGTATGCAAGTATTATGAAATAATTATGGATTGCTGTTAAAATCAATGTACATATTTAAATGTATTACAAAAAATTAATTTAAATTTTTTTGTTTAACTGATGGTTTTTTTATTACTTATGGTATGTATTTAATAAATAAATTTATGTGATCAAAATGTAATATTAATATGACTTTTTGTAAATTTTATAATCTAGGAATTTTGCTTTATCAAATATGAATAAATATTAATTTTTTTACATTTTTAATAAGCAAAAAACTTTAATAGTTTTTAATTTTTTTTCATAGTACCAAATTATTTTCAAATTTTTTCTATTGAAATCTTTCTCTTTTCCTTTTTCTCTCTTTCTTTTTCCCTCTTCTCTCCTCTCTCTTCTTCTCTTTCTTCTCTCTTCTCTCTTCTCTTTAATTCTTTTTCCTTCTCTTTCTTTCATTTTTTTTCTTTTTTTTTAATATTTTAATTTTTTTTTTATATTTTTTATTTTTTTTTTTTTTTTAATATTATTATTTTAAGAGGCTATTTTAGAAAATTAATTTTTATTGAAATTGAACTGTTTCATTTAATAATTTTTATAACGTGCATTTTTAAACATTTTCAAAAAACTTAACTTCCTTGGAAATTTTTAAACTTAATTTAAAATTCAATTTTCTAAAATGAATTTTTTATTATTTTCACAAAGTTGTAGAAATTATTAACTTTGTATGGATTTTTTTACAATTTTATGATAATTGACAAAATATGCTTAGTTTTACGTTGTTTTTTTCTCATAAAATAATCATGAATATCGAATTTTCACCTTTTTTTTTTGGTATTTTTATAAATTGTTATTATTATCATACAGATTTATAATAACATTTTTTCTTTTTTTTATTTAATTTTCTTGAAAATTTTAAATTGTTTTACTGATCATTTAAATGACCTCAGCAAATGTTTTTTTTGTGATAATTGGATAATATTTGGTTTAAATTTAAAAAAAATTCTATTTTAGATTTTTTGAAAATTGATGAATTAACATGAAATTAATACAATTTGAAATTTATTTCTATTTTTTTTCTACATTATTTTCCTACAATGAGCCTATTTTTTTGAAATAACTAATATTTTTTAAATTTTTTTTAATCTTAACATTTTCTTTTTTTTTTTTTTTTGGCTATAATTTTCAAAATTTTTAACTGGGAAAAAAAAACATTTTTTTTAGTTTTGGACTTAAAAAGTTTTTTTTTTTTTCAAAATTTTATCAAACATTTATAGCATTTTCACACAATTTTTTTTCATTTTAAAAACTAAAAATAAATTAATAATTATTGGATATTTTATTTTTTTTATTTTTTAAAATTTTATCCCTTCTATTTATTAAAGAAATTCTTTATCATATAAATTTTTGTTTTTTTTCATAATTGATATTTTTTTAACTTTTTTATTAAGGGAATGTCAATTTAGAAATTTTTTAAAAGTTTTTTATATGTATGGTTTTTTTTTTTTAATTTTTTTTGGCCGATTTTTTTCAATAAATTACAACATTTCTTGAAAATTTGAGTTAATAACTAATAATTTTTTTTATAACATTTGATTATTTTTTTTATTTTAAATTTTTCTTATACATTTAGAATTTTAATTTTTTAATGTAAAATATTTTTTCATTTTTTTATATTTTAATTTTTTAGCTTTTTAAATTTAATTTTTTTTAAACCTTTTTTAAATTTATGTTGTATATGTCATGTTTTAAAACAATGCATTTAGTCTTTAGCGTAACTATTAAAATTTTTTTTTGATTTAAATTTCGTTTCATTGTTTTTTAATGGATTTTTTTTTTTAATTAGATTAAGAGGAGCTTTTTAATAAAAATGAAAAATAGTGATTTATAAGATCACATCAAATATAATTAATAATGTATACCTTTTAAAATCTATTTTTTTTTTTTGTCACAATAGTGGCATATTAAAGGGTAATTTGATATAAATTTTTAAATCATTACCAATTACCATGTTTTAAAATACTTTATTTATTAGTATCTATTTTTAAATAATTTTTTTTTTAAATTTTTTCTTTTAGTTATTCATCTATTATTTAATGGACAAACATTTTTTATAAAATATAATTTTATATATATCTTCATTTTTTATAATTTTTATTACAGAAATTATATATGTTTTTATTTTTTTATATAGCCAGTTTGAAATATAAATTGATGTAAAAAATTTTATTTTACAATTTTTTTCAAATGCTTTAATTTTTAAAATTTTTTTTGCAGATCCAATTATGCATAATATATGAAAAAAGTATAGCATATTAAAATCTATTGCCTAAGTTTTAAAAAATATATTTTTAAAATTTTCATATGCATCTCATTAAATAGGGAATTTTTTTTTTTTTTTGAAGATTAAATATTATTAAATTTAATTATTTTTATGATCATCATGCCATATATCATTAATCATTTATCATCCATTTTTCATCCAATCTTTCATTCATCATTCATCATTGATCAATTTATTTTTCATCAAAAATCATCAAAATTTTGTTTGAATCATTTTGTTTTTTTTTTTTTTTTTATTTGTAACTTTTTTTTTTAAATTTATTTCGTCTGTAAAAGAAAAATGCATCATTTTGTTTTTAAAAATTTTTCTTTTTTATCATTGAGGGTTTTTTTATATTTTTTTTTTTTTTTAATATTTTTTATTTTTTATCTTTTTTTTGTTATTTTAATTTATAAACTATTTAATTTTTTAAAAATTTTTACCCATTTTCTTTATTTTGTTCAGAGTTTTAAAAAATTTTAAAATTTAAGTATCCCAAAATTTTTTAAAAATTGTTTTTTTTTTAAGTAATTTTTATTTTTAATAAAAAATCAAAATGTTAAAATGTGTGAAAGTACAAATTTTTTGTGTTGAATTGTGATTTTTAAAAAAAATGTTAGGTTGGTTTTGTTTTTTAGGGTTATAAAAGTATTTTTTTTCAATGTTACCATTCCTTGTCTATTTGGATAAAGAAATTTTTTTTTTTTTGACCCTAAAAAAATTTTTTTTACATTTATCAATTTTTTATTTTTGACCTAATTTCTTAAATTGGTTAGTTTTTTTGATATAGGTTTTTTTTTAGATTTGAACATTGTTGTTTTTTTATTTTTTTTTCACAAAGACTATTTCTTGATAAGAAAATTTTTTGTATTGATGTTTTTTTGCGATATTTTTTTGTTTTTAGTGTTTTTTTGGAATTTTTATTAATTTTTTAAAAAATTTGGTAATTTTGATTTTCCATTTTTGAAAATTCCCACTTGATTTTTTTCAAATTTTTTATTTTCTAGAATTTTTTCTTTGATTTTTCGAATTATTTTTGGCTTGAATTTTTGATTAAAAAAAAAATTTTAAAATGTTTTTTTATGTAAAGGTACATTTAAAGCATTAATTTTCAAATTTTTGTTTTAGGTAAATGCATGTCCAAAAATTTTTAAAATTTTTCGTACTTTTATTCGTTTTAAATTTCAAAACCTTTGGTTCTTTTCAAAATTTTTTTTTAAACATGTCTTTTGTTTTTTGAGGATTTTTGTTTTGTCATGAACAATTCTTATTTTATTGGTTAGTTAAAAAATTTATTTTTTAATTATAACATATAATTTTTTTCCATATTAGATGTTTCATGTATTGAGTATTTGTGGATTAAACATATATTTTAGTTAATTTTTTTTATTGTGAAGCATTTTGAATTTTTTTATCGACATTAGTGATTAAAATTAGGTCAAAATCTTTAAAGTTTTTTTTTTTTTATTCCACTGTCAAATTTTTGTATAAATTTTTTTTTTTTTTTTTCATTTTGTAAATTTGTCTGTTTTTTACCATTGACAAATAAGTATTTTTTTTCCGAATTTTTTTTTTAATTTGTCTAGACATTGTAAAAATAAAATAAATTATGATCTGCAGTGGGAAACACTGGATAGTACTTTAAATAATGATTGTATTAATGAATTTTTGCAAATTAACAATGAAAACAGATTAGTTCAATTTATGATATGAATATCTTTGAAAATTGTTTAATTAAAAAATTTTTTTAATTTTTTGACATTTTGCCGAAATTTTGATCAAAATTTTTTTTTTTTTTAGTGGTTTACAATTAATCATGAAAATTTTAGTTTTTAAAAAAAAAGTCTTTGGAAAAAATTCATTTTTTTATAAAACCTATTAAAGAATTTTTAAAAAATTTTTTTTTTTTTTAAAATTCAATTTTTTTAAAAATATTATTAAATTTTTTTTATTTTTATTTTTATTCAATGAGAAGTTTTTTTTCCAAAAAAAAATTCTGTTATTATTTTTGTTCTAAAAGAATTAAAGTATCTGCACAAATGTTTAAGTTTTTTTTATGAAACATTATATAACGTGCATGAGTTATTTTAATAAAATTTTTGACAAATTTTTGGTTTATTTTCAGAATTAATGGTAAATTTTAAATTTTTTGTTAATTTATTATGAAAAGATTTTTTTCTTATTATTTTTAGAAAAAAAATTCGATCAAAGATTAAAAACGTTATAACAAATGTTTTTTCTTTTTTTTTAATCAATTTTTAATTTTTTAAGGCAAAATAAAGCATTCAAAATCAAATGACTTCCAAATTTTTTTTTTTTTAATTTAAATTTTTTTTCCATAAAACTTTTTTTGTAATTTAAAGCATTTTCCATTTTTTGAATTTATAATTATTTTTTTTATGTTTAATCATAAATCCGAATTTATTTCCAAATTAAAAATATTCCGAAATAAATTATTGAATTACACTAATATTTTATTGCTTATTAAATTATTTAAAAAAAGGCGTTTCTTTTTTTAAATTGTTTTGCAAATTAATGTTTCATCTTGTACATTTTTGGAAAAAAAAGGTCATAATTTTCAAAAATGAATGGAATTTGGAAATGTTTTTTTTTATACGAGTGGAGCTAATTTAAAAAATTTTTAAAAATGTAGGATATATTTTTTTTTAATTATGAATATCAGATTTTTAATTAAAATTTTTTAAAAAAAAATTTTTTAATCAGTATTTTTTTTGCATTTTCTTTTTTTCAAATTACTTTTTCTGCTAGACAGAAAAAAAAAAAAATAGTATAAATAAAAAACTAATAATTGGCTTAACAAAAAAAACTAGTTTAAAATTCAAAATTTTTTTTTATCACATTATGAAACATATTTTTGAAAGTCACTTTTTTTACTTATAAATTTTTTTTTTTACATGCTTTTTGCGAAGGTACAACTTTTTTAAAAATCCACCCTGATTTTTTTTTTTTTTTTACAAACAATGCAGCATCATTTCCAATTTTTACTCAAAAAAAAATGTAAATCCCTAAGCTCATATTATCCAAGAATTTTGTTTTTATTTTCATAATTTACAAAAATTAAAGAAAATGCTTAAATTAGTTTTTTTTTATTTATTATCCCATTTTTGTTTTTTTTTTCTGTTTTTTTTTTTTTATTTAAAATTTTATTTTGTCCGCTTCATAAAAAATTTATGGGAGGTTTATTTATAAAAAGATAAAAAAAATTGTACAGAACATTTTAATTTTTTTTTTATTTTCAATATTTTTTTTTTAAGAACTTTTTTGAAATTTTTTTTTTTTATTTTTTTATGGATAAAAAAATCATATAAAATACTCGCTTTTTTGTTTTAATTATTTTTTTTTTTTTTTTATTAGATTTTTGATATGATGAATAATAATGTTTAAGAAATTGATGGTATACATTGGCTTAAACTAGGTAGTTTTTGTTTTTAAAATTATTGAACTTTCTTTGAAATTCACAATAAACGATATGGTATTATCTTTTTTTTTACAAATTTATTTCATTCAAGGATTATTTTTTTAATTTTACTAAGACTCTTTTTTACTTTTTATATCTTATAATATATTATGATGCATTGAATGGGCATTTATTTTTTTTTTTGTTTTTTATTATTATGTATGTATGTATGTATGTATGTATTGTATGTATTGTATTTATGTATTTTATGTCTGTATGTATGTATGTATTGGGGGGTATGAGTGGCGAATGGTCTATTAAAAAGCTGTCAACGGATCATGTGCCATCTCATATAGTCTGTCTGCGTGTGTTCGATATAAAAAGATTCGGCTAATGTAGATATGTGAGAAAAGCTTGCCAGTAGCTTCTCGTGGGTCGGTGGTTTTTCCGGTGATTTCCCGGTTTTTCTTCCTTTTTTTCCATTATTAATACTGGCCGCCATATTTTTTATTTTGCTAAAAATATGCGTATATTAACAACAATTATTTAATTTTTTTGAAAGTTTTTGTATCTAAATGAAAATATAATTAAATTATATTTATAAAGCTATTTTGAATATTATTTATTATTATATATATATTTATTTATATTTAAAATTATATATTAAATATATATTAGAAAATTATTTTATATATATTTATTTTTCACTTATTTTTTTTTTATCATTTGAAATTAAAATTAATGATTATAAATATATTAAATATAAACAAGCATAAAAAAAATGGCTAAAAAAAATTTAAAAAACATAAAATTGTAAAATTATTTTAGAAAACAATTCTTATATCTGGTTATTAAATCAATAAAAAATGAAATAACTAATATTTATACTTATTAAAGACCTAAAAATTTTTTGAAATTAATTAACAAATTTCAAATTTTCAAAAAAAAAATAAAATACTGTAAATATTAAAAATGAATTATTGTTAACAATTTTTGTGATAATTTTAATTATGATCTGATAGTTCTGATTTTCAAACATGATGCGGATGAAACATTTTTAATATTTTAAGACTATATAAAAATTGCATAACGTTTAATATAATGCTAATGGAAACGTACTTACAATAATTTTTATTGTTATTCAAATTTAGTTTAAATTTTTTCGGGAAAAACCCCTATGTCATCAGAAAAATTTGAAATTTTTTCATATAATTTTCAAAATGAAAAATAAATTGTATAATTCAGAAATTTACATTAAAAATTATTTAAAAAAAATTTTTCAAACAAAAACATGTTATTTATTTTTTTAAAAAATTTAATAACATAAATATATATTCAACTTGAAAACTGCAAAAAAATGATTTAAATGATAAAAAATTTACAAATATTTTTTTAAAAGTTTTATTTATTACTTTTTGCAATTTATTTATTAAAATCTGTTTTTGAAATTGGTTGTCAAATCCTATGAAAATATTAATAAAACAAGTTTTAAAAAATAATAAGTAATGATGAGAAAATTTAAATGATGTATATGCAAGAAAATAAAAATTGTGAATTGCATAAAAATTTTTTTTTCAATTTTGCAGTAAATTGGAATTTATCAAAATTCTGGAATAATTTTTTAAAAGTTTAAAGAAATGAAGCCCAATGAAATCAGACCAATTCGTTCTTTTCATATTTGATTCATAAAATATTTACAATGAAAGTTATGGTTGACCAATTATCATAAATATTCGATTCAAGATTGGAATAACCATTTTTTTATTTTTAAGTAAACTCATTGATAAAGATAAATTAAATAACTTTTGAATTTTAACGGTGGAAATATTTAATTTTTTTAATATATTGGTCAAAAATATTGTTATAATAACTACAATTTTAAGCACGCATTTTCAAGATTGAAAACAAAAGATTTATACAATGACAAATTTTTTTTTTTTATGACAGAAACAATACTGTATAAACTTTATTTAAACATAAACATGGTTTATACTATTATATATAAAATTGAATTATTTTTTTTGTGTGTTGGTTTTTTTAAGCTATCTTAACCTGATTAAATCCCTCATTTATTTAATTTACCCTATTAATCTATATTGCATATTTTTGCATGTAATAATGAGATTTTTTATTTGTTACATTGAACTTTTTTTCAAAAATATATACAAAATTTTAATATTAATTTTAAACCTGTAATTTTTAATCTTCATTAAGTTCACAGAACGATAAGTAAATTTGTTTTTGCATATTTTGTTTTATTTTTACAATTGATATTATTGCTATGAAACGATGATCAATTCTTTGGTTAAAAATTATGGATTTTAGTAATAATATATATATATAATATATGATATATATAGATATTATATATATATATATTTCATATATATATATATATTATTAATAAGTTTTATCATAATACATATTACATAATTTTTATGAATATTTAAAATAAAAATCATTTTTAATATAAATCATTAAAAAAACATTTTTATGGTTAAAAGCCTAATTATTAGTTTGCAACTATCTTCTGATAGCATGTTCAATAGTAATTGATTATTAAAAGGTTGCATTTATGTATGTTTGGTTATAAATGTCAATTTTTTTTCATCTAAAAGTTGTTAATGTGAATTGACATCAAAGACAATGTGCACAATGCATTGGTTGTTTAAAATGCTTTAACTGCATGATTGAAGCAAACTGCTTTTAAAATATTTAATTTACAAATCCATGAAATTTTAGTATGAGTACGGTAATCACTGACAATTTAGATAATTTTCTTCATTATTGTTTTGTATTGGGTTAAATTTTAATTTAAGCTTATTAGCAAGTAGCTAATTAATATTTTAAATTTTATCAAATATATTTCATAGTGTTATGCTAATAAATTAAATATTATTTTTAGTATGATTTTCATTGCTTTTAAATTATAAACATAAAACTTATTGCATGTAAAATATGATCATTGATACAAATATTTCTATTCATTTGTTAAGCTAGTAAAACTATTGATATAATTGCAAGATTTAAAATTTGTAATTTTATAAATTTGTATATATGTAATTGTATAACTTACAATTCAGTTAATCCAGAAAACCTTATTGTTGATATTTTTGTTTTGTAGTATTGCTATATTAACCTTATCATTATAATTTTGTATTTATTAAATTTCATTAAATTGATATAGTTTTTTTATTTATGTTTAATGTTTGCTATTAAAATTTTTACACTTTGCTAGAAAAAGTTTTTTTTTAACAATTTAGAAATTATTTAAATTTATTAAGAATGTTACATTTATATTTTTTACAATTTAACTAGAAAAGTATTAGGCCGGCTTATTAAAATAAGCCAAGAAGACTTTTAACTTAAATAACAAGGCTTAAATGTAATAGTTTTTCAAATATAAACAAATGATTTTCCAGGATTTGTTAAATATTACAACGATGAATTGCAAAATAAGTCTCCCATATGAAATTTCATTTAAAGATCATGGAATTCAAAGCAAAAATGTAATGTTGAAAAAGTCATGAATTGTTTTTAAGTAATGTTTTATTTTCAAGCATTAATTTCTTTCAACTAGTCCTTTAAGGTAACAAAATAAAGCATGATTATAAGATTTTAAATTACAATTGAAATGGACATAACGCAGACAAAAGAAAGTAATTTTGTTTAGTTTTAAATGTATTATCAGTTTATACATTTTTTTTTTGTAAGTTAATATAATTTTATTTAATTGACACATTTATATTTTTTATCCATCTTGCTTTTGAAAAAATTTTTGATAAGTTACTACTTCACAAAAGAGCATTTAATAATTATAAGTTTATTTTTATAAATATGAAAAAGCAATGATAAAAACTATAAACTAATCTTGGAAATAAAATTTTTAAACCAGTAATTTTATGTCTGAGAATAAATATAAAACTTAAAACAGACCAACAGTAGTGGAATCAAGATCGGAATGAAGAATTTGTGCAACAATTTTTTTCATTTTGGATTATAAGAATCTAACAGTTGTATTTAAAAATTATAATAATTTCAACAATCCAATGAAAATAATCAAATGTGCATCAAAAGTTCTAATATTTGCACACTCTGTATGTAATTTTGACAAAGTTTTACAAATTAAATTTTTCGATTCAATATTAAATTGCAAATGAATTGTAAATGCAATCTGTTTACGATTTGGGTTGATTACAGACTGGAAATTTAAATTTATACTTATTACTTGAATGGCAAACATGAAACTTTGCATTTGATAATTTTTATCTAGGAAAATATGTAAAAAAAGTTATTTTATAATTTTAAATGCTAAAATAAATAATTAGTCATTTTATTATTTGCATTTTGTTATAAATATTTTAGAAAGTTAAGGTTAATAACAAACAATTGATTTTTTCATTTCATTCTGAGGAAAATAGAATTGAAAATTAAATAGCATAATTTTAATTTTTAATTTGTTCTTAGTCACTTAAAAACGTTAGAGAAAAAATATTGATTATTAAATAATATGAAAGCTTAATTTTAAAAAAATAAACTATCTTTTTTTACCGACATGTTTAAACTTTCCTGATTGGCAACGAATCTTCATTAATCTAAATGATATTCAATGACAGAATTTTTTTTTTAAAAATTTATGACATAAGTAGTTTGGCAATGATTTTATTGTGATTATTAAGCATAAACATATATAATTTATGACAATTGACTTTTAGATTGAATTTTTATGTATTTATAAATAAGAAGTCATGTATACAAGACAATATTAATGAAAGAATTTTCAAAAATGAAGCTTAATTATTTGTGAGAATTTGTAAAATTGGTTTTATTTATCAAAACTAAAATGCCCTGTCAATTTTATGAACACAATTGTAATTAACTTGCATTAATGATTTTGTCTATAAATTTAAATAATTAGGTTACTTGTATGCTTCGAAATCATTTAGCAGAACACATTTTAATATGCTAAAATTTCACAGAATAGTCAACATGCAATGCAGATTTATTTACTTGAAAACTATAAATTTTGAAGCTTTCTTTGGATTTTTTTAATATTGCAAATGTGTTTGTTTTACTTTGCAATTAAACTGAATACAATAGTTCAACATTATGGATTACAAAAGAAAAAATTAAATAAATTAGGTACTTAATTTTATTCAAATACTGTTAGGTAATTCGTAAATAATTTTATCTGAAACGGAATAAATTGATTGGCAGTGACTAACATGGGATTTTAGTTAAGAATTGTAGGATTGAATTACCAATTTAATGATCATTAAAAAGTAGTTTTCTATTTTACTTGAATTATTAACTTGTGTAACATCATAGTTGTTATATACATCTCAAAAATTTTTGACATTTAAGTTTGACTTTATTGTTGTTGAAAATAACATGCCACAAAAAATTGACTTATTGTCATTTTAAGCAACTGATATCTTGCAGTGGATAGAGTAAATACACTTCAAAACTAGATTTTCGTATAAGTTAAATTTCATGAACACATCAGAAAGGAACTTTAAATCTTCTTTCAAAAACATAAATTACAATAGTCCAATTTAAAAAATTATAATCGAGTTTAGCATGGAACGATTTATGCATTTTTTGTCTTTAAATGTTTAATAACAAGTTTCATCAAATTTAATAATTAATTTTTATTAATAAGCAATTTTAATTTACATTTAAATGAAATATTTCCGATATGCAGTTTTATTATTTTGTCATGAATATTTTATAGACATTCGATCAAGGCTTGATAAAATTATAAATATTGTATTTATTAATTACATGATGTAATTTTTCTCAAATTGTTTAAAAGCTTAATAATCTTAAATATTTAAAAAATATATTCTGTGTTGAAGTAATTTTAACCATTTATGCATAATTTGTGTCTAAAGAAGTTTTCAATTTCAAACACTATCCATTATTAATTTTTTAATTTTAATTGATTTGTTTTGGTCTCTAGATTGTATAATAAACCTTAAAATTTATTCAAAAGAAATGTTTAAGGAACATTTCCCATAGATAGCTGAAATTTCAAAACAAAATTTTTTTAGCATACTTTTCATTTGAGTTTTCCGAAAATGTAAAATTGATGCAATGGATCATTACAGTTCATATACATATTTAACTTACAATACTTTTAACAGTATAGTAAGAATTTATCACTTTGTGATGAAATTTAACCTTATGACAATAGTTATGCATCTTCAGGTTTTAAAAATTTGCTATCATTAAATCTGAATTTAACATTTTAAAATGTAACTCAATATAATTTTTATGAATTTGAATAATTAGAGATGATTGTTATTCCATGTTATCAAAAGCAACATTTTATTATTTGGAGTGCATTGCAAAGATAAATCCATTTAGTAAATTTTAGTAATAGCTTTCAATAGATAAATTTCAAAATGTATTCAAAATTTTTATTCATGCAATGATGCTATGGTAATAGATATAAAGTAGACATGGACATGTTTTACATGCATTTTGAATGCAATAGAAATATTTGTATTATATTTTTAAAGTTTGGTACAAAAGATATGGGAGACATTTTTTCACTAATTACTTGATTTTAAAGTGTTTATCATGTTAGATCATATATATTTTTAACATGAAATTTAAGAATAAAGACTTTCAGTTACCTCAAGTAATATTTCCAGAATGTTATGTAAAGGATTTATTTTGTAATCCAGTTTGACAAATTTGCAAATACAGTTCATTATTCAGTCTCTCGTGTATCCAATTTGTGAAGTTGTAATTACTTAAAGAAAACCTTAAAAAAGAAGTCGAATAAATTGAAATGCTAATATTTACATTTGTTATTTAACTAAAATTATAAAGATTTTGTAATCTTGTTTGTAATATTTTCAAACTATGATAACGTTTAACGTATTGTAGGGACATAATCTTATCATATCAAGATGACTGGAGTTGGCCGTATCATCATATTGACAAATATGTAATGGAAAGATGACTTTGCACGATGAATTAATTTTAATGATGAGCAATGGAATGAAGTTTTGTTTTTAATTAAAGTGATTATTATAGTGTGAAAAGTAAAATAATATTTTTTAGATAAGATGTTTACTATTCAAAAACATAAATATTTGAAATAGTTTAAAATGATATGCATACAATGAGACATCGAGACATTAATATCGTTAGTTGAAATGTAATTTCTAATGGAATGGATTAAAATTGCTAGACTAAATTGGTAATTATAATTTAAAATAATCAAACGATACATAAGTTTATTTACATTTCAGTATTTGAAATGTTTGATTTTGTAAGTTTCATGTTTATGTTAAGTGGCTAAGACCTGAAATATTTTAGTTTTATTGGAATACCCCTTTCTGAAATGGTATAACATTTATACAATTTTCTCACTTGATACTTGGCTATGGATTTGATACTTGATTTTTCAATATTAATCAGCATAAAATGTATCAAATTTTGTTATGTGCAATAAAGATTGTTTTCGATAGTAAAATGTACTTGCAATACCTTATTGGTTTACCAAGTTTAAAACATCCAGTATTGTATGACATGTTTATTTGTTATGAATTTGAACTAAGAAAATACATTTACAACGCAATATTAATTTTACCAAGTTAACGTATTTAATCCAGGTGATTGAAAAAAAATATAAAATCATGTTTAACAATTTTAAAATTGTATTAAGCAATATTGGAAATTTTTATATATATGATTTAGGTTTTCTTGTGTTTAATTTAAGCAAAAATGAAATCAAAATTTTAAAGGTTGCAATGGAAAAACAAAATTATTAGGGTAATAGATTAACGATATTTAACCTCACGGCAATACTAATTTACTTTTTTGTTAACAAATACAATTTGCTTGAGTCTCTAATTTTCCTAAAAATGTTAATTCAGTTTCAAATGGTAATTTTTCCAAAGACCATGTGTATTGAAGCATCTTATGGACATTACTATGATAAAGCTCCGATGATTGCAACTTGAATTTCATATGCTGTTGACCTAAGTAATAAACTGAATTGTTTATGTCCGAAAAAAAATATTGTTATGCAAATTGGAAAATTTAGGCTTAAGTTCCCAAATAAAACGTTTTATGATAAGAATCAATATTTTGCAAGAACGTAATTTTTATTGCAAAAATTGTATTAAATTTGATTGGAAACAAATTTTTATTGATGAATGCTTATTATTTCAAAAGTTTCTTGGTAAAGTCCTTCAGTTTATCATTGTTGTTTTCAAATGTTAAAAAAAAATTGTCAGTACATTTTACATAAAATTATTTTATGCCTAAAATTAAAAGAAAGACAATTTAACATGATGTACATCTAATGAAATTAGTTAAAATTTGAAAACGCTTTTCCATTATGATGACAAAACTTAAGTATATATATATATATATATATATATTATATATATAAATATATATATTATTATATATATATATATTTAATATATATATATATATATTAATATATAATATTTATATATATATTATATATTAATATAATGTATTTAAAAATTATTTTTAGAAATCCTGAAAATTATTTCTCAATAAAACTACTAATTTAAAATCGATATTTTGAAAATGAAATATAAATATATTAATATATATATTAATGTTTATAAGCTATTTAAAGACTTAAATTTTGCTAGAATAAGATGATTATAACATACATAGCAATCATTGCATTCATAATTTACAACTTAAATCCTTAATACAGTGTGTTACGTAATAGTTTATATTTATGCAATTCATTTTGATAAATTTATCAAATTCATGTCAATGATCAACTTAATTAAAGCAGAAGGGGCTAGAGATAGTTAGATGATTATTTTTGTTTCATCTCTGAACGTCAAAAGGGAATTCGTTCTAGCCGACGTAACATGACCGAATCAGATGCTATGGTACAAGAGAATGACGTAAGACCCTTCCCCAAAATCGACCGGTTAAAGGCAGCTGGCTATAGATGATTGTTCAAAGTAATGATTAATTACGGCATGATTTGTTGTTTAGTTGTCTTGTCAATCCAAAACTTCTACGGAGCAGGTTTAGTATATAGTCTATGCCGATTGGTTAATATGGATTTATGGGCGTAACTCTGTAAGAAATTAAAGGTTTTACTTTAGGAAAATTCTTTAGTCTTTAATCTTTCGCGAGGAAAGTTAAACGATTCCGGGATCGTGTAAGACGTTATCTCGTGATTTGGCAGTAAAGCGGGAGTTTTGTCTCATCGAGTAGGCAAACTCTACATTTTGAATTCGTAAAAAGTACGTTTTCATTATAGAGTAAGGGGCCAGATAGTTGTCTCAGTTAGGAGACGGACTATACGTGAGGTTCGTGGAAACGAATAAAGGAAACAAACAGCAAAAGGTACGCAATCTTAGTTTCCCGATTTTAATATGTTATTTCATTTGTTGATCTATTTCAAATATATTCTTGATATGATGTATGTATGTATGTATGATTTCATTTTGCAGGATTTTAGTGAAATGCTAGTCATGACATTTTATTCTTTGATTTTCTAATTATCAATTCATTTGGAGAATTGGCAAGATTGAATGTAATTAAAATTTCATTAGATTAGTTGAAAAGATTGCATGTAATTGAATCTTTAATACATAGGAGTGATTAGGAATTTAAATGAATTAAGCTTAAGGAATGATGGGTAATGTTTCATAGTTTATTGATTAACTCTGTTTAGAATGAGTATGATGAACATTACATGTATATACCTATATAGTTTGTAATATTTAATTGATCATTAAGTGTATATCTATATGCTAGTTTGTAATATTTAATTGGTCGAGTAAACTATTTTAGAATAGTTAGATCTGAGGGTCTAAGCCATATGTAACTTAACTAGATTGTAGTAGAAGTCAAGGGGGGGGGGGGTTACATACGGGTTCATACGGCTGAGTTGAATTTAATTGACCATCCCTAGCGTGACCCGAATTAAGGTCAGGACAAGCATTGACCGTTTATGTAAACATAACAGTTAGGAAGCAATGAGTTTACTGCGGCAGAATTTTTGCCCTTTTGTTTTCTGAGCCGAATTAATGTAAAAATATAGATATACTTGGGATGTGACCTATTGTCTATTGCGAGACATTTTTTTTATTGAAGGAAACAGCTTTCCTGGATTCACATGAGAAATCCCTGAACAATCACAGGACCAGAACAAATTCTACGCAGAAATCTAAGTCCAGAGACGATTGTTAAGTCAGAGTTCGACGGACAAGAGTCCAAGACGAAACACTAGCTAGACAAAGATCGGCAGAGCAGGGACGAACGGAAGTCTTGATGTCCGCATAAAATAGGTGATGAAGTCTCTCTTCGTTGCACTCAAAGGTCACATCTCATTGGCAATGAAGATAGTAACTTAACGTTAAAAGTAATTTTACATTTAAAGAAATTTGTATTGTCTTTTTTTTTGAGTACATGTTAGTACCATTTTTTTCCTTCTTTTGTAAACAAGTCATTGATTTCTTTTCATTTTAAATTCTGTTGATAAACTGATTAAAAATTTATATTTTGTTCATTGAAAGGGGGGGTCGTTTTGTTTTTTCTTCTTCAATATACTTGTTCAGTGATCTGCATTCTTCTTTCTATCTATCCACACTGGGTATTGCTTGACCATACACGTTCAGACAAAATGGTTAAGAAAACTGAACTAATATTATTAATGTGTATTGAGATTGTATACAAATTCTACTTTATAAAATTAAATACTAAATAATTGATTCTTTTAAATATATTTGATAATTATGCAAAATATTTGAAATTTTTATTTAGCATCTTATTCCGTATATACCCTATTATTATATTCAGCGTCCTTGTAAATTTATTTGATATTGTAATTCTTCATAGTATTTCCTAATACTTACTTAAAAAATACGATGTAATATAATTTACTTTGTTCAAGTAGCAATTAACGGAATGTATATTTTCATTCAAATTTTGCACATTTTTAATACAAATTTCAAGTAAATTAAGTTCTGAAATTATTTTGATTTAAATCTTATAAACTGTTGTTGCAGAATCATGAGTAAAATGATAATATATGCATTCATTGATTTAAAAATTAATAAACCGAATCGCAATAAGCATTAGTATCGCACATGGAAAACTTCATACGCACATATAAACAAAAACTATACTAATATTTTATTGCAAATAATATAAATATAGCATTGATATTGGATATAATCTTTTTTGGTTGATTTGTTTCAATTAAGACTGATTGTATTGAAAGATAAAAATTAAATAATATATATAAATTTAAATAATAAATTAGATTTTTAGAACACGTTCAAGGTCATTGGAATGTGATTACTGAAAATAACACATTAAATTGCATATATTTTTACATGATTAATAATAAACCAATACTTATTCATTGTTTAAAATTGCTAGAAAAAATTGAATTGGGTGAATTTTTTAATATTTTTGTATTCATATACTCATTTTAAAAGTATCAATTTATAATAAAATTTTTCAGGTTAAAAATATTTCAGATGCAAAAAGTTTGTTGAAACGCCAGATCTTCAATAAAAGTGAACATCTTTGTAACAACTATTTTGCTGACATTTGTGTCAACTTTTATAATATTTGATTTTAATGACATAGCGTAAAGGTAATTAAAACATCAGCAATTTTTTAAGAATAATTTTATTGTTACAAAATAATAGTTAAAATAATAATTAAATTTTTAGTTTTCACCAAGCTATATATCTAACAGAATGATTAATAATTAATAATTGGGATATTATAAGCATGATCGCAATAATATACAAATTATGACTTAAATTAAACCGGATTCAAAATGATTATGCATAAAATATTGTCATAATGAATTGATACCATTATAAAAATTAGATTTAAAGAAATATTTGTTCTGAATACATATTTTAAACAAATTACATAAGATTATCATTATTATGGGTTAATGATTTCTTATTTTCAAATTCAATAGATCTACCGAAAAAAATGTCATAAATAATTTTACTGATTGACACAAGTGTACTGCCAGATTTGATGTTGAAAAACTTATTATGATGAAGATCCGTTGACTGATATATACCATGATTTCAAATTGTAAAATTCATGAATCAATAAACATTTAATGAACAAATTTTTTTGTCAACGGGTTTTTTAAGGAAGTGTTGTAAATTGAACAAAAAACAATTTTTTCATATATTTTAAAATTTTGGTTGAACCATAATGAAAAATTTTAAATTGCCATATATGTACTACAAAACTATTTTTATGGCACAAAGCCATTTAGATGCGAATATATTATCAATTGATACATAATTTTTATAGTTTGTATTACTAAAGCTTTATCAGTTGTATAATTATCTTTTAATAAGTTTATTCATAAATTACTTGTATTTTTAGGCAGTTTAATATATGTGCAAATAAACTATTTTTAAATTTTAGCAATGAATTATGCAATTTTTAGTTAAACATTATACCAAAAATTGTACCTGTATAAATAGTTAATGATCATCTATGTACTGTATTTATGTGTAAATAAAATCTTTAATCTTTAAATGTTCGCCAAAGTATGTTGTTTGAAGATTAGTTATCATTGACAAATAACCTTAATTAAGCATATTCTTTGACTGATAATTTATGCATGTTTAAATTGACAGGAATTTACGCAATGGTAGATGAAAAAAATTATGTAAATTATGTGTTATATCATATACCTTAATTATATAGAAATATTATAAATATCTAATTTACAATTATATTGAAGACTAGTCACAATAAAATGATAGATTTGATAATGTGATGCTGAAATACGCTGTTTTTCATAAAATTTATAATACATTTTGAAACATATATTTATAAATAAAAGCATAAAAAGTAGGGACCATATATAATACTTATATATTGTTTTAATAAAAAAATATTTTTTTACTAGAATATTTTTATGCAACTATAAATGTTATGCAATTAAAATTTTTATTTGTGAAATGCTAATTCCAAATAGTTATTGAAACGTTAGTTCAATGTTCATAAATGCATAAATTCAAATTCAATACATGCATCTATCCATTGATATTGTTCATATTTTGAAATAATATATGTAATATGAAATGTTTTCATGTATTATGTACTTGAGTGTTTGAATGAAAATTTTATTGTTTTTGAATAATGTTATGTTTTTATAAGTGTATAATTGTAGATTAGAATTGAACTTTAGTCAATTAAAATTGGTGTTTTTCAATATATACTTAGTCATTGCCAACATTGGATATAAATGCAAAATTTTTTCAATACAAACAATAACCAAATTTGTAAGCTATGATCATTAACTTAATGGAAAGTTGTAAACGTATATTTATCTGTTCAAATGACAATTGTATTTTTCTAAAATTTAATGATATAAGTCTCATTGTGGAATAGCTAAAGGAATATCATAACTAAGATCTTTGCAATTGACTTTTATTTTAGATTTATTAATTTAGAATTGATTTGACATAGTAGAAAATTGTCACTGTTAAATCACTGTTTTTTTTAGAAATGCCATTAATAGGTTACTAATTTACGTTGTTATAAATTTTTCAGAATTAACATTTACATTTTAAATTATATGCAAATGGATAACCATAAAGTGTTAAAATGACTTTAATGATTGCATTAATTATCGATCATAATAGTTTCTAAAAATCAATTTGAGAAATTTAAAAAATTGAATAGTTCCAGTATACATGGTAAGTATGATGCATTTAAAGAAATGATAGATAATTTTAAATGTTAATAAATATGTCAAAAATGATTTTATTCAATTTGCTATGTAATTGTCATTATGCTTAAAATTAGTGACATTTTGATGTCATATCAGTTGATAGCCATGAAGCGTTTTTGTATAACGGTCATTAACTACCTATTTTTTACATCAAAATTTGGTACAATCAAATTTAAATACCTTGTAATTTAAGATAAAGTGCTTGAAACTTAATTAAGACTTTTTTTATTAGTTTGTGCAATAATTCCAAAATTTTAAGCAATGTGGCATAAGCAACGTGATTTTATGTTGAAAAATTTTAAATGCCGAATTGTTTGATATACAACCTTATTAAATTTAGATATACGTCATATTTAAAGTACTATTTTTAAGGAATTTCCCAATATGTATACAATGATTTTACTCATGTAAAATGATTAATAAACATGATATAAAATTATGGCTTAAACATTGCATATCATTTTTTACGTTTTTGAACTAAATTTTTTAATAAAAATTTTAATATATGATTTTAAACAGTAATATTATTTTGATTAAACATAAAATAAGATTATGTGCATATAATACTACTTGTAATTGATCATGTAATGTTTACATTACAAGTTTATAACAACAATCATTGTAATTTAATATTGTTTCTTAATATTTCAGATTTGATAATATGAAGATTATTTAAATGCATATTTTTTTTATTTCTAATAAAGTGATATAAAATAACAATATGCGGTATAATTTGAAACATGATTTATTAAAATAAATCTTGTATGTGATTGACGAATGCATCATTGCATAAACAGTACTGGAAGCAACATAATATAATGTTTAATTTGATGAATAGGATTTTAAGATTGTATTTGTAATTTAGTTGTATAAAGTACATTTTAATTTTGAGGATATTTAATCAATGTTTACCTTGATTTTGACTTTATTCTATGATTCAAATTATGATTTTTTATCACTATTTATTATTTTCGTAAAAAAAATATATTCAAATAGAAAGGTGGACCAACAGCATTAAATATATACTGATTTAATATTATATTTATATAAATTTATACAAAATATATTATTTGATTCTAAGTTTGAATTTAGATGAATTATATAAATTTTTGTTTAAACATAGTTTTTAATTTTTGATTTTTAATATATAGGTGCTCAAATGTAAAGAAGCATATTGAATGGTACTAATAATCTGATTTAAAAACAATGTGTTGTACATAGTTATAATAAAAAAATAAAAATATTATGTTTATTCTGGGGCATTTTAATGTAATCATTTTAATTATTACAAAATTTTTGAACATGACGTATATTGATGTTAAACAATTTTTTTGCTTTATATTAAATTTACACTGGGGGGTTCATACCGCAGATCATGTTAGAACTGATGTCCACCCAATCACTTTTATCGTGACATCCAATAAATCCAGAATCAGAAAAAATTTTTTCATGTAATTGAATAAGCATTTTAAGTTTTGATTTTAAATTTGAAATACATTCGAACCCAAATTGCCCATTTGAATTGGATTCAAATTTTGAAAAAACAAATTTCAGAATTTACATTTTATTTTTTTAATACATTTTTTCGTTATTGAAATTTGATTATTATGAGAAATGAATTGGCATTTGTTTACAAGCCTTCAATTGACTTGATTCATTAGCAAAAGAATGATTTTAGTTGTGATATTTATTCCCAAAATATTTAAAGATTTCATGAAATATTATAATATAAAACTATTTGATGTTTAATAAATTAATTGAAACAAGTTTGAAATTTTATAATCAAATTAAATACAAATAATGGTTTTGTACATAAGGTAATATTTACATGACTTGCATGGTGTAATTGTTTGTATTCAGATCATTCATTTCATAATAATTTCATTACATAATAATCTAATGATTGATTTTTATTATGTTAATTTGTTTTAATTTTATTTTTTAGTGCAAGTTTTCATGGTAATTTATTCTGAATTAATATTTTGTAATTTTTATATTGATAATAAGTAATATGTAAAATTTATTATAAATTTTCTATTATGTTCATTGTTAATACTTCATAAATGTCAAAATGTGGATCATTAAAATTAAATTCTTATGATAAATAAATATTGTCAATGTTTTTTATTGGTTGTCCATTACATTAAATCTTTTTACATTTAATGATACTAACATTAGTTAATTTTTATATACATGTAATATCATGACATTATAAATGGCATAAATTTTATTGATGATATAGAAATAACATTAAATTACTAATCTTTGATTCAACATAATTTGTTTTTGAAATGATTTAAATTATATATATACGATAATCTATTAAATGAAAACAACTACACAGTCTTTTTATGATCAAAAATGATTTATCAAATTTTTCAATTATGATTTGCTGTAAATTTTAATGGTTTTACCTAATTACAAATTTTCATGATTATTTTTTCACGTGTAAAACCAAATAGATTTATATAATATTATAAATAATCGAAAAAAATTTGTAAAAAAAAACGGTGTTTTATAATTTTTTAAGCAGTTACTTTTTTATGATTTCCTTAAAATTTTGAATTTTAAATTATAGTCATTGTGAAATTCAATTATCCATAATAATGATAAAAACACGATTTATTGCATGTCATTTAGATATGTGATATGAAAACTTTATGCAAATTTTGCATAACTTTTTGCATTCAATTGCTTTTAATAAAAATGTATGGTTTTTTCATAATTTAGCAATTTTTTTTTATAATTTTCATAGTTATTTTAGTTAATTTAATGATTCATTTTAAAAAAATACATAAAATTTACATAATTTACTAAATAATGAATTTTTTTTTAATATACTTTATCATTAATAATCTTTTTAAATATTGATTTTTTATAAGATTAATAAGGTTTAATGGCTTGTTAGCATCAAAAAATTCAGGATTTTCATTTCCAATGATTAATAAATTTATTATTATTTTACAAATGTACTTTGTATTAACCAATATTATTTTAATTGAATAATTACATTGAATTTTTGTATTTTTTGCAATTATTTAATATTGAAATGCAAAGAAAATGTATTTGCCAAATTGTTTTAATTATTTATTTAAATTGAAATTTATTTAATTTGTTATCCTTTGTTTTTTTGTATTTTAATTGTAGTTTTATTTATTTTTCATAAAAATATCTATATACTTATAATAATTATAATAAATATAAGAATATTATAAATTTTACATATAATAAATATGAAATCAAGAAATATATTTTCTAATTTCATAATTTAATATTTTTTTTTATTGAAAATGTCCATTGAATTGGATTATCGAAATCATATTTAATTAATTTTTGGATTAATGTTTACAGGCATTTTTTAGGCATTATTGGATAAATTTTATTATAATTTAATGATATTATATATTTTAGATTAAATTGCTAATCGAATTTATTTTTTATTTGACTGTTTCAAACGACTAGTCTAAAATATTGTTAATCTGTTTCAATTGACATAAATAAAGATTTGTATTTATATCACATTTTTTCGTTTAATGCTTATATTAATTTTTAGGTTTTTAGTATTTATTTTTTAGTGCAAGATTGTGCTTTTTAATTGTTTATTTATGTAACATAAAAGTATTTGTAATAAAACAGGGTTTAAAAAATTTGAAACGATTTTAATCACATTTTTTTTTTGAATTTAAAGTTCTTATTTTATTTTAAATTTTAGAAAGTTTATGAAAATTAAATGACTTTTTTCTATAAAACCAATGAACGTTTCTCAATTGAAAATAATTTTTGAATAATTAATATATTTTATATGAATCCTTGATATAAAAAATAATTTGATAGTATTATTCATTTTATTAAACAAGCATTAAAATGCTTTCATTTTAATATTTCTGCTGTGTTTCTGCAATTAAATATTATTGATTAAATTGTACATTTTTTTATATCAAATGTCATATAATTTCAAATTTGAAACCTGTTCCATTTTCCATAATACTGATTTAACAAATAAACAGAATGATTAATATAATTTGGTGGCCATTTATAATGGGATATTTAAAATTACAATATATTTGAAAACATATAGCATGACCGCATCCCTCCAAACAAGTATAAATTATAGTCCTAAATTATGCCCCCCCCACCCCCATTTTTTACAAAATAAAACAGGGTTTTGACTCACCCTCCCCCCACCTCTTTTTTTTTTTCCTACTACTACCTGTAAACAGGTATTTTGTAACCAAACAAAACAACAGGTGTTGGAATGCGATAAGCTCTTTACACAGAGGTGACTAATTTGTTAGAACAGCTCATGTGTGGAATACAATTATTCTAAAGACGGCAAACGGGTTTTACCACAAGATAACAGGATGAAAATTAAACTGTGTGTTAGAACGTTTCAGTTAACAAGGTGGAAATTAAACTAGCATTAGAATGAAAATGATATTATTTTAGTTATATTATATCTTAAGTTTAGATAAAATTTTATGTTACTCATATTTTTTATGATATTTTTTTTCATACTTGCTAACCCTCATTGGTAGAATGTCTGTTAACATATTGTCAATAATACGAAATTCACGTAATAAATCATCCATATTATATTTAACTCCTCGTAGGTAAGACCGGATGTGATCAAGTAGTTTCTTGTAAGTTTTAATTGATGTTAAACAACCGTGCTTCTTTATCAAAAGTCTTGGTTCTACTTTTTTACACGCCGCTGTAAGTGAAACACCAATACCAGATATAATTAACAAAAAGGGATTTAATGATATCCCACTTGAAATTATACCAGAACTAGTCATTAACAAGGGTAGATATGATATTACTCGCAGGATCTTGTTGTAGTATTTTTTTAACATTTTTTTTCACACACAAGTTTTTTGTGATAATATTTATAATATTGTATTAGTGCGTCCACATCTTGTTTTGGAATATCTTTTGAAATATGATTGAAATCAACTATACTTCTTTTCATTATAATATTAGTTCACATAGTCCTATGTTTGGTTAATCCATAATAAGAGCTGGTTGTTCAGCTATAAATTCCAAACACCAAAAAAAATCAGCTAAAATTGTAAAAAAATTTTATTTTAAATGGTTCAAGTACAAATTCTTCTTCAGAATTTTTTTTTATTATTACAGATAATACTTAGATTAGTCATCATTTTTGGATGATGAATATATGATAGATATTTAAATTTTGCATATGCTAAACACTGACAATCTATACATACCATACTTCTGCAACTGTATTTGATAGAATTATTTTTTGATAGAATTCCATTTGTACTAGACCCAGTGCAACAGTATACACAATATTTTTTAATCAATTTTTTTATGATTTTGTTTTTTGTGAATTTTATTTTAACATACTTTTTTTCTCAACAATATTAGGAATTCCACTAATAATATCATTGAGTTTTGTTAGCATTAAATTTTTTTATATTAATATTTGAGTGTAATTCAAACATTTTATTGATTTCCAAAAAATTCATCTCTAATTTTGTTTATGCTTCTGAGAAAACTTAAAAATGTGTTCACGTGTGACTGGTAAAATTATTTTTGAGTGCTGTGATTTCATTAGTAATTAAAGCGTCCCAATCATTGACATATTTTTTTAGTGACAGCATCCCCATCCTCAGTTGGGTTTCCAAGATCTGTAATCTTATTTTGTTTCATAACAATTTTCCCACTAAATACATCACCATCATTATTAACAAAAATCATTAACTGACCTACCAGAATCTTGTATATTACCTAGATTGTTAAAAGTAACGATATTATTAGCAATCGCAGCAGTATTTTTCGTACAACTACATCTGACAGTTTTTTACATTACTCGTCTTTAATCGTCCTTCTTTGTCTTGGAAAATGCAACTTCATCTGGATCTACGCTGGTAAGATTTAGTAAATTATTGATTTCATTTTTGAGCCGATCAAGAGTTGCATATTTGGATAAGTCACCTTTAAAACGTTTTGGATAAATCTCCTAATAATGTTCCAAATTTTGTATAGTAGCTCATTATTTACTATCCTAGATAAAATTATCAACACTAGTTTAATATTATACAAAATGGCAAAATCGTCGATACTAAACTTTGATACAGAGAGACTAGTGAAGCATAAACATAACAATGAACTTCCTGATTGTCATTATCTTATTGTTGGGCGAACTGGATCGGGGAAAACAAATTTGCTTATGAACTTGCTTCTTGGTGATAATTTTTAACTACGATAGAGTTTATATTTACACACTCAATCACAATCAATCACAGCATAAGTATGAGTTATTAAGTAAGTATAATAATAAGCTTCGTGATGATCTTAAAGCTGGTGAAGATTTTTTTTTTTTTTTATAATTAGGCAGCCAGAAGATCTTATTCCAGTTAATCAACTTGATGCAGATGAACATAAGATAGTAGTTTTTGATGATATTCCGCTAAACAACATGGAGATGAACAAAATAAGATCATATTTTTCACTGTCCCGTAACAAACAGTGTAATTCTGTTTATCTCGCTCAAGGATTTTATAATGTTGATAGGTTTATTAGGCGAAATACGGGTTGTTTTATTTTATTTCCAGGACTGGATAATGTTGACGTTAGAAATATTGCAAGCGAGCAATGCGGTGGCGTGACAAAAGATAAGTTTATTGAACTTTACCGTAATGCTACAAAAGATAAATTTAACTTTTTCTTATTTGATAAACTTACAAATGATCCAACTAAAATGTTTCGCTGTTGTATTAACACTTACTTACAATAAAGCGTTTCAATTTTATAATTATAAATTTTATAATTATAATAAATATGGACAAACGAGCAAGATACAGACAACACATAGAAGATCTAAAAAAAAAAAAAACTCAATCTCAGGCATCACTAAGCAAAAAGTACAAGAAGCGCGACGTGGGCAAGTAACTGCTACAGAAACAACAGCTACAATTTTCAAGCCGGTTACTGAAGCATTATTAGGTAAACAACCTGAAACTAAACCACTGTCAGAAGAAGAACTTAAGCAACTACAGGAAAAAGGTTTGGTTGGAATTGTTAGAGAACAACAGGAAGCAGCTGCTGCAAAAACTTGTTACTAGATCTCTTTAATAAAAGAAAAAAAAAAATTGAGGCACTTACAGCAAATATAGCTGATCCTGCGGCTAGACAAGCAGAAACAGATCGATTGATAAACAATCCGCTGGAACTTGAGCGAAGATTAGCAGAGTTAACAACGCAAGGAATAAAAAAATATTATAACAAATTTATCAGGAGACATAAAAGATATCAAAGAGTAGCAACAAATAGTACTTGATCTTACTGTAAAAAGTTTATGGAAAAGTTTATGGAGATTGGAAAGATTTTATTTTACAAAAAAGCAAATGAAATGATGATAAAAGGTAGTGAATATGATGATTTTTTAAACAAAGAAAATATAAGGGGTATTGATGATATAAGCAAGTGGACTGATGCAGAATATCAAGCATTAATCGATAAATTTGATGTAATATTTAATGACGGAGCTGCTGCTAAAGATGAATTAAACACGGTTACAGAGATTAATAATATGATTCCACTTTATGAATGAGAAAGGGTGTCATTGCTCTCACTCTTTAAAAAAAAAGCAGAAAAAAAGAGCAAAACCTTTTGGTAAAGGGTGGAGTTTTTTGGTAAAGAAAATTTGATAAACTCGATAAATCTCGTGTAGAAAAAAAATAGAAAAGAAAAAAAGGAACTGGTGGTGTAAAAGTATTTACTTCAACTACTGAAATGATAGGTAGATTAATGTTATTAATATCATCAAAGGAAGCTGGGAATGTTAGTGTTGAACTTGATAATGAAATCATTGACATACTTGATCATCTAAGATCGATCGTGAATTAACATCTGACGAATATGAAACTTTACACCGCGACTTAATCGCGGCGACTTAATTTTGTAAAATGATATAATATTAAAAGGAATGCAAACAACATTATTACTAAACTCTAGCGAGTCTACAGAAGATAGCGCAAATTTTTTCATATTATATTCCACCTATAGAACTAGATCCTACAAAACAATATGAAATTGGATTAATTTCTTGTACTTGCTGGAATGCTATACCTAACGTGAAAAATGATGTTAACGATGAAATGTATTTTACTATGATTACAACATTACTACAATATCTACAACAAAAAAAAAAAAAAAAAAAATTCAAAGCTTATAATATTGAAGATCTAAACAAGACGATCAAAGAGCTCATAACAAAAGCTAACGGTGTGGCTGATAATTTTGAATTAGCAGCAAATTATAACACATTGCGAACTAGGATAACTTTGAAAAATATAGCAATCAATCTTGAACCAAGAGAAAGAAGTATTGAACAACTGTTAGGATTTACTGAAAAAACTTACACTGCACTTGATCAGCCTATTACATATGACAGTGAACTGCCAGCAAATATAACAGAAGTAAATACAATATTAGTAAATTGCTCTACTGCTTCTGGCTCTTATACATCAAAAGGTAGCAAAGGTCAAACGATTTACAGTTTCTCACCAGAAGTCCCGCCAGGTTCTCTCATGCAAATAACTCCACGACATATTATATATATATCCTTTAAACGTTGAAGATCAAATATCAAGTATAAGGATGCAGTTGACAGATCAATCAGGAAAACAGTTACATGTTAGTAATGAAATTGTAACTTATTATTTTTACATCTACGCGAGCAAAAGTAAAAATTATGCAACATCAAAATAAAAAACAAAGAAAAAAATTTTATAGAATAAAAATATTAGGAGGATTTTTTTGAAATATATTAAAAAAAATTATTAAAAATATTACAGGACTAGCGCGTAAAGTTGCACCAATTGCTATTGACGCGGGTAAAGCTTTTGCAACTGGGGCTGCATCTGCCGCTGGGACTGCGGTGGGACAAAAAATAGCTAATAAAATAAAAGGAGATCCACCGACTGCATCTGAAATAAAACAAGCTATCTCAGAAATCGCTCCAACAAAAGAAACTCAAAAAGCTATGATAACAACAACAAAAAAATTATTATCACCAAAGGGCGAGCAGATCATACAAAAATTAATATCTAAAGTAACAATGCCGCAATAAAATTTTATATAATCTAATAAAATAAAAAATGTCTACTAAAAATTATCTCGAGTTAAAAGAAACTTATGACACAACGATGACGACACAGAATTCGAGAATTCGAGTTGAGAATACCTTGATGAAAATTCTAACGAACCAAATAAAACTGGTATTAGAACCTTTAACACCAGAGACGAAGATGTATTTCTACTGCCACATAAGGCTATGTTAGAAGTTCGTGGTCAGATTATGACAGTAGCCAATCCACCTGCTGCATTTGCAGTTGGAGCAGAAGTAGCTCTTATAAATAACGGTTGGAGTTTATCAAAAGTGCTAGATATCAACTGGCCAATCAAACTGTAGAAGATATTTCAAGTCACTACAAGTTGCAAGTACAATTTTAAATATTATTTCGTTTTCGACGATTACTCGAGATCAACTGCAACTAATATGATGTGGTTTAAAGATACTGGACGGGGTATAGCTGAATCAACAGAATTTTTAAAGAGAGGCGCTATAGTACATGGAGCTAATGCTGATGAAAATGCTGTAATTGTGAGAAATTTTCTCATTGCTAATGCTGAATGCACTAGATATTGCTGCACCAGCTATTGTCGCACCAGCAGCTGCTAATGCAATGCTACAAGAGTTTCTCTCTACAGCAGCTTTTAATAATCTAAATATAACACCACCAGCTGCAGCTGCAGACAGGTACTGCTGCGATGTTAAATTTACTTCTTAACACACTTGATGTGAGAAATCCACGCTATAACGAAGGTTTTGCTAGGCGAAGAAAACTTGCAGCAGGATCACGTCAAATTACAATGATGCTTCCGCTAAGCATGATTTTCGGCTTTTGTCGCGATTATGATAAAGTATTTCGCGGAGTAAAACATACTCTTATTTTAGATCGAGCAGACCAAAACGATTGCTTGTTTAGATCTGGAGGGGTGATGTACAGTTTATCATAAACAAACTTTCTTTGTGGATGCCACGTATAACACCATCAATCACTAAAATGTCAGAACTAAATAACACGCTTGATAAGCATACAAACAGAATTTACTTTAAGCAGCATAAGGTATATCAGACAGCGGTTCCAAATACTACTGACTACACGTGGGGGTCACAACAACATCAAGCGAACAACTGCCGAGAAATATCTTTGTCGTATTTCAACAACAAGCTCGACGAGGTAACCAACAACAAAATAATGCAGTATTTGATCACTCTGATGTCAGACGAATATACGCTAGAAAAAATTCAAAGCAATATCCAGAACGAGCTATCGAGTGTAATTTTGCTGATGATGTTAATAAAAATATTTCTCGACCGTACATGTACCTGCTTGACGCAATACAAAAATATCAAGATGTTGAAGATGGAACTCAAATATCAGTAGAAGAATTTCGTACGCTTTATCCTATATTTCATTTTGATGTTAGTAAACATAACGAGCGAGCTGTAGACAGCACAGCGGATATTGAAATTACCTGGACACTTGGGGCGGTTCCAGTAGCGCCGTTATACGTATACGCATTAGTGATTAGTGATAGATCACGGTAGATTTCTATTGGAGGTAAAATGACAGTTCAAGTTTAATCTACAGTTGTTATATAAAATGGCAAAGTATATTGTAAAAGAAGTGTATTTTTCTGATGGCCCAGTTAAAAAATTAGTAGCTGCTATTGCAAAGCGAGAAAAAAAGGTATCATTAAAAATCAATCAATCCTAATATTTCTGATGGTGTTTTAACAAAATTAATGCTAACAAAAAATCAAGTAAAAAAGTATGATCGTAAAAAAAAAAACTTTTGTTTTAAATTTGAGTGCTGCACAAATGACAGCGATGGCAAAAGAAGGTGGTTTTCTTGGTCCGGCATTATCAGTATTAACTAGTACAATAATACCTAAACTTTTGCCGGTGTTAGGGAACATTAGGACTAGCAGCAGCGTCTGGAGCAATATCTGGCGCAACGAAGAGCAAAGCAGTCGAAGGTAATGGTATCATTCGTGGAAGTGGAATAAAAAAATTGTAAATTTTATGTAAATTATATATTATAATTAAACAAAAAAAAAAAAAAAAAACAACAACAAAAAAAAAAAAAAAACAAAAAAAAAAAAAAAAAAAAAAAAAAAAATGCAAAAAACACAAATGCAAATCAAACAAAAAAAGGAAAACAAGGAGGAATTATTCGCTTCGCTCCACTTTTTTTGGCGGGACTAGCGGGAAGTCTGCTGCCAAATCTTTTAGGAATCGGACGTGGTCTAACATTACCAGGAACTCGTCGACCCCGTTGAGTAATTTTGATATCATTGATAAGTTAAAAGCGGTTCCTGGATTTCACGGAGTTTATTCTAAAGATGAGCAATAAAATCACCATCTGCTGTAAGTTCATGTGTTATTAATATACAAGATTTTAATGACGGATCTGGTACGCATTGGGTAGCAGTTTATAATAATAATTATTTTTGACTCGTTTGGACTTCCTCCAAGCGATGTAATAAAAAAGTATATGAAAAAAAAAATTAAAAAAAAAATATTATTCGTCAAATCAACTCCAACCTGTTGGAACGTCTGCTTGCGGATATTATTGTATTATGTTTATCCGACAGATGAGCAGAAATCTTAATTTTTTAAAATTTATTTTTACAGTTTGATAAGCAACCTTCTCACGCTAATGATGAGATCGCAATTAATTTTATCTAAACTTATAAGTATAATAATGTCAACATACTGTCTCAAGTGTAAAACTAAAACAGAAGGTATTAATGAAACAACAGAAAAAAAAAAAAAAAACAGGATAATATTAAAAAGTATTTGTGCAATCTGTGGAAAAAGAAAAAAAACATTTTTAAAGAAAAAATCCCCAGCGATAGTATCTCCAGCGACGTCGCTAGGATCTGGTTATCCTAATATTATTTTAGTCGACGACTAAAAATATAGAATGATATGCAACTGTGATTCTGACAGAGATTTGTGTATTGAGCAAAATAAAATTGTCGCATACTGTCAATGTTGTAACAACAGAGAAATAATAGGGTCAGGTATAGATATACATAAACTAATTGGAAAATTACCAAAACCAAAAGGCGGTTGGACATTGCCAGGGCATCGGTATACTGGTCCATGGAATCCGCTAGATCAACAACTAGATGAAAACGACAATCCATTGCCAGGACAGAGCCTTACAATCAAGTGGATGCAATAGCAATGCGTCATGATATCTGTTATCGTGATCATGAAAACTCAAAATTAGATTGTGATAAAGTAATGTTAGACGAATTACGTGATATGAAGCCAACAAATCTACGAGAACGTTTTGATAGAAAATTTGTTCAGGGAATAATTGGAGCAAAATATAAACTTGGACTCTCCGAGTCTCGTCAATCACCTCACGATCGGGGAAATAAAGTATATGATGATCTTGCAGTCGAACTACACAGACCTAAAAAAAAAAGTTCCAACGACGTAAAGTTGTCGCTAATGGTGTAGATGATATCTGGGCAATAGATTTGGTGGATGTATCCAATCTAGCTCAGTTTAACGTTGGCGCTGATGGCGCTCCAAAAAGGTATTTGTTTAATGTTATAGATGTTTTTAGCAAATATTCTTTCAGTGTACCTGTTTCAGATAAGACAGGAACTTCAATGACCGATGCGCTAAAGCAGATAATAAATAAGCACAGAAAGAAAACCAAACAAAATCTGGACTGATCATGGATCTGAGTTTTTTAACAAAAAGTTTGAACAGTTTCTAGAACAAAATAATATAAAAAGGTATGTTACAGGAAATGAGGTTAAAAGCGTTGTTGTTGAGAGATTTAATCGCACGCTAAACGAGAAAATACACAAACATATGACAGCTAAAAACACCAACAGGTACATCGATGACCTTTCTCAAATCGTAAGCGAATATAATAACACGAAACATCGAACCATCAAAATGACACCTAAAAAAAGCTGTTAAAAATCCAATATTAGCAAATGAAAACATGTACCGCAGACATAAATTTAAGGTTGGTGATAAAGTTAGAATTTCTTTGATGAAAAAAAAAGGTATTTTGCAAAAGGATTTACTCCGAACTGGAGCGAAGAAGTTTTTGTAATTGATAAGGTACTTTTAACAGTACCTAACGTAACGTTTTAAAAAAAGATCTGGCAAAGATCTGGCAGGGGAACCGATTGTAGGTAGTTTTTATGAACAAGAACTACAGAAAACTGAGCAGGATGTTTTTGTTATCGAGAAAGTGATTAGAAAAAAAGGGGATAAAAGTTTAGTCAAATGGCGTGGGTATAGTGATAAATTTAACAGTTGGATCCCAACCAAGCAGATTATGATATAATGCTATTATAAATTAACTCATACTTTTTGTTTGACAGATTTACATTTTACTGGTTTACATAATGATATTAGATACTTACTTATCGATTAGAGATCGTCATTAGATTAAAAATATTGACAAATATGAAAAGGAATTTGTTATTTTTTTTGTCGGCCTGGAATCTTGATATTTAAAAAAAAAAATTAACTGCCAGAACAGTTGTTGTTCGGCAACGGTAAAATTAAATTTAATTAGCTGCTTAGCAATGTGATACTTGACATTATACCGTTTAGTTGTTGATCTGCTGTAATTAGATCTGTCAGCAACAGTGACTATTTCACCATCATCATCAGATTCATTGTTATATAAAATATCATCTTCGCTATAACCAACAGATTTGTCTATAAAATCTTTGGAAAATGTAATACTATGTATGACATCATCACTGACGACCTTATCACTGACGACCTTATCACTAGTATCTTCTTCGTAGAGTTCAGCGAGTCGTTTCATCAAGTCCATTATTATATATATTTTTATCTAATTTATTATTATAATATTACCGATGAGATAAAATATCACCAAAAAGTTAATATAGTAAATTATAACGAACTAGCTGAAGCGGTAAGAAAATGTTTGTTGGGTTATAAGTGTGTTGTGTTGTTAATGTAAGGTGATTCTCATAAAATATTATAACAGAAGCAGAAAAAAAAAAAAAAATAATGAAAAAAAAGTAAAAAACGTAAAAAAAAATCAAATGAAATCATAGCATTTAATCATCATTGCATGATTGCTAAAAAAACATTGCTTGACTTAACCGAATACTAAAATTATTATCATCATATCTATAAAAACTAAAACGCATCGTATTCTCTTGAAAAAGTTGATTTTGTTGCTCCATCAGCTATAATTTTTACGACTGCGGGATTTATCTTATAATATTTCGCCGCAGCTGAAATCGATTTGAATTCGATCTCCTCATCCGTTTCGAGGTTTTTTGAAATAACAGGTTTTATTGGGCATCTAAAATTAATACCATTACTATTTTTTCCTTTTCTCACATTTTCCTGTTGCGTTACTATCTCCAGATTTTCCAATCGATTATCAGTTTGTATATTATTGATGTGATTAATAACAAGACCATTGGGTATAGATCCATTGAACACCTCATAAACAAACCTATGACCAAGATAACGAACTTGATTTGTTGATGTTCCTCTAACAGTTACCCTGATATATCCCATATTGCTAATATTACTAAGAACTTTTTTTTTTTTTATATTTATAATAATACCGCGAACTTTACCCACGTATAAAACAAATAATGGTTGCGGCTGAAAAATACTCAAACTCATCTTGTAAGGATAAATTTTCAATATTATCATCAGTGACTTTACCATTATAATGATATACACGCTGTCCCTCTGGAATATCATCGCAGAACAACGTGTAAATAAAATCTTTTCTAAATATTGCAATCCTCTCGGCATTATCTCCCTTTACACTAATATTATAACCCGCTGACGTTAATTTGCCAACAGGTATTCTAGTTTTAATGTTAATAACCGAACCAATTACATTTCCAGCGTATAAGTTATACTTTGGGTGAATTTGATAAATCTCTTGCTCACGTGCGCTTGTCAGATTTACTGTCATTATATTATAGGTAATATTTTTTTTTTATCTCTAATTGATTTTTTAGCGCATGCGCAGTGTGAGATTAATTATATTGATTGATATTTTCTTGCTCACATGTGTTTGTTAGATTTGTGTTTTTATTATTATATATTTTTTTTTCTAATTGATTTTTTTTAGCGCATGCGCAGTGTGAGGTAAAGTTATGTTTTGGGTGAACTTGATATGCTTCTTGCTCACATGTTTTTTGTTAGATTTGCTGACATTATATTATAGGAGATATTTTTTATTTTATTTATTTTTATTTTGCGCGCATGCGCAGTGTGAAAAAATTATCAATTAGATATTACATTATAGTATAATAATGTTAAAATTGCGTGATATAGCTAAGAGAAGCTTTATGGGAGAACCTAATAAAATAGCGACTGCTTTTGCAGCAGTTTTGATAATAGTTTTCAGTTTGATAATCAAATTGTTTTATAATCAAAAATTTTAATGCAACTAATCTTTTTACCACCTATTACAGACAATTGTAAAACGTGAGCTCGAAAAACACAATAAAAAATCAGATTATTTGTGCAATATCATGTTATATTTTCAAAGTTAGTTATAATGGAAGAATTAACTAACAAGGAAATTGCAGAACCTTATATTAACGCAAAATCGAGACGTGTTTTGCTTGGGACTGATCTGTTATCACTATCTGATGAAATACACCAAGAAATTGGAAAAAAAATAGAGGAATTTAGTCAATTAGGTTCGGGTTGGAAGTTTGAAATGATCAAAGGAATATTGTTTCACACGATGAAATATAATGTATTATTACGAGGTAGTTCATACGTCGACCTGCCACCAAAAATAAAAAGTAAAAGATGTTGTATAAACATCAAAAACGTAGATAACAAATGTTTCCAATGGGCTGTTCTTTCCGCACTATTTCCAGCAGAAAAAAAAAACGCTACTCGTGTTGAAAGGTATATCAGTCATGTGTCTAGATTAAATTTTAAAGATATTAACTTTCCAGTGGCAGAAAATCAAATACCAAAAAAATTGAAAAAATTGAAAATAATGTTTCAATTAACGTTTTCGGACTAGATGAAAAAGGAGGACGTATATCCGAGATATATTTCAGAAAAAGCTTCACAATCAACTATAAATTTACTGTACTACAAAAATCATTATGTTTGGATTAAAAACTTTAACGGACTAGTTGGTAGACAGTACAATAAGGATAAGAACAAAAAAGTTCTTTTGTTACCGCTGCTTGCATGGCTGTACAAGCAATGAAACATTACAAAAGCATTTTTGCAGTTTGCAGTACTGTAGTGATGATGTGCAAAGAATAACAATGCCATCTAAAAAAGATAGTGTGTTACAGTTTGTCCATCATAATCACAAACTAAAAATTCCTTTCGTCATATACGCTGATTTCGAATGCCTACTTCAACCTGTACTTGGTGTAGAAAATAATCCTAATCAATCGAGTACAAGAAAAGTTCAAAAATCATGTTCCGTGTGGAGTAGCGTATAAGGTAGTTTGTTGTACTGATTCTAGATTATCTAAATCAATCAAATTATATCGTGGTAAAAATCCAGCTGTTTGGCTTCTCAAGCAGTTGATTAATGAAGTTGATAATATATTTACTAATTTTTTTGAAAAAAGTAACGCCAATGTTAAAATTAACACCTCAACAAGAATCCGATCACGAGCAAGCAAAATTTGTCATATTTGTGAAAAAGCTTTTGACGATGATAAAAAAGTACATGACCATTGTCATTTGACTGGACAGTATCGTGGAGTATCGGCTCGGCTAACAGTGTAATTTTAAAATTTCATGCTCCAGATTTTATTCCGGTTATTCTTCACAATTTTCGAGGATATGATAGCCATATTATAGTAGAAGCTTTTGGTGATCCTGAGATAAAAGCTCATCTAAAACTCGATAACGTCATCAAATGCATCCCAAATAATTTTGAAAAGTACATGTCAGTTACGCTAGGTAAATTACGTTTTATTGACAGCCTGCAGTTTATGGCAGCCTCGTTAGATGAGTTAGTGAATTTGGTTTGTAAATTTAATAACCTAAGAGACTGTTTTGGAGATAAATTTAATCTACTAGCTAAAAAAGGAGTTTTTCCATCGAATATCTCGACGATTGGAGTAAATTTGATGAAACATCTTTACCTAGCAAAGACAAATTTTACTCGAAACTTAAAAATGAAAATATCACTGATGATGAGTACAAGTATGCACAAGATATTTGGAAAGAGTTTGATTGTGAGATTTTTGGTGATTATCACGATTTGTATTTGAAAACTGACGTGTTATTATTAGCAGATGTTTTTGAAAGTTTCGAGAAGTGAGTTATAATAATTACGGACTAGATCCTTGCTGGTATTATTCTGCCCCCGGACTGTCATGGGATGCTCTGTTAAAGTTTAGTAAGGTAAGGTTAGAATTATTGACAGACGTGGATATGTTCAATTTTATTGAAAAAGGTATCCGAGGCGGTATTAGCGTGATAACGAAGAAATATGCTGAAGCAAACAACAAATATTTGAAAGAGTATAATCCTGACCTTCCTTCGAAGTATATAGTTTATCTAGATTGCAATAACTTGTACGGGTATTCGATGGCAGAATCAATGCCGTTTGGTGGATTTCATTGGATCACGGCTGATCAATTTCTATCAGAGACAGAAAAAAAGATACCCGACGATGTTTCGTATTTCGTTGAAGTTGATCTCGATTATCCAACTTCGCTACACAAATTACATAACGATTATCCTTTCTGTGCGGAATCGATGGTCATAGATTATAGTTTGTTATCAGAAGAACAACAAGCGTCAGCATTACCAAGACAACATTCTATGGTAAAGAAACTAGTACCAAATTTGCTTCATAAACGTAATTATGTTTTGCATTACAAAGCTTTAAAACAAGCAGTCGATGCTGGTCTCGTGTTGAGAAAAGTTCATCGCGTACTAAAATTTAATCAGTCGCCGTGGATGAGAGGTTATATTAACTCGAACACTACAAGAAGAGCTGCGGCAAAAACTGATTTTGAGAAAAACTTTTTCAAACTGATGAACAATTCTGTTTTTGGCAAGACGATGGAGAATATTAGGAAACGCGTAAATATCGAACTAGTCAATGATGTCAATCGCAGAAACAAACTTGTGTCAGACGATGATTTTGTGAGCATGAAAATATTTAATGAGAATCTTGTTGCGATACAAAGAAGAAAAACAAATCTAAAACTAAACAAGCCGATCTACGTTGGAGCTTCAGTGTTAGATTTATCAAAGTGGCTGATGTACGATTTTCATTATAATTTTGTTAAAAATCAATGGCCGGCTAGTAGATTATTATTTACTGATACTGATTCGCTCGTATATGAAATCGAATGTGAGGACGTCTATCAGGATATGCATGATAATAGATATCTGTTTGATCTTTCCGATTACCCACGTGACAGTAAATTTCATGACGACACAACTAAAAAGGTTATTGGTAAGTTCAAAGATGAAATGAACTCGAGCGCTATCAAATACTTTATCGGATTACGTAGTAAAATGTATGCCGTATTGTTAAACAATAATAAAATAACAAAAAAAGCAAAAGGTCTGCCTCGTGATTTTGTTAAAAAGTTTATAAAATTTGATGACTACAAGTACGCGCTTGATGGTGGTGTTAGTTTTATAAGAGCTATGTCAATTCGGACAAATCATCATAAGCTCGAAACAGATGTCCTTATTAAAAGCGGTTTGAGCAATTTTGATGATAAACGTTATTGCGAAAATGGGGTAGATACATTTGCACTTGGGTATTGTCATGATGATAGAGATATATTTGACATTATCTTTGCAAACTAAAATTTTATCTAAACTTTAAAAATAATGTTTGAAAATTTGACAGTAACAAATAGCTACAGTAGCAAAATCAAATATCTAATGATGGACGGCAAACCATTGACAGTTGAAATTAATAATGAAACATCAGGCATATGCTTTAGTGGTACCCGTGAAAAGTTAAAACTTTCGCTCATCAGATCTGATGACAGCGAGTATTTTAATTATCTCGAACAATTGTATCAAAAGTTGCTAGCGGAATTTAACAACTTTCACTGTCCGATTAGTCAGCATAAATACACCAAACTTACAATTGATCTTGATCAGTCAAAGGTGTATTTTATCGACAAAAAATACCCTCTTAACAAATCACAAATAAAGGATTTGTTTGAGTCCCGTCGTTATGTGAGCGGTAAAATAAAGTTTAGCCTCTATCACCATGATAATGAAATATTTTTGATATCTACAGTTGAGACATTAACAGTTGGTAATGAGGTATAATACCACTTACCTTACTGGAATTCTAATGCTTAATTTAGTCCACAATCGCCACGCTCTGCTAAATCGTAATGATTTGGAAAATTGAGTCTGACATATCATTGTGCTTATTCTGGAAGATCACGTAATTAAATTTTACCTGTTACCTAGATATTTTGCAACAGGTGTTCTATTGTATTTGTTTGGAGGTCTAGAGGGGTGGGGAGAGGGGTTGTTGAGCTCGGATTCTTAGCGCAATTATTGATTGCAACAGGTGTTCTATTACGTTACCTAGGTATTTTGTATTTGTTTGGAGGTCTGGAGGGGTGGGGAGAGGGGTTGTTGAACTCGGATTCTTACTTTCTCCTACTACTACCTCTGTCTGCGTGGGTTCGAGGCTAGGATTCGTCGAATGTGGATATGTGAGAAAGCTTGCCAGTAGCTTCTCGCGGGTCGGTGGTTCTTTCCGCGGATTTCCCGGTTTCTTCCTCCACCTCTAATACTGGCCGCCATGAATAGCCTATCGTGTGCTGAAAAATGGCGTTAAGCCCAACAATAACAACATCAGAGTGTTCTTTTGCTCTACTAATATTCAGCAAGTTACGTGCGTCTTTTAGGTTATTGTTTATTTACTGTGACCCTAAATTTAACTTATACTCTTGTTTATTTATTTGCCTAAGCAACCGCCGTTTCACTGTTATACTTTGTTGCTTATCTCCAGCTCCTGCTTTTTTAAAACAAATAAGAGGATGTTATTGTGACCCTAGACCATCTTTTTCGACACGGCAAACAAAATTTCTCGAACAGAATATTATTCTTGTCCTCAGTGATATTTAAAATCTCATTAATTAATTAAGTAAGTAAATAATTCCCACATTTAACTAATGCAATTAGATCAACTCCTCTTGCAATGTTTTTAAATGCTACTATTGTTTATAGCTTTGAATGTGAGTGATGTTTTTGTGATGACGCATGTAAAAAGTATATGAAATACATGTACGCAAGAAGGTTATTTGTTAGTCTGTTTGTTAGCAGATTATTTAGGCAGAGTGTAACGATATTAGTATGTCATCAAACTATTGGCAATTGTTAATATTCTTGTATATGCCGTTTAATTAATGTTAGAAGAAAACATACATAAAGCTCTGAACTACAATGAGTCATCTAACACAATCGCAAACCTAAAGTAACATCGAAAAATAGACGCCATAATAAAGATTAAAGATGTAGACAAAGCCTAGAAGACCGTAAATTCCTAGTAGACCGATGAAAAATATTGCACCCATTTAGTAATTTATTTTCCTCTCTAAACAAAGTCAGTAAAACATGTATGTGTACATAACTTCTTTCATTGTTCTGTACATTTTCTGTAATAATAGACGCTGATAAGTTAGTTATATAGACATTATGTACTGTAGAGTTGTGTAAAGCATAATGGCTCTATTTAAGGATAGATGAATGGATGGATGGATGGATGCAAAACATATATGTATGTATGTATGTATGTATGTATGTATGTATGTATGTATGTATGTATGTATGTATGTATGTATGTATGTATGTATGTATGTATGTATGTATGTATGTATGTATGTATGTATGTATGTATGTGTGATATGATGTGAGGTGATGTGATGTGATGTGATGTGATTATGATTTGTAACGTAGCTTTAACAATTTTTCAGTCATATCGCTACGATGTTTGTAGTGTGGCAGTTTATAGTGATGTTTACACTGGGGCATCATGCCGCAGACGTGAAGGATGATGTCCCAACCAGTCACATTATCCTGACACCAGGTCAACCAGTCAGAACACTAACCTCTTAAAGCTGAGGGACAAGCGAGACAGTTGTCAGTACTATTTTTGTAAGTCTTTGGTATGACTCGACCGCGGATCGAACCCACGACCTCCCGCTTCCGAGGCGGACGCTTTAACCGCTAGGCCACCGGAGCTGTTATGTATGTATGTATGTATGTATGTATGTATGTATGTATGTATGTATGTATGTATGTATGTATGTATGTATGTGAGCATGCACGCACGCACGCACGTACGTACGTACGTACGTACGTACGTATGTATGTATGTATGTATGTATGTATGTATGTATGTATGTATGTATGTATGTATGTATGTATGTATGTATGTATGTATGTATGTATGTATGTATGTATGTGAGCATGCACGCACGCACGCACGCACGCACGTACGTACGTACGTACGTACGTACGTACGTACGTACGTATGTATGTATGTATGTATGTATGTATGTATGTATGTATGTATGTATGTATGTATGTATGTATGTATGTATGTATGTATGTATGTATGTATGTATGTATGTATGTATGTAATAGTGTTTTGGTTTTAAAGTTACTGTCTAGTGCAAAAAAAAATTACGTTCGAAACATGTTGGTAGATAAAGCCCTCCACCTAAAAGTATAAAAAGTTAGGTTTAATTGTGAACTGATCTTGCAAGAAGAAAATCTTAATTGCGTCTCAACCTGGAAAAGAGCAGAATGCAGTATTGTCATATAATTATAAAATGTGAAAAAACTTGAGGGAAAAAGGTAACTGTTCGAAAAGCTGAATAAAGTGGCCCTTCCTATAACAACTGTGGGCAAGATCACTTAGAGATATGAGAGAATCAACACAAGTCATGTACTAATTGATAGCGTTGACACAAACCAAAGATTAAAAAGTGTCAAAAAACGAACGAGAATAATCAACTATATAATATATGTTGTCCGGAGACCATGAATGCAAACAAGCAATGGAATTTATTAACAATGAATTCCCATTAAACAAAATTGAAAATCGTGCGGCTATGTCATGCACACGCACACAAACGCATACATACATATACACGCACAGTCTAGCTACACTTGCTAAGAAGTATACAGAGTAGAAGACAAAATTAACACGCTAACTAAACTAATGGAAGTAGAAATAGGTATAGAGGAAGATAAATAAAATATACAGATATTGCGGCAGAGGACGAAGAGAGAGAGAGAGAGAGAGAGAGAGAGAGAGAGAGAGAGAGAGAGAGAGAGAGAGAGAGAGAGAGAGAGAGAGAGAGAGAGAGAGAGAGAGAGAGAGAGAGAACATATATGCTCTACAAAATTGGATACGAGAACAGTTACAAAAGCAAGTCTTTGTTACTGCTAAAGAAGGGAGACTAGAGATTGATGCAAACATTACTCTAGGTACAGAATCATATGAAACACATTAAACAAAATAAAACTGTGAGTTAGCAATTTAGACGGAATCCAGGCACATAAACACCCCATAACAAATTAGACTTTTATGAACCCGGTAAACAGGGAACGTTGGCAATAAAATGGATAACGTTGATAAAATTAAACGGGTTGTAATATGAGAAGCTTTTATGTCGAATGTTGAATATAAGGTACACTTTGAATATAAGAAACACTAGTCCACACTTCATTGGTCGAAATACGTAATATGCTATTCAGAAACGACACAAATAGACCCCCATACCGGAAAACACTGCTAGACATCTCACACTTCTTACCCTAAAATGACAGAGGTCAAAAACTTTAGAAGTAAGGACAACATAGAACACATGCCACACAATGATAATCTGCTACGCTCCTCTAGCACTGATTGGTTGCCTGCATAAATCAGGTTAACCAATCAGTGTGAAAACTGATACATTTTTCTCTCTTTTGTGACCCTTCGTGGCCATCTACGCTGTTTAATTGAGGCAATACATTTATCTTACAGGCACACTCACTTATCGATCAATAATGCTGACAGTTTCATTAAAGTGTATACTATTATTACACTTTATTGGTGATTATGTATTTGCTTTTATGCATACTTATGCAAGAGAATGAAATCTCAAAACAGGCAACGATGGGTGATAAAAAAGCGTAACGGATTATCACCTATGGCTTGCGATGATCGGTGCAGCCATTTTCGTGTAATTAGTTCAATGCAACTTAAGCATCCTCTCACTTCTAACTTTTAGACCCCACTTCCGCCAAGACGGAGATTCGAAAATACAGATTGGGAAGCATTTAAATGGTTTGTATGACAATATCTATTGCAAGGATCTTTACGAGATGGACAAAAATGTCTTCAACGGCAAGACCACTTCGCTGCTAATGAAGTTGCAAAGCCCGAAAATTTGGATTACTTTTCTCCAACAAAAATAGCAACTCCAATCTAAGCAATAAATTCAGAGAACACAAAAAACAGTTTGGAAAGAATACTGATCACATTATTAAAAAGAAAATTAAGTATTACGATACCTTTAAATGTGCGCTTCGCTAAAGAAGGTTGGACAAATGCGTCAACCGCGAATAACAAGATCAAGAAAACTAGCTTCTTTCGTAGAAGACAAACTATGATACGAAATATACAAAACCTTTCTTGATAACTTAATGACGGTAACCTTGGACCAAACAATATTTGGGAATCAGGTAAAATATCGAAATGACGGAAGAAGGTACTCGGCGTCCGCAATCCCAAAACAGGAAAATAAATGGGAAAAATACGTTTTACAGATTCATCTTTCCAACCGATATTATATATGCAAGACAATGGAGACTATGCAAAATAACATACTTAAATAACATATGTAAGATGGCAGTTCTATTTCTAGCACAAAGAGCTTATTAAACTAGTTAATTAGGTTTTCAATCAGCATTTTGTAATATGAATAATCGAGCAAGATATGTAACAGACATAATCTCATACAAAGAGATGTGAACGATATGAGAGAGACCAAGAGGATATACGACAAACACAAAACCAACTGGACCACCAAAAACGTGTACAAATGGATCTGAAATTTTCATAACAAGTAGAAAAATCCAAATGTGTTTCTGAAAGACTATTCAGATGATTACACGATTAAATTGATACTCTACAAGAAAGTTATATTAGTCAGACACTTCTCAGTATAATGTTTAATGTCATAGAAAGAATAAACACACACAAACACACACACACACATACACACACTACACTGGTATTGATGTTTTATATCCTATTGTATACGACGATATTATTCTTACATTTGCATATGTTTAAGTGATCACGGCAGCCATCATGTGATCCAAAATGGCGGGTTAAAACAGACATTTTGTAGTGGATTTGTCAGTCGTAAATTTATACCTTCAGGCTCAAGGTATTTGTCTTTTTGTTGGAATTGAGTTGACTTTTGCATTTACAATAATTTATTGACCTGGAAAATATGTGTTCTCATCAAATTCTTGGACAAAGACATTCAGTAGAAGTTATTCAGAATTCTAAAGCCGGAATATTATTTTTGATTCAGAAAGTTCAACAAGGAACTGTTGACACATCAGCACAAATTGGCTATAGAGGACGTTATCGCCTTTCATCTTAGAACTTCATCGAGATTCGAACTGTGATTCAATTAGAACTCTTTTGGTGATAGGACTTATATTTTTAGATTACAGGATTATTGTTTGGATTACATTCACAAACTGTAAGTCTTTTTCACATTTTCACGTTTTATTTTTAGGGAAAAAATTATTATGTTAAAATTTACAAAGCTTGTTGGCCTCATTCTTTTCTTTGTTACTTTACGAAGCCACGCAAATTGTGTGGTTGAGCGTGGTTATAACTCAAATAGACAGAAGTTCGCTAAGAATGATTCCATACGCTTTCACGTCTGCCTCAATTGTTAACGTGCTGGACTCTCGTTGGTAAGAATGATGGTTTTAATCCCACCAAAATATAATCCAAGTCGGCTACATTGGAGTGTTCTTGGAGAATGCGCTTTACGCAAATTATCTCGATATCAAATACGCATGCGCCTCTGCCTTAAGGTAACAAGCCAAACCAAAAATAAAACCTATTACTGTTGGAGTTTGTCATCTCGTTTCACCTCACCATCTAAAGCAAAATATAGAAGGCAACCTTATACCTAACAAGCAACATTTAGAAATCAGGTAAAATACAAAAATTGGAATATAATAGCAGGCTTACACATTCACAAACCTGGGAAATATTGGAAGAAATAAAAGTCATGCAGGTCCATGTCTCTTACAGCTAATGTACTAAGACAATGGAAACCCTGATAAATATCAGACATAAAATAACGGTTAAGATTTAGCACAAAGAGCTTACTAACCCAATTAATCTGGTTTGAATCAGAAATAAATCTAGCATACCGAAATTCTAAAAAACAGCAAGATATATAAAGGCGATATTTCCATATCAAGAAAATACATACAGCATGGGACAGATCAAGGGGACATACGGCAAACTCAATCCCTACGGAATCACCTGAAATATGTAAAAATGGACGTGAATCTTCCGAACAGACAGGGAAGACAGAACGATATACTCTGATAATGGTTAGCTAGACTCTTTTCAAGATATGTTTAATGTTTAAGACCAAACACACACACGCACGCACACACACACACACACACCATCGGTATTGATGTCAGGGTTTAACCAAATTTAAACGATTCGTTGGAATTTTGCAACTTGTTAATGAATTTATCCGGTTGTTTTCTTTCTTGCTTGCTGCAATGCGTATTATGTCTATAACGTGTGAATAATGTTGATTGCCCATAAATTAGCTTTGGCAAAACGTGCAAATATTTTCTGGTTTCAAGTGAAATACTCAAGTTTAAAGAGTTCCTTTAACTCTTTTCACTAGATATACTTTTTGTCTCCATTTTACAGATGGATAAATTAGGTCTGATAAAACATTTAATAATTCATAAAGCTCTGAATTAATCCTGGTTGCTGAAACTGCTAGTGGTGGAAAGAAGCTGACAGTTTGCAGAACAACGTTGTGTTCATACTGTTATTGGATCCCATAGCTGATCATAGATATCTTTAACTGCTTAAATAGAAAGGTGTTTGTTTGGATTTCTTAATTCGGCCATGTAATGGGGATATATTAAAAAGGGACATAATCTTTCCGATACCTCCTCCTAGATAAAACTCCTCAAAGTCCTTCTAATGGAAATTTGAAATTTAAGTGGATCTACTGAGAACAAAATTTCAGGTATTGAAACATTCGCTAAGCTGCAAAATGATTTCACAACAGTGTTTATATAATTACCACAGATACATTTTCCAAAGTTTGCCTGAATAATTCGCCTGTGTGGATAATGGCTTTGTGCCTTATTGCCAAAGAGAAAATAAAACAAATATTTATGTGTAAGCAAAGTTGATGCTGACCACATTGTGTCCAAGAGAAATCACGCAGTTGTCATCATTAGTTCTCAAAAGAAATATCACAGTAAATTCATTGGATAAGAATTTGAACATAGATGTAATACAGAATATCCTTTAAAACTATTAAGGTTTGTTACAGGCATGGCTCGTTTACTTGTTGATTCGTTTGGTGAGATATGTGACAGATGCGTTTATTTAGTCTAATTAAGTGGGACAGAAGAATAAAGAAACAGACAATCTATACAAAGCCAATGAGTTTACCTTTCTGTACGATTTCATAGCAACTAAACAAATAAATAAACAAATTTTAGTGGTACTTTCATATTTCAATGTAATTGATAAATTACAATCTTAATAATCTTAAAAAAATATCTATGCGAATGCGTTAACATATAGAAAGACAGAAGTTGTATTCCGTACAAAACAGTGGTGTTCTACAACATAAGATATTATACGCAGAGGCGTAGCTATGATATTTTGCGCCCGGGGACGAACTATAAAACTGGCGCCCCAGCCCCCTCTCCTTTTAATCACATTTTTCTATTTTGCTTATTATAATGTAACGTTGTAAGCCTCATTTTGGCGCCCTGTACCTTGGCGCCAGGGGACATATGTACCCCATGCCCCACCCTACCTACGCCTCTGATTATACGATTACACGTTATATTATAACCAACCTTTGTAACATGCGATTTTTTACTTTCCCATACGATAAATTATGCATTAATCAAATATATTTTAAACCTTGCATACACTAGTTTTTAAAACGTCTATACATAAAAAGTTGGCAGTTTGTCAAGAAAAAGGGCAAATTATTATTGTTTTGCTGGCAGTATGCCGTCATACAAAATTCTAAAAATTATCCGGTAGTTAAATGGAGAAATCAGCACACGACGAAGGAACCTATAACCACGTAGTACATTTTCAAGGAAAATTAACGCATCTGATTATCGGGAAAAAGGAAGCTAGCACAGGTAGAGGGAAATTACCCGAAGGGTAACAGTGCATAAAGTTGAAAGTTGACAATATCAAAGTCCTGCTTGGGTTAATCCGTGATGCCTCAGTTTATTTAGTTCTTATAAAACCATAATCGTTATTTAAGAAGCGAAAACTCAACTGCCCCCCTCCCCCAACACTTGTTTCAGCTTAATGCATGTGAGTTCTTGCTTGTATTGCAAACTAAAACACAAACACGAAACCCGTTTTTTTTGTCTTAATAACATATATTCCAAGTGATGTTGCGTAAATTTCACTCAAGAGAAGATCAAACGATCATTCGGTAGGAGCGTAGATGCTGAGGGTAGCGTCCTATTGAAATTTGGTGTTTTTGTTTAAATGGAAGACAAATTCAGAGCAAATTTAAACATAGACTGATAGAGAGGTTTAAGAAACGAAAGCACCGTATTAGCATGCCTTCTGGTAGTTATTGCGTCAAACCTGCCTATTAGCCTTTTATGGCCCTGGACCTTTACTAAAATATATAGAATACATTTTAAAATCCCTTGTCATTTAACAAGAGTTGTATTTCACCACAAACTGCTAACCGACATAATCATTCAGGTATGCAATATTTTTTTAGGGAGAGCGTGCTTTGTTAAAGGCATATAATCGTAGAATGTTTACTAATACTATTATATTTTTCTCAGATTTGCTGGTCGATTACAAGGAAAGCATGTTGTAATTTGAAAAAAAAAATATCAAGAAAAAAGGATACAAAAAGCTATGTTTAGTGATAATGTGCTATTCAGCACTTCTCATATATATATATATATATATATATATATATATATATATATATATATATATATATATATATATATATATATATATATATATATATATATATTGATCCATTAATATGACTGTCCTTCGTTATGACGTATCTCTAATATAATACTTGTGTGAATTGAATTGATATAGAGCCCATTGCTATTATCTTCCGTAATTTACAAAAAGCAACGAGAAAAGTCAATTACGTCGATGACTGATAAAGTTTTCAAAGTTTTTTCTTTTCGTATCCTTGGTACTTTGTTTATCGCAAATGCACATTGTACCGAAACAGTACTAATGAAAACTCTTAAATCTCGAAAGAAACAGTGTGTGTGTGTCTGTGTGTGTGCGTGTGTGTGATTTAGATTTTCAACTTACCTTTAAAAAAATTCAGTCACATAGCTATGATGTCTGCAGTGTGATTTTGATGTCTAGTACCGGGGCCGCAGACATGTAATATTATATCACTCTCAGTCACATTATCGTGAAACAAGCCGACCAGTCCTAACACTAACCTCTTAATGAGGCATCTGGTTGCACAATTATTTAAAAGTCTTTGGTATGGCCCGTCTTGTGTTCGAACCCCGCGACTTCTGAGGCGGACAGTCTCACCACCATATAGTTCTAATTGCGCACGTTTGGTCAAGATATATTAATATTTCTAACCAAATTAGGTCATAAACTACTGATATGGACGAGGTTTTGTTGGCAAATCTTCTTTGACCTCCGTTTCAAAATATGCAGTATCGTAGTTACTTTTCGCGTGAAAGTGTTCTTATTTGTTGTTTCTTCTATTACCTTTTCAAGTGTATAAAAGAAAATCTTCTGAGATAACAGATTATTAATGTAGATATTTTGGAGATCCATCTCCTCCTCTGGTTTTTCCTAAATGTCCAAATGGCAAGTAGAATTCTTACAGAAACTCGACTCTTTTTTGAATCACTGCAAGAATGGATTACCAAAGTAATCAGTTTAAAGGTGTTGTAGTCGTGATTAAAAATGTGCGTAAGCATTTTGTTCTTCTTTGTATGAATAAATATACCTGTAACCTACGTAACACAGCACTATATAATTTCAACCACTCAGGTGGGCTAGTGGTTAGAGCATCCTCCACGGATGCGGAAGGTCGAGTTTTCGAACCCCGTCCAAGTCACATCAAAGACTTATCAATAGGCTAGTGTTAGGACTGGTCGGCCTGGTGTCAGGATAATGTGACTAGGTGGGACATCTTGTTACATGTCTGCCACATGATGCCTCGTTGCTAGACATCACTATAAAATACCACACCGGAGACGTCATAGCGATATAACTGAAAATGTTTTAAAACTATGTTCAAAATCCAAATCACACACAGACTGCTACAAAAGTAATAAAAAAAATAGCTGGCCAAGTGCTTTCGGACAAGGTAAAAAAATGAACATCTATGTAAAATTTTCAGTGAACTTTAAAGTTTAAAAACAATTCTTCTGTAAAAAAGGTAAGTAAACTACATGCCTACCTGTAGTAGATAATTTGGGAGAATGACATCCCCAATGGTGATTTTGAGACAATATCATACGCTTAAGCAAGAATATACCAGAATTTACATAAAATGCACGCATGCATGCATACCTACATAGATATATACATATTCACGCACGCATGCACCCCACCCCACATAGATACATACATATATACATACATATATACGCACGTAATCACTCTACAGCAAAACATTTATATAAAACTAACTTAGCAGCGTCTATATTACAGAAAATGTACAGAACATTGAACGAAGTTATGAACACATACATGTTTTACTTACCTTGTTTAGAGAGAAAGATAAATTCTTAAACGAATACAATATTTTTCATCTGTCTACTAGGAATTTACTGTCTTCTAGGCTTCGTTTACATCTCTAATCAATTTATTATGGCGTCTATTTTTAAATGTTTCTTTAGGCTTGCGATTGTGTTAGATGACTCATTGTAGTTCAGAGCTTTATTTATGTTTCCTTCTAGACATTAATTAAACGGCATATACAAGAATTGCCAATATTGTGATAAAATGTTAATATATTTATATTCTGCCTAAATAATTTATTATCAACTATACTAACAAATAACCTTCCTGAACATATACTTTTCGTGCATCATCATAAAACATCACTCATATTAAAAACTATAACAAAAAGATTTAAAACATTGCAAGAAAAGTTGAAATACATGATTAACTTTTCCATTCAAGGCATAAAACATTGACATTGTGGCAAAGCCTCCAGGGACAAGAAATTTGTTTTTACTAAAGCCTTATAAATTTTCCCATGTAATTATTCCATCCCTTCTTAAACCACGTAAACAGATAGAGTTTATAGTTATAGAGAGAAAGCAATGTGAATATTTCATTATTTGTAATTTAGATGGAGGATGTCCTTTGTAATTTAATATATTTTCAAACAAAATGTTGCACCTTATAGCGGAACCGGAAATTACTGTTGTTTAATAAGTCATGTTGATGATACCGTTTCGCTCGCTTTGTTGTCGACTTGTATGTGACATTGACATAGTTTTCGTGACCTTTTGCATTGCATCTACCCCCATACGTAATATTGGCGAATAAAGTAAAGTGCCTACATATATTTTTTACAATTACACTTCTTTTAAAGTCACCGTGACCACACTAGAGATGGACTATATCAATTGAAAGAAATTCATATGAATTATGACCACGCGGTCACTGATAGAACAAAATAATCATTTTTCAGTAAGGAATACCTGATTAGAGGTATGCCAATATCTCAAGCTCAGATATGGATTTGTCCGACGACCGAGAACCTAAATAATCATTTATAAAAATTGAAAATAGTGATAAGAAATCATGCACTGAATCCTGTGTCTTTTTTAATTAAAGGTCGGTTTAAAACAAGCAGAAACCAACAATCAGTTTAAACATGTTTATTGTTTTGATGTATATCCTGTAAAAATTAAGGATATAGGTAAATGACAAAATAAATTCTATATGTCCTTAAATGTGTACTTAACATTAGACGACACGTATATTACTAATAAAATGTGAGAAAGAAAGGCACATTGGCATGTTGATGGTTTTAGAACAAGATGAAGGAACGTGCCATTAAGTTAAATAAAAGATCTCTAGTGATTGGCATCTGGCCCTATAAGAAAGGAAAAGGACAAAGGTTCATTGGTATAAGTTGCTTAATATTTTATTCAATGCATACGTGTACAAAATATTACGCTGCAATGTGAGCAATGCAATAGACAGTATACCCAAAAGGGCATAGATACATGTATGTGTTATATTTATATTATAAATGATCGAACTTGAAACTTGAATTGGTGATGAATGACCAAGATTTTAAAAGCATCAGAATAAAAATAAACACATACTTTATAATCGTGGACAAAACCTAAAATATTTACAGACGAAAGTGATAACTATTGTTATCAATCTGCATCTACCATATATGGCATGTGCAAAAGTAAAGGACAAGAATCACTCAACATGTAGCGATATAAAATAATAAATTCACACGAGCCAGTTAAAGAACAGCACATATATTTGTAATATCCATGTTCTGCGTTGCGTGCTATTAGCAACAATGAATGCTCAAATAGGTAAGCAAAGTATCATTACAGTGGCTTCATCATTACGTAGATAAACCAAATACAGGGCAGATGTGCATCCATGAGTTTAAAACTGCGATGAGTATAATTGATCATGGAAATGAGAGGAAATGGTTCAAATAATTATAGAACGGAATGGATGCATCCTGTCATGAATATACCTTAGGACAATACTTTCATGGCAACAATATGTATAACATAAAAGCTTTACAAAGTGTTCAAAAGTGTTCTAGAAGAAACAAACTTCACACTTTGCAACAATATATAGATTTGTCATATAATTCTTCTATTCAATACTGCTAAATTTTATTCGGACATAGATACATTCGTATCTGCAAATAAAATCACCTTAAATCAATAATCAATATTTAGATATGGACGATACACAATATCTTCTGTTTCGTTCTATTGATAACTGAATTAGTGGTTAGTGAGCATATTATATTTTTTTTTTCTAGCAATGTTATCTTTTATTATTCTTGTAAACTTTAACGGTTGTTTATTTATCTTGACAACAACTGTACATAAGACATATGGAGTTCTTGTCTTCTCAGGTTTCTTCAGCAAGCAGCTGCAGTTTATATGGAGTTCTTGTCTTCTCAGTTTGCTTTCTTCTGCAGCTGCATTTCTGCGTTGGAGTAGAATTTCAAGGATAATATTGGTACAATACATACAGATAACAGATTATACATATTGATCCCAAGACAGCTAAGCAATCTTCATATGTCAGCATTCCGTTGATTCCTCGTGTCTGCAACAAAGGAATCTTACAAAATGTCATCCGATCATCCAAAATACACTAGTTGAACTGTAAGGTGCATTGAACTGATACTGGACAATTCTGGCAGTATTCGTAATTACATACAAATGAGTTCTCGTGGCATCAGCATAATAACTGAATAGTTGGCATGCTTAAACTTTAGAAATTTCCTGCCTAAGAAGTCTCACAGTTTGAATCATAAAAACAATCAAGTTCTTTTTGTAACTGGCATGCTAAATACCCGCAAAGTCAGCTTTGTTGTACAGACTTATATGCAATTAGAGTCTGATGACAAATATGAATGCAAACCAGCATCTCCCAAATCAGCTAATGATCCCTAAGCTCTGGCAAACACAATTACCCTCCTTCTTCCATACATCCAGAATTTTAATGTAAACATAGCCTGTTTTAGAGGTCGTTGGTTACGGCACGACTTGTGATACATTGGTACACCATAAAGACGATGCAAATGTTTGGAACTGATTGGCACAACTGCGCGCATACACCTTTATACAGGCTCCTAGTACCCTCAGTTCTAAAAATATAAAATTACGTAAAGCAAATTGGTGACTAAAAAGAAAGCATCAAAAGCAGGAATCTATAGTGAGAAAGTGACAAGTCAAAACATTGCAAGAAATATAACGATGTTGAACATTAAAAATCTCACATAAATGGGCCTGTTCCATTCTTGATCGCAAACCGTCAATACACATAAGGCAAGGAACGTGCTCTTGATGTATCTGTATACTTCGCTTCTGTGTTGTTCTGGGGGACAAGACACAAGATGGAGCTTGAAAAATTATAGTTGTTTGCGTTTTGGGGACAGAACGGTGATCTATGGCGCAAAGTATTGGGGGGTGAGTGGTTTGGTCGGTGTGGACCAATTACCTTACCTGCTGCTGGTTCTTATGAAAACAAATCTAAGCTGATGAGATAATCTTCATACCAGAACAGATTATGCTGAGAGTTTCGGAAGCTATGTTGTTTATATTCAACATCCCAAGTGAAGATATGAAACTAGTTGATAACTACCCAACATGGGGCTCATACAAACTCATACAAAGTACATCTAGGTTAATGAGGAATTGCACAAGCCAAATTTCAGTATATGTTGAATTGTTCCTGAAAAATTTGAATACAAGTATCTTTTGCACTGGAGACTTAAAATGGAATTGGAATTGGACATGCAGTAGCCCTCAACAGTATACCCGGAAAGACAAAACCATTATGTGGCATATTTAAGCGTATTTGGCAATGTGTATATTAAATGTAATTCAGGTATGTACAATGGTTGCAACACTTCTTTGGTAACAAGAAGTTCCAGTGGACAGAGAGACATATTAATGGACAATGGAAATACTGTAGAGCCCCCCCACATGTAAAGATTGTTCCTCGATTGGGCAGTATTATGTTTCATAACGAAGATGACACATACATAGACAAACACATTCTCTATGACTGAATAATGTGTTGTTCTAATTTTTAGTTCTTGTCTTGAGGTTTTGGGGTAAATATCTTATAACGAAAACACCGAAAAGAAACCAGCCTCATCAACAAGCTATGTAATCGATAGGTTACGAGTAAACATAAAAACAAAGACCAAACGCAAAGGATAAATAGATAGGTCACAGTAATGAAAATGATTCATGATGCAAGGGTCAAACGTTTTCCTGCTTTCACGGGTTCTTTATTGAAGAGACCACAGTCTCCCCAGATTAATCCAACTATAATGCACATTTATCTGCTACTTCAAACTGCAATACCAAGCCGTAATTGGAATTGTATGACTCGATTGCTTTGTCGTATTGTAATCTAACATTATGTATAGTCAACAGACCAAGAAAATGTCACTATGACCTTAACCGTATGTTTTTGAGGCAATTAATATCCCAAATAACACACATCCATCAAGTGTTATGACTGAACATACCTTTGTGTCAGAGAAAGTATGATACTTGCAAACTGTTGAAAACTAAGAGTGGGTTCTTTATAAGTCCGCCCTGTATTGAGTGGTCCTCTGTGTCAGGTTAAGTAGGGCTTGGTTTGCTTAGAAAACAATTTGCCAACGAATCTCAATGAAGTGGACCTTTGGCCAATGTATGCGGCCTTGACACAAACTTACTATGCAGAAAACATTAATGTCTTATTGGACTTTCCATGCCTGATACGTCTTATCTTTAGACTGCAGTATCAATATGTTTCTTGGATATTCTAACTTCAAGTCATGCATAGAATTTGATCAGGAATATATTCGAGAATAAAATGTATTCTACAAGACTTTTACACTTTTGAACCCAAAACAAACATGCCTCTTTTATACCCTAAGAACAAGCCTCCACAAACTTAGGTCAATATACATGATTTTGAAGTGTGTCATGCACAAAGCATTAATCTTTTAGTTGATATTTTGATTCTAAATGTTTTATGCTTTTTTGAGTCAACAAGTTTGTCATACGCAAACTTCAGTGAAGATGCATGGCTGACAATTTGCATGATTTACTGAAACCATTATTTTCTTTCCGCTGCCATGACTTTGACGTTTGAACGTTTGACAATCGTCCTTATTACAAGTGCAAGATGGTCACAAAGTATTGTATTAGAAGCTATTGTATGAAAACGAAATTGGTAAAATATGAACGGGCGGATGGAAGGACGACGTCATAATTTAATACGTTTCTTCTTGTTACGGTCGTATAAAAATTGCAAGATCACTTACAGTCAATATGTTTATCGTTAGAAGCTAATTATGATATATACAAAGTTTCACGGCGATCCATAAAATGTATTCAAAGGGATTTGAGTCAACAAAATAATTATTGCATTAATTCAACTTCGAGACCAAAAAGGGCAATAACTTTAAAACAACCTGCAAGATCACAGTGTTATGACGACTTGAGCATCTTCAGATGATCTCTACAGCGTTTGATAAATTTCATAATAATGCATTTAAAACTGTAAGATAAGAGACGTCCCAAGATGCAGTCGTACATTACGTCCAGCCACAGCTAAAATGGAAAGCAAGGACAAATAGCCCAAACTTTGATTGCCATCCTTGACAACTGTCAGATTAAAGACATTCCCAAGATACAATCGTTTATAATATAGAGCTACAACTAAAATAAAAAGCAATAGCAGACATTCTACGAGCATAGGTATTTGACGAATTATGCATCCTCAGATGACGTGCATAACAAGTTTCATAGCGAATCATATACAATATTGGTCCATTTGAATTCACAAGATTGTGTTACAGACAAAAGGATGTTAATGTTTACTCTATATATACCTTATGGCTATAGTAAAATTCATTTTAAAAAGCGATATATGGATTAGTCACGATCAAAATTCCGACTAGCTGGGCAATATGCACACGAATTCTGAGCGATCAGATGAAGTTCGTAGGTTTCATATAAACCTAGAATAGCGAAAAGGTTTTGTTTAACTTCAACTTACTTTATCATTTGTTTTATAACATCCGTAATACCACTGTAACTTCTATGCTGGTCATGGAGTCGAGTTCTTATCACCTGGCACGGGTACATCATCAATACAGCTATTATCTTGGAGATGGCAGGGATTGCGAGGCACTCAATACATTTGTACTGAAATATAAACATATAAACTGTATTTTCATTCCAATCACTCCTTAAAATTTGATCCTTTTGGAAGTACAACTATTTCGATAATAATGTGTACTACATATACATATTTTAGTTGTACCAACGTTCAGTTATATGTCTCAACCCATCTATGTATCTATTTGACGTGCGTACAATTCAACACACAACTATAAAATTGACAATGTTGTCTTTTGACACTAAAAGAAGTGATGCCAATGAGTTATTCATCTGTTTCAAGGAATCGCTTTGTCATCACGGATATGGGAGAGTTTATTATTAGTAGTATCAAATAATGAGAGCAAAGCGCCTGTACGAACTTATATAAAAACTGGGAACACATTCCGATTGAACTGTAAAATTGACCGTGTTGTCTTTGACACAAAAAAGTGATACCAATGAGAGTCATTCATCTCGTTCAAGGAGTCGCTTTGGGATTACAGTCGTGGAAGAGTTTATTATAGCAAAGAATGCGAGCAAAGCGCCTGTACGAACTTGTCTATAAAAATGGGAACAAATTCCGATTGATGGTCGGCGCGCCATTTAAAGTGGAACAAAGGAATGTTCAAGCCCTGCTCTGATCTAAGTCACTCAATTGTTCCTTTCTACTTACAAGTCTAGTGTCCACATTTCCATTTGAATAGTGTTTTTTGTTGTAGTTCTTCAACTCTTCGTATATCATGAACTGTATAGCACCATGAAAGTTTCCAACTAATCCTGGAATAAAGCCCTGAAAGATACGATTCAAATAGCAGTATATAGTAGAAATCTCGAGAACGGCAGGAGCTAAGCAAAATAATGTAATTAAAAATACGTTAGCCAATAGCTATCATTCTTGACTTAAGGATAAGGTGATGTAAATAACTTGTATGATTCATTAACATAAGACAAACCTCAACAAAGAAAAGAAACAGAATATGAAATCATCACATTTTAAACATAATTACTGTCAGCTTATTAAAAATGTTTACCAACTCTTGATATTACTTTGCTTAGAAATATTTTGTTATAGGAAAACAGCAATAGCTAAATGTTTAACATACGAGTCAATCAAAGTGCATGCATCATTTCCTTCAGGGAAAATGATGGCATGCTGCTCGTTATTGTGTAGCATGCAAATCACATTTCAGTATCCTTAATCCTCTTATATTTGGAATGCAAACATGGAACTTAATATTTGTTAGAAAATGAAATTGTCTTAATGTTACTAAGCATTGATTCAACAGCAACAACTTCTACATCAATTTGGCGATATATACCGGACTTCCCATGTCTATCCACACATCTTGACCAAAAATGTATTTCGTCATACAAACAGTCACTTATCACCTCTCGTGCCGTATCCCTTATACAATCAATTAAGGAATAGAAAGGAACTTGCTTTATCGTTGATTCCGATATAACTGCTTGCTTACACGATGCAATTAAGCTATACCTATCAAGGCAGTCACAACAAAAGTATCAAACATTTTAACCGAAGCAATCAATTAAAACATCAAACCAGTGACAGTATTTTACTCCCTGGTTATAATATTGTCCATGGGAATCATTGATCACATCGCTTATAAGAGAGATCGCGTTATAATGAAATACATAATGCATACATTATTACTACTACAGAAGAAGATATGATGCAGAGCCTCGCCCGTTTGATAACACAAACTGTGTTACGATGAATAGCATTATAGCGAACAAGTGCTGCATTTTTAGGAAGAATTTTTTGTTTTTGATGGAATATTTATAGCAGCAAAGACAAAACAGAAACCTTGTAGAGTCCTCGTACTCCGTAGATCCTATAAATGTTGGACAAAGCACTTGCGGTTCCCTTGTAACATACACCATTAAAAGTCGCTCCAGCGGACTGTTTGTATTCTAGGTAAATTCGTGATTTAGCAACTGAGAGAGGATTCATAAGGACAAGTGTTAGAAGACCTGAAACATAAAACAAAAATCTACTAATAATTGCATAAAGTTAGCTTTTACTTTTTGAAGGATAATGTAAATAATGAGAAGCATACAGTGCTTGGAGTGCAATTATCTACCCTTTACAAGTATCGCTACGGTCCGGGCTTCCGTAAAACTTTGAAAATGTAAATTAATTAGAATCGGAGAGTCTATAACTACTGAAGCTATGACAGACCTTGAAAGTCCGATAATCCTGTATATGTACAATTACCGGTACTAAAAATAAATTGTAAATGATGTATTAAATATAAAATTCTGCTTGTCAAAATGTGTATTGCAAAGTAAGTTTTAAAGTAAGTTTTGTAAAGTTTCTGCTTGTCAAAATGTGCATTGTAAAGTACGTTTTGTAAAGTAAGTTTTAACGTATGCGCAAGACAATGGTAGACTGATATTGTCATTTACTAAAAGATTGAAATGGCAGAGTTTGAGAGTCTAGGGTGTAAAATGGATGGTCTATAGACAAAGAAATTGATACTAGTTATGTAATAGAAAAATGACGTACATATAAACATTACACAAGTGTGCTGATATGTTTAATCTGGCGAGATAGTAGAATATCGGACTTGCAGAATATAAAACATTAAAAACGGAACACGACGCATTTTTCTATCTTTCAAAATGTTATGTTTCAAATTATTGACTTGCCTGCAGGCAAGTAGTTTGCAAATTTGATGGGCTAATCTATTGTAAAGTCTTGCTGTTAATGTAGGTGAGAAAATTTATGTTTGGTTGGGTGGTGTTGAATGGAACATCGATATGGTATAATAATTATATTGTACCGAGGCATTGAGTGTAACGTGTCCTGCGTAGGGACACATTATAGTGTAATTTGTCCTGTGTAAGGACAACTCGCAGTTGCTTAGCTACATCCCTTGTTTTCCTAATAGACTCTACCCACCACAGTCCGGTCGCATGTCTGCCAACAGTGACTCGGAAGGTGTTACAATCAACACACACACACACAACACACACACACACACACACACACACACACGCGCGCGCGCACACACACATGCAACATATTGTCTCACATGTATATATACAAACATTGTACTAACCTCTGGTATTCAGAAGCTTTTAAACACATTAATCACCATAGTCATCATAATAAACTTTCTATGTGGCTTAAAATTATTATTTGGGTAAATTTCATTATGATGAAATTTATAATAATTGCATATCGACGATGTCGTGTGCATTTCTTTAATCATATTTATATAGTATTATAGCAGGATTTGGTTTCCTTTAACTATGTTGGTAACTGTCAGCTATGACGTTTCATACAACTCTCTCTCTCTCTCTCTCTCTCTCTCTCTCTCTCTCTCTCTCTCTCTCTCTCTCTCTCTCTCTCTCTCTCTCTCTCTCTCTCTCTTTATCTCTCTCTTTATCTCTCTCTCTTTCTCTCTCTTTCTCTCTCTCTCTCTCTCTCTCTCTCTCTCTCTCTCTCTCTCTCTCTCTCTCTCTCTCTGAAAAACATCATGCAGGATCTTAATTTAACTGGACTAAATATTAACTAGATAATACTTCCTGGACATTGTTATATCCACATTGGACGTACAGTTTGTTGCTACATAGTTTGACGTCAGCATGACATCACAACAGCTTCATTATAGATCAACGGTACATAAAATTATGCCCCTTTATACCATACATTTATGTGTGATTCAGCCACGAAAATGATTAGAACAATATTTTATATTTGTATTCGCTTTACTTTTATGAACAGTAATTTAAATTTAGTTGAAAGGTTATGTTTTTATAAATGTAGGCATAAAACCAACACATCAATTGCGTTTGTGCTCATGGATTTTATAGTCCTACCAGATGTAAATGGACTCGCATAAATGGAACGCGCAAGCTCACATGCTGTAGGACACACTTTACTCATTGTATGGAAAAATGGGAACCAGACTGGAAATAGGTGATCATAAAGATAGAGTTTATATGGGATTGGCTGGCCAGGATTGGTTAATAATGTAAGTTATTTTTTAGGACAAAGAATTATATGAGAGTTATCCTAGTAGTAAAATAAAATTAAGGTACTTTTTATTGATGGTAATTCAGCCTTTTAACCGTATTGAACTTGGAACACTCGTTACTGAAATTAGCACCTGACTCTGCTGCGGAATTGAGAGCACATAATTCAAACACATGTAGGTCCAGAAAATGCCGCACCTCATATCCTTTTGTCTGCACAGAAGATGATATCTATGTTTCATATATACTGATAAATATAAGTTTGATCATGAGCACAAAGAAATTTGAAGTTATTGAAATTTTAATATCATTATTCTTGAGCAGGTTTATGGCGATAACAGAATTAGGACCGTGTGTCCTGTGATTACATCTCGCCCCCAATATCCAACCGTACAAACACTGGAATCTATCGCTAGAGGTATATATGACATAAATATCTGGAATCCGATATTGTTGTAGCTTTTCTGGTGTTCTTTTATTATGATAATCTGATCTTCATACGTTTTTGTAAACCTAAAACAGAATTAGGTACTTCCTGAAAATGACGGCAGAACAATCTAGAGCTGTAAACGTGTACAAAGTCCATTCTCTCCCTTTCTCAGCATCTCTTTTGGAGTAAGTGCAGTATCCAATTCCTTTGCATTTATTTAGTCATCGTTCTGAAATGCCACTCCAAATATGACTGACCCGTTTAATCAGAACACGGATAGACCCAATGCAGGTGGCAAGGAGTATCGATTGATAGAGAGATGCACTGACAGATTGACTTACCAGCTTGATATGAAGCAAGAAATTCTTTTCCTGGCCCCAGGGCTTGCTTAGCATCTCCACCTTGCATCCAGGTCTTTATATTATTGAAGCTGGAAAAGAAAACATTATGAAGTCTAATCTACGATGTATTTGTTTTCAGCATTTTTTTATATAAAAAAAACTTGCATTGCGAATAATTAATAAGAATATATAACTGCATTGCTAGCTGCACATAAATGTCAGGTGCTGTGATATATATGTTATGCAATTAAACTAATTGTGCATGCGCACGTTATCTACTTACGTGCATGGTCATGTTCAAGTTCTTCGTTTTCAGTAATTATTGTTTTGTTTCATATATGTAAAGCTGCATCCAAACATGTGTATTTGCTTCTCATTACCCACGCATATTCATGCATGGATGATTTCTAGGAGTGGATTTGTTTGCCATTACCCACGAATAAGCATGCATGGCTGATTCATAAGGGTGGATTTTTTGGCCATTACCCATGCATATTTGTGTATAGCTGCATTTTTAGTGTGTATTTCCTTGCTATTAGTGTGTATATTTGTTTACCTCTGTATCCCAAGTGCGTATTTGCTAGCCATTACGCTGGTGTTTGTAAATGTTGTGTGTAAATTTTGACTAAAATCAATTCTAGTAAACAGTAAGACAAAGGAGGAAACACACACACACACACACACACACACACACACACACATATATATATATATATATATATATATATATATATATATATATATATATATATATATATATATATATATATATATATATATATATATATATATATATATATATAACACAATGATGAATTTACCTTTCAGTCGTTTTGTACTGTATTCCCCCTCCCCAAGGTTCTGAAATGGGAAAATCTAAATTTCCCTAAGAGTCAATAAATAACATTGTCATATATTGACCCAATGAAGCACACTTACAAAAAGAAAAAGAGTCCCCAGGAAATTCCAGTACCCAGCACATTTGGTACAGCACCCTGATATAGTCCAGCAATGCCATTGCTTCTGTATATTGAGCGTAATGCGTCCACCGTCCCATTGTATTGTGGCCGGAATGCTAATCCAGTCGACTCATTAACTGAAAATAAAGTAGTACGGTTTAATATTGTCATAAATCAAAGTAATACCCTAAAGCAGAGGAAGAAAAGGAAAAAGCACATATCTCATCAACATTCTGACATAGTCCACAAGTCAATGTTTTTTTTTTTTTTGTCTTCTTGGTTTAAGCCAAATGCTGTCGAAATACTTAGACATATTCTAGAAAATTAAATACAATATTATCTTACTTCCGTATAATATAAAACTGCATTTCTGAATACAATAATTGTAGTTCTATGTTTATAAACTGACACAAAAATAATGATATTTGGAAAATATGAAATCTTTTTTGATTCTTTACGCGGAGCTTTTGATTTGCATCAAAGAGGGATATCTTCTTGAGACCACCTCTTTTTCATAATATCCGATAGTTGCTGTTGTTGCGATACGTTTTACGCCATTTGTCTAGCACTCATTAGGCTATACCTGGAATGAAGAACTCGGAAAAAGGGGCCCCGAGTGGCCGAGTGGTCTAAAGCACTGACCGTTACGGATCGCTGCCATCTCATCTCTGTCTGCGTGAGTTCGAGTCCAGACTCGGCTAACATGGGTAAGTGAGAAATCCTACCAGTAGCTTCTCGTTGGTTGGTGGTTCTTCCCGGGGTTTTCCAGGGTTCTTCCTCTATCATTAATACTGACCGCCATGTATAGCCTATCTTGTGCTGAAAAATGTCGTTAAATTCTACAACAACAACAACAACAACAACAACTCGGAAAAAAAACAGTATCAACCACCGACGCACAGAAAGCAACTGTCAAGCTTTCTTAAATACCCACAATGGCCGATCGAAAGACTCGAAAGGTGACAAGACAGTAGTCCATAAAAGGTGTGCACTTTAATCGACAACACAGGAACAAAATCATTTGGGAATGAAACCGTGTGGCATACACGTTCGCTTTGCAGAGACACGTGTACAATTCAGGCAGAAACATAGAAATACTACCTCGCAACTCCACCCCATCCACAATCCAATAACAAAACAAAATATGACTCAATGTATTAAATTATACTAAAGGCTTTTCTCGCACCCCCACCAAACTATCATAATAGTGTTATGGCACAGAGCTACATACTTCGGGATATAGATATATACACTGGACTGTGAAATAAAGATCTTCGTCTGCTGAGAACAGGTATTTAGAGACTGGTCAATCAAATGTTGTCTCCTATCAATAAACAGGCTTCACTGCTTTTAAAGTGTGCTGGTACAGCGCATGGTAAATATAGTTTAAAATATTTTTCCCATGTACAAATGTGCCTTTTCTCGTTCCCTTTCTTTTCTCTGGGAATTGTTTTCCTTCCTCCGTACATGCGTACAGTAATGAAATCGGCACATAGGAAACTGAACTAAATGCAACAAAGAGCGTCTGTCGTATTTTCATTCGGTAACGCTGTGGCATGACCCACTCCCATCACATTACATATTACACACTCCATTGACCCACTCCCATCACATTACATATTTAGTAAATAATCATGAACCACAACAAAAATTAATGTGGAAAATCAAAATGCTTCCCATCAGTCGTTGTTTGCCTAAAATATGCATCTCAGACAAAATATTAAAGCATCCCGTGACCATATTAAGCATAATCCTGGTATATTTTTCACACCGTGAGTTTCGGCCTTTCTATAATGAACACCATCTAAATTAAATGTGTTTCTGACACTGAATCAAACATCAAACTATGCACTGTAATGCCAAGGTAAGCCTTCATCTTGCTTTGTTTATTAAAGTATGTGTAAAACCTTGATGAGGATATCCTGAAAGCCAATCAGGGATATGAAGAGATGCAGCTTACCAAAGTGCCGCTATGGTTATACGGGTTAGTGATGGGTTAAACACGACTGGTACCGTCCTAAATTGAAAGGCTGATGCCATACACCAATAACTATTACAGCCCCCGTCTCCCTTTCAGTAAGACAATGATTATATTCACTAAACAGTTCAGAGCTGATTAAATCCCAAAGCTTTATACCCAGAGCTTTGGAACCTCAGCCCAACCACTATCCTTATTTCACTTAAATCCAGTGATCTGGTGTTAGATTCATATTGACGCCTTGCAAAGTAGAAAATGTACCACAATGTTTGCACTCGTTGCACAAATGGCCACTAGTAATTTTATGGAATCTCAAGAGGACCAGAAGTGTGACTCTGTTGTTATTGATAAAATTTGCCAGATCCTAAATATAGTGGAAAGTTCACAAAGTCAGACAAAGGGTCGAGTTGAAGAAACTTATAATGCTTAGGGAAGAATGCTCGCTATAATGATTTCATACCGTTAAAGATATTTCTCAATCGTATCATCCCGGACCGCTGTGGTTTTGATTCTCATGATCACTTTAGTCCGAGTCGACTACTGCCTCGTGTCCTTGGGCATTGCACTTTTGCAACATTTGACTCTGTATTAAGTAATCCCATTATATTTATCTGACCTAAAACACCAAGGCAAACGAGTTTGCCATTTCTTTTCATCTCACAGTCTTAAACAAATACGCAGATCATAACTCGAAGCATTATGCAGCCCTTGCTCTGCTCATTGGCATATCGATTTGAAAGTAGATTAGGGATTGCAAATCTTACCTCAGGTCATTTCTCACCGGAACCATGTCACTATTTGCCAAATATCCGCCTTCATGCAGTCAATGAGTGCTTGCTTGACATTTAAATAATGGTAGGATATTCCAATGGGCTGGCAATAATATGGGGTTATTTTGGTACAATATGACTTACAATAAAGAATCTTACCTTGAAGTCGAATTCTGACCAAATCTAAAGGATGTAAGACGAATGTAGCTACCGCTCCACCACTTGAACCTGCCACTAGAGTTTCCCAATTCCCATTGTGGAATAATGTTTGTCTCCCCACTGCGGCCACAAAAGGGACCCCTTTCACTTCTCTTGAATCCATTATCACGGCATCCATTGTCAATATCAAACGGAAGAATTATGTATATTAGAGCATTCGGTGGTTCTTACAGCTCTGGTTTAATCCTGGTAGTTGAATGTGCTCTGTGGTGGACTGACACTAACATGTTTATTTGGAACAACAATGTTTGTCTTCCATTATTGGATACTATAGCTGATCGTAGTTGGCGTTAAATAGCTTAAATAGAAAGTTGATTGTTTGGATGCATGGGTTGGTCCATGTTCAGTTTAAAAAAGACCTAATGTATTTCTATACCTTTTTCTAGATAAAGCTCACATATCATTTTAATGGAATTTCGAAAATTCTAAAGAATATACTAAAAACAAGTCACAAATATTATTAAGTGGCAAAAAAATTAATAACATTATTTTCCAAATTGCCTCCGATATTTTTTTCATGGTTCGTTCTGTCATTTAATTGTGTTGATATCAACAAAGGGAGTTAATTCCAAAGAAAAAATGAAACCAAATATATATTGGCTAAGCACAGTTGGTGATGATCACACCGTTTCTACAGGAGATTATGCTGTTGGCATCCGTAGTTTCGAATAAAAATATTCCACTATACCAATCGCATAGGAATTTAATCAAGAAGTTATACAAAACATACTTCAAAATTATCATGGTTTTCCACAGGCATGGTTTGGTTGCTTTATGAAACATTTGGTGAGACATGAGTCCAATTCCAATAATTTTGTCAAATATAATGGGGAGGGGGAAGAAAACAGATTATGGCAATTTACACACAGTGATTTTAACTATTGCACATTATAATGGGAAGTAAATAAATAAATAAATAAATAAATAAATAAATAAATAAATAAATAAATAAATATTTGGATGATAGTTTTGTATTTCAATGTAAGTGAAAAAGTAAAATCTTAAAATTTTAAAATAATGTCAATACAAATGTACGATCAGATAGAGATGCAAAACCGATGAAGTGATATTGATGTGTAATATATGTTGTAATTATTCACTGACCTTTATAATACAAAATATTTGTTTAAATAACCTTTACAATAAATAAGAGATTATCCACTTACCTTAACGCTATATAATACAATAATCATGTATAATTTACTCGTGACAGACAATATTTCTTCAATACACTGCATATAAAATGTTTGCCGTTTGTCAAGAATTACGTAAATTTTGTATAGTGTTTCGTGGCAATATTCCGTCAAAAACACTAAAATGAAAGACTGTAAGGAAAAGTTAAAGTTGACTGATATTTATTTAGTGCAGTCTGCGTAAGTCCAATGAACCTTGAACTACATTACTCGAAATATCTACAATAATTTTTCCAGGAAAAAACAACCCGTATTAAATCTGGACCTCCTTACTAGAATATGCAATGCTTATAAATAATCCATTGTCCCATATACAAACTAATATTTCACCGCAACCTACGAAATAATAATTATTCAAGTATGCAATATTGAATGGCTAGTGTGTTCCAACAATTACAATAACAAAATTAAATTATGTTTGATATACAATGTGACAAATATTCCCAGAATGAGTCTGTTACGAGGAATAGCTGTAGTCGTGAATTCAATTATGAACAAGAAGAATAAGAGAAAATTAAGTTATTTTTAATGACAATGTGCTATTCATTAAATCTCAGATTTATTGATCCATTTCTAGGGCTGTTAATCACGATGGAAAATATTTAATTTAATAAGAGTGAAATAAATGAGTATATGTTCTATTACTTTCAGATTCCTTAATTTTCATTGCACATTTATAACAATACATTCTGGAGAAATTTAATATATTTATTTAACATTTAGAACAATTTTTACATTTTTGCATTTATAACAACACATTCTGGAGACGTTTTATACATTTATAACATTTATAACATCTTTACATTTTTTATTTTTTTTTTTACATTATAACACCATGCTCTGGTGACGACTTTACTAAATAGTTTTGATAGCTATTTTTGTCTCATTTCTGTGGCATTTGCCTTGACCTCAATGCAGAGTTTACCAACACGGTGCTAATGAAAGCTCAAAAAGTCTGTAAATGGACGGGAATTAATATATTTAGAGAATTTCTAATTGTCCAGATTTGTCAACAAGCAGTGAATTTCTGAACAAATCAAAGTATAAATAGCTGACTATGATCCAAATTTATTGCCAGACCTTTCCTAAATTTTTATTAACAAATCTATGTATAAACTAGACCAATGACTACTTTACACTGAGTCTATGATTCCTCTTATTCCTTGTATCTTCCGTTAAATGACACGCTTCGTTTTCTTGCTTCTTAAAAATGAATCTCAAACGTCCGATTATGACTTTAAATAATATCATAGTTATTGACATTCATTACCGACTTTTCCAACACATCCAAATAACAGATTGTTGATGAACATAAAGTATGAAAATTATTGATTTTTGAAAACTACAACTTCTTGTTGTTATAGTAAATAACAGTTAATTTTATTAATCTCGGGAGATGGAGTTGTGTTCTTAAAATATTTACTAAATAAATACTAAGCATTTCTTATAATTTGCGAATGGGTAGTTAAAATTGTTCAATAATCATTCACATCACTTTGGACATAGGCATCTCATCGTTTGATAATTATTGATCTAATTTATATTGAAGCATCAAACATAATGCGACAAATTACTGTCTGTATTTGTTTGCAATGCTTTGGCACGAAATAACGTGTAGACTACGTCGCATCTCTGTTCTGATTTTTAAAAATTGCTGACCGATTGTGCCAAATATTTCTCTCCGACTATCCTACATACAGCATGGTGAATAAATGATGGTTAAAAGTCATACAGAGAACGCGATATTATTAAAAAGATATCATATTTTCTTCTACCCAGTAGGGATAATAAACCTTCCAGACATCGTTTACGCATGCAAACTGTTTTTTTTTTATGCCGTTTAGACCGTTTCGGTTTTGATATTGTGCTAAATGACTCTTTTAACATTTAAACAATGTGTTTTAATACGTTTCCTTCTACAGAGACTTTAACCGAAGATAGGAATGTTTAAAATATACAAATAGTGTTATCAAATGGATCGATAGCATAAGCAAAATATATTTGAGTTTAAATAATAATTATATATCTTTGAATTATGCTTCAGTTATAAATTAGCAATGAACTTGCAGTTAACATTCTTAAAGTAATATGTCTCGTTTACATTTTTAAAACGGTGGCATACCAGCGTCATGCACAATCGAAACGTGAAACTGACTATATTCAAAGTAAACGAAATTCGGTTAAGGATAAACTTTATCCATGGAATCAAACACTCAATATATTGCGGCAATACCTTCAGGTATACAAAATAATTTAAAAAGCAAGAATAAGTTTTCCCCAGGAATCTATTCCACCATGTATTAAGCCGTGTACAGAGCATTAAGTATTGGTCATGTAGATAAAAGCAATTGGTAAAATATATCGAATTTTTCTCTTATTGGCATAATAGCTTATCAAACTACTGGTTTTCAAACAGCGCGCTGTGGCATTCAGTTAACCAGCATTTAATGTTGATTGGTAAATCATGTTGATATTATTTTCTATAATACTGCTCTCTGTTAATAGTGGGCTTGGGTTTAATTTTAATGCCACATTAATAAAAATACGTTATATAGGCTAGTGAAGCAAACTACCTTGTGAAAAAGTACACCACGACAGCCGACACCGGTTAAACCGATGGATACACACGGATGTAGTGTTATAGGTAAAGAATCACTAAAAGAAATGAAAGCGTTGAGATGGATCAGAGTTAAGCAGGTTGCAATCGATCTAATTAAATTACTCAGCTACAGTTTTGGGGACTATGTAAAGATATGTTTTAACCAAATAAAACAGAATATTGACTAATCTAACGAGAGATTACATAACAAATTAGATTATCTATCTATCTATCTATCTATCTATCTATCTATCTATCTATCTATCTATCTATCTATCTATCTATCTGTCTGTCTGTCTGTCTGTCTGTCTGTCTATCTATCTATCTATCTATCTATCTATCTATCTATCTATCTATCTATCTATCTATCTATCTATCTATCTATCTATCTATCTATCTATCTATCTATCTATCGACAGATCTTGAGAATTGTGGCACACTACATTGCTTTCTTTTGTTAAAATTCAATTTAAAACGGACAATGAAGCTCTACTGATTTGCTGAAATTTGAAACAGATAATGAAAGAACGGCTACTTATGTAGGAAATATTCTCACATCCAAACATAGAATATGGCGTATTATGTTGTCATCTGGGTTATGGTTTAAATGACAGTAATCGTTGGCATTATCATCAGCATCAGCGGCAACAATATTTAATTTCTTACACCTACTCTAAATGTCAATGAATGAGTGAAATAATAATAATAATAATAATAATAATAATAATAATAATAATAATAATAATAATAAAATTAATAATAATAACTTAAAATTATTTTTATTCTTGAACTTTATTTGAAACCGTTGTCGTGTCGATAAAAGTTCATCATTTAAAATCATTTTATGAATATATTATAATTTCATTTATAGTGTATCTATACTTTGATTGAACGGCTGTACATGTAAATTTATTTTTGTCCACTTCGAACCAAACACTATTGATATTTTCCTATCACCAAAATATGCTAGTGTAAGAGTCGTTGTGCTAGTGTAAGAGGCGTAGTGCTAGTGTAGGTGGTGTAGTGCTAGTGTATGAGGTGTAGTGCTTTTGCTCTATTAATGTTTTTTTGATATTTACATGATCCTTTTGGAAATTCATTTAATTAGTAGAAGCCTTATGACTTGGGTTCCAAGGGTTGTTATCGCCTGGGGCGGATGTGGTAGATAAGCACCCACTTCACCTAGAAATCCCCCAATAGCTTGCGTCTGTGACAGGCTCTGACAACCAAATCCAGCTCCAGGCCTTCACGGGTGGCTTAACTACTAAGCCCGGAGGAACCTGTTTAAACTAATCGGAGAATGGATGGTAGGCGAGTTTCTGGCGCCTCAAAACCAGATTCTTCGGGCAGATGGGGCCCGTTAACCTTTGGTGGTAGCCCGTCTAGGAGAAAGTAAACTCTGACTTCAAACCTTCGTTGCCTTGCGACTATATCCATACATGAGAAAGGGTAAGGGAGTAAACCCCAACAGAAAATCCGGAGACGGAGTCCCTAAGGAGACTTGTCACTGCTTTCAGTGACATCTCGGCAACTCCTGCGACGTGGCTGGTGTCATGACGTATCGGCTTGTCCTTTCCCTTGGATCCATCAGCTGCGTGGAGAGGGGGAGTCAGTAGCATGGGCAACAGCTGATTTTCCATATAACCTTGCCCAGGCTTCCGCCCTGGAGAGGACACTGCAACTTCACTTCACAGCGTTGACACAACACGGAAAGAAACAGTTACCGGTTATAAGTCACCAATCGATTGGCGTAGAGTTAGACGTCAGGGGTTGATTTCGACGGTGGGAGAATTTAACATATCTCATTGGACAGCTATCGCCCGCCTCAAGCTGGGCAGCCCCCAACCAATAGGTGCCGTCCCGCCACAGCTCGCCTGCCTTGCTGGGTGCGCAGAGCTTAAGATACGTGAGTACCTGACAAGCGGGCTGCAACTACAGCACCAAGAAAAAACAAAAGAAAAGCAACAAGGAAATCAACAATCCTCAAGCTAGGTACCTGGAATGTCCGGACTATGCTGACAGGGCTTTCAGATGATCTCCAGGTAATCAGTGATGTTCGAAAGACTTCAGTCATCAACGACGAATTTGCTAGACTCCATGTCGATATCGCCTCACTTCAAGAGACACGGCTACCAGATTCTGGGTCCAACAGAGAAAAGAACTACACGTTCTTCTGGTAAGGAAAGAGTTAAGACGAAGTTAGGGAGTATGGTGTTGATTTTGCTGTCAGAAACTCTCTGCTGGCTATACTAGAACCCTGCCAAGAAGGAAACGAAAGACTGCTATCTCTTCGCCTCCACACCACAACCGGGCTAGTTAATCTAATCAGTGTTTACGCTCCCACACTCAGTGCCACCACAGATACCAAGGATGTGTTTTACAACGAGCACGACTCGCTCATCGACAAAATATCAAAGGAAGAGAACTTGATATTACTGGGCGACTTCAACCCTAGGGTGGGTGCCGATCACGACTCCTGGCCTTTGTGTCTCGGCAAGTTTGGCATTGGGAAGATGAATGAAAACGGGCAACGTCTACTAGAAATGTGCTCGTACCACAACGTCAGCATCACCAATTCATTTTTTTCAGACAAAACCACAGCACAAAATGTCTTGGAGGCATCCCCGATCCAAACACTGGCATCAGCTGAACACGATTATCACAAGACGTTCAGCCATGAAGGGTGTGCAGCTTACTCGTACATCCCACAGCGCTGACTGCGACACCGATCACTCTCTAGTCTGCTGTAAATTTAAGCTTCAACCAAAAAAGATCCACCACTCTAGGCAAGTGGGTTAAAAACACATTGATGTGAGTAAGACGTCACATCCAGACAAGGCTGAAGAATTCACTTACGCCCTCTCCAAGGCGCTCAGATCAGAACCTCCCTACGGCAGTGTCAAAGAGAGATGGGACAACATCAGATACTGTGTACAGCGCAGCCACAAGAATCTTTGGTAAGAAGCACACAAAGAACTATGACTGGTTTGACGCCAATTCCGCCTCACTTATGCCAGCAATAGAAGAGCGTCGCAGTGCCCACCTGGAATACAAGCGTTCTCCCTGCGAAAGGACACTACATGCATATAGGTCTACCAGAAGCAAAGCGCAGAGGTTAGCACGGCAATGCGCCAATGATTACTCGCTTCTACTCTGTTAGAGCATCCAGTCAGCAGTAGACAACGGAAACATCAGAGGCATGTACAATGGCATAAAGAAAGCAATGGGTCAAACGAAGAAAGTGATTATCCACTGAAGTCTTCTGCAGGCGCTATCATTCATGACAAGGGCAAACAGATGGAGCGCTGGGTGGAGTACTACTCCGAATTGTAGTCCAGAGAGAATAACGTGACCAACGATGCCATCAACGCCATTGACAACCTCCCTTGTCTGACCAAACTGGATGAGAAACCTACTGAGGCAGAACTAAAGTTGGCCTTAGAGAAACTGACCACAGGTAAAGCCCCAGGAAATGATGGCATCCCAGCAGAAGTCATCAAGTGTGGCGGCAGCGTGCTGTTCACACATCTTTATGATCTTCTCTGCCAGTGCTGGGATGAAGGTGCAGTGCCTCAGGACATGAGAGACGTCAACATCATAATCCTGTATAAGAACAAGGGCGACAAAAGTGACTGCAACAACTACAGGGGCATATCACTTCTCAGCATCGTGGGTAAAGTCTTCGCAAGAGTCATCCTGAACAGACTGCAGACGCTTGCGGACAGAGTGTATCCAGTGTCTCAGTGTGGGTTCCACGCAGAGAGGTCCACAATCGACATGATCTTCTCCATCAGTGAACTGCAGGAGAAGTGCAGGGAATGAAACAGACCCCTCTTCCTGGCTTGTATAGACCTCACCAAAGCATTCGATCTGGTCAGCAGAGACGGACCCTTCCAAATCCTGACGAAGATTAGATGCCCTCCAAAGCTGTTAAGCATGGTCCAGTCCTTCCATGAAGACATGAGAGGCACAGTGCAGTATAATGGCTCATCGTCCGAACCATTCAACATCCACAGCGGAGTGAAACAAGGCTGTGTCCTTGCCCCCACGCTCTTTGATATCTTCTTCGCTGTCCCGCGTTTGGGACGTCCACAGATGGGATCTACCTGCACAAGCGTTCAGAAGGCAGACGGTTCAACCAGGCACGACTGAAGGCAATGAGCAAAGTAAGGAAAGCAACCATTAGGGACATGCACTTTGGAGATGATGCTGCTCTAGTCACTCACTCAGAAGCTAAACTACAACGCCTGATGGACCGCTTTGCTGAAGCATGTGATGAATTCGGGTTGACTATCAGCCTAAAGAAAACCAACATGATGGCTCAGGACGCAGTCCCTCCCAGCATAATCATCAACAACTACAAACTAGAAGTAATCAGTGAGTTCACTTACCTTGGCTCTACCATCACCAACAACCTCTCACTCGATGCCGAGCTCAACAAGCGGATTTGATAGGCGTCAACAACTCTCTCTAGATTGTGGCAGAGAGTGTGGAACAACAGCAAGCTGACATTGAACACTAAGATCTCCGTGTACCGTGCCTGCGTGCTTAGCACTCTCCTGTATGCCAGCGAAACTTAGACCCTGTACGCCTCTCAGAAGAAACGACTGAGTGGAAGCCAACAGTTTGGTCAATGAGCAAAGTAAGGAAAGCATCCATTAGGGACATGCTCTTTGCAGATGATGATGCTATAATCACTCACACAGAAGCTGAACTACAACGCCTGATGGACCGCTTTGCTAAAGCATGTGATGAATTCGGGTTGACCATCATCCTAAAGAAAACCAACGTGATGGCTCAGGACGCAGACCATCCCAGCATAACCATTAACAACTACAAACTAGAAGTAGTCAGAGAGTTCACTTACCTTGTCTCTACCATCACCAACAACCTCTCACTCGATGCCGAGCTCAACACGCGGATTGGAAAGGCGTCAACAACTCTCTCTAGATTGTCGAAGAGAGTGTGGAACAACAGCAAGCTGACACTAAACACTAAGATCTCGGTGTACCGTGCCTGCGTGCTTAGCACTCTCCTGTATGCCAGAGAAACTTGGACCCTGTACGCCTCTCAGGAGAAACGACTGAGTGCCTTTCACATGCGTTGTCTCCGTCGCATACTCGGGATCACCTGGAGCGATCGTGTGACAAACAACGAGGTGCTTCAACAGGCCAAAATTCCCAGCATGGTCACACTCCTCCGCCAACGTCGCATCAGATGGCTGGGCCATGTGCATCGAATGGATGATGGACGGATCCCAAAAGACCTTCTCTACTCTAAGCTTGCGTCAGGCAGAAGAACAGTAGGACGGCCACATCTTCGCTTCAAGGATGTCTGCAAGCAGGATATGAAAGCTCTTGGAATAGAGGTCAACACCTGGGAAGAGCTTGCCCTCGACAAGTCCAGTTGGTGACATGCTCTGTACACGGGTCTGAATGCCAGCGACTAAACGTTCAGACAGCTCGCTGATAAGAAAAGATCTCAGAGGATGCAGTTCCAACCAAGACCTGATTCATACTTGAAGTGTAGCAACTGTAGCAAGGATTGCCACTCCCGTGTGGGACTTTATTGTCACAGAAGACGCTGCACAGCTACAAACTAGGACTCCTTTCATGAGCGCATTTCCATCGTCTCTCGAGACTAATGGAAGCCAACCACCATATATATATATATATATATATATATATATATATATATATATATATATATATATATATATATATATATATATATATATATATATATATATATATATGAGAAGTATTTACTAGGTCGTCTTCTAAGCACGGGCCTATATAACACCGACTCAGTGCCATCATTTTTTGGTGATGCGTGCTTAGTCGTGACGGTATATGGGCTGGTGTTTGCAGGTAAAGCGATGAGTGCCATTTACTCGCGGACCTGTGTTCGAAACTCCATAGAGTACGAATTTAATTGCTCTAACCAGTGTCATATATATATATATATATATATATATATATATATATATATATATATATATATATATATATATATATATATATATATATATATATATATATATATATATAATCGTGTTCATCTAATTTACTTTTTTCGTCGATATACGAGACTGCATTATATTTATTATAGTCCTTGAAAAAGGCATGGATCATATTTATTACAGTCTTTAGACAAATACCTTGCTAACTAAAGAGAATGGTTACTCTAAAAAGTAACGACAAACACAAACACAAACACAGAAACGAAATATGGAAATTGGTTTCTATCATTATATTTCACTTATTGTTCACTTGTTTCGTTTTGGTCTTATTTAGACCAGCTTTTTTCTCCAGTACAAATCTCTAAAAATTTCTAGAGGCTAAACACAAGGTTAGGCCCACCAATATGGAGCAGCATGATAAGTGAGAAACAAAGAAAGTGCAGTTCTGTATATAGGACTGGTCCTAGTGCTCTCGTCTACATCCGCGCAAGCACTGTTTTTGTGAGTAAAGAAAAGTTACAGTCAGCAGGGAAATACACAGTGACACAAAATGGGCTTTATTTCACTTGAGGTTTTTGATTTTAGAAAGATCACACACAAATCTCTCCTAACCAAAGTGAGACGGGGAAAAAACAACTCAAAAGGCAAAAATAAAAAACTTTAGCAATCGATCTACTTTTTCCTTTATATATATATATATATATATATATATATATATATATATATATATATATATATATATATATATATATATATATATATATATATATATATATATATGATCTAGTACTTACAAGAAAAAAGCAAACACACGTAATCTAGCGATAACCACTAAACAAACACAGGACCTATGAGATCAATAGCAAGGATTAAAGTTTTAGACTTTTGTCTCTAGTGGGAAGTATTACGGAACTTAAATCCTTCAAAAATGGATACGTTAAAGAACCAGCACGGTTCCCTAGACCAGTACCAAATTAAGAAAATCAACCCTGAGTTCTAAAATAATATCTATATAAATTTTTAATCCAAAAATTCGTTTTGATCCTTTACAGATGGGGGTAACACAAACACATATAAAAGCCTTTATAAATATCGGAAACATGGGGGTACACATCAATGGTTTGGGGTTTAAATGTGCCCCCAAAGGTAAAATGTCGGAATTTTGAGACAGTAATTTCGTAAAATTTTCATGGATCAATTGAAGTAAATGTTGTTGAAATGTGGTACAAGTTATCTTGGGGTTAAAACACCTGTTTAATTTCATTTTATGTGGAGAATTAGGGATGTGGATTACTGTCGTATTCTAAAATACTGGAATAAGCTTAGATATTAGACGGTTTAGATAATTATGTTGATATGGGGCAAAATGTCTTTAATAACACTATGAGTGCAAAATTATAAAATGTCATTCATTTGTTAATAATTATTAGTATCATTTTGCTCTTACATTTGCAGTTAATTTATAATCCGTCTCATGTCCATTTCATTGTTTAACACTTGCTTTACATTATGTCTTGTTATATTTCATGTATTTTCTTGTTTATATTATGAGGAAAGGCAAGTTAAATAAGTTTTGTATTAATGACACCTCTTGTGTCGGCTTCAGAACAAGCTGAGTTACGTTTATCATTTGCTGTCAAATGGCATTAATCCCAACAAAACAAGACACCACCCCCATTCTCCCGAAAGATTTTGAATTTATTACACGCATGTGCTTGAAAACAAAAACAAAGCATGCATGAATACGTATGTAGAAGTGTGTTTGTGCATATTTAACATACATACATACATACATACATACATGCATGCATGCATGCATGCATGCATGCATGCATGCATACATATATACATACATACATACATACATACATACATACATACATACATACATACATACATACATACATACATACATACATACATACATACATACATACATACATACATACATACATACATACATACATACATACATACATACATACATACATACATACATACATACATGCATATATGTGTGTATGTACGTACGTACAAACATCCATCCATCCATCCATCCATCCATCCATCCATCCTTCCTTCCATACATACATACATACATACCAACTCAGTAGCATAACTTTCAATTTTAGTGATGTGTACTTAGTTGTATTGTAATATGGATTAGTGTGTGCAGGCAAGGCGATGGGTGCCATTTAACAGCGGAGGACCTGGGTTCGAATCTACGTAGAGTGAGAATTAAAATTTCTCTAACCTTTATGATATTATTATTTATACTTATATATCCTTACTGTTAGCGAAACAGCTAAAGATAAATGCAAATCTCTATTTGTAGTTGACAGCGTCGGAGGAGATAATCTTAATCCGATATTTAAGAATGCTGCAATATCCAATGGCCTCACTAATTTCTATGCTAGATCATTCGGAGTAGACCTTTAAGCTCCAAGAAAATTTTCATACGCATTTAAGTGCTACCATTCAACGGCAGTTTCTTCAGCAAATCTCCTTACCTCACATCTATAGTGAGAAAGTAGTGAGTGAAATTGGTGTCACAGATTTAACCATTGACCTTAGGGGGCACATATATAAACAGGTGTAAATATTTATCCCTTATAAATAATGCCTTTAAAACATGTGCACGCAAAGTTTGTTGAGCAAATGTGGCTTAGTCTTTTCTTGTGAAACTAATTCAAAGAAAAGTAAATTTATTTACAGCCTTGCAATGCTTTATGGAGGAATAAATTATCAGCTGCTAGTCTTCCTACCTTGCGAAAAAAAAAATTATTTTGTTTGCACGGTTTTAACTTTAAGATTGCAAATGTCTTTCCTGGCGCATGCCTGGTACATGTATAGATTCTTCCGACAAAGTATAAATGAATTACACTCTACGTTTGACATCTGCGTATAACGAGTTATTAAATATTAATTCTATCTCTTATGCTTAATTTATACAATAAAATATTTCCTAAAATATATTAAAACACATTAGGAAAATTGACAAAAACATAAAACATTTTTTTTGTTAACTAATTTAATCAAATAATAATGTAGGTAACGCAAAAATTTTATCGATTGTTGACAAATTATGTTTCATAAAAATCTGCCCGAACTTCAAGATTTACCTCATTTATCCTCCAAAAAATTAACGTGTCCATTATTTAAAACGTCTGGTGAAAAGTTTACTGCAACGTGGGAAACAGCAATATTTCTGTAAGTGTTTTCTTTATTTACTTAAACTTGCTTATGATTAGAAATAACAATACCTTCACACCAAATTACTGGGAGGTAATCAGTGGTGAAAATATCATTAAAAATATAGAGTAGGTATGTCTCTAGAATATGCCATTATATATAGAGTATTAGATATTTAATTGTCCGATCGAAAAAGTATTTAATTTATCAATCGAAATGTGCAAGTCATCTTGTAAATAACGTTTTACAGAGGTCTATTTCTTAAGCACAAACAAATGGATAATGGGGTATGCTGACAAGCCATAAACAGCTTCAAATTCATTCATTGATTTAACACGTATCATTAGGCAGGCTGATACTTACAATACCTGACAAACATTGATTGACAAATGGGGTAATGGTGTATGCTGACAAGCCATAAACAGCTTCAAATTCATTCATTGATTTAACACGTATCATTAGGCATGCTGATACTTACAATACATGACAAACATTGATTGACATAGCATATATATTTTGATAGAACTCTGTCAGTTAAAAGCTCTCATTATCTCTTAACATTAGGCTTACAAGCTTCTAGTAGTTTATTCGTTCTGATCAATACATTTTCCCCGGCATTTGTTCATTTGTTACTTGTAGGATGAACCCATAACAATCATACATTTTATATTTTTTCTGATACATGCCTTCGGAAGATTCCGTTGATAATTCGAGGTCCGCTCCGGTGGCCTAGTGGTTAAAGCATACGACTCGGATGCGGTAAGTCGCGGGTTCAAACCACAGCCAAGTCACTGACTTATAAAGATGGTACTAGCAGCTCCCTCGTTTGCCGCTCAGAATTAAGAGGTTAGCTTTACGACTGGGCGGCTTGGTGTCAAGATAATACGACTGGGTGGGACATGATACTTACAAGACTGCGGCTTGATGATTCATTGCTAGATATCACTATAAACTGTCGCAATGCAGACATCGTAGCGACATGACTGAAATTTTTAAAACTACGTTGTAAATCCAACACACACGCACAAAAACACACATATTGTATATGTTAGGACATAATTTTTGAGTACAAGTGATATGATGGAAATTGTCTCTTAATTGTATTAAAAGTATTAATTTTCATTAAATTATATTGAAAGAAAATTTCTACTAAAATATTTTAAGAGTAATAGTATTTATTTTCGTATCACAACAATATACTATTTTAATAAGATGGTACCATACAAGCAAGTGAAACTTTCCCCCTCCAGAAGACAGGAATCTCATTCTGATTCAAGTCGAACGAAGCAACATCTTACGTTTTTCCTCTTTTAACCATGTTGCTTTGCTTCTCTATAAATACAGATGTGGCTTCCCCAAACCAGGAATCAGGACGACTCTTGTCTTCTCTTACAGTCGATTGCGTACCTCCGAATTGCCAAGCTCCCAAAAAGAAATGTAGCTGTATCTACACCATTATATGTGACACCTTCCTCTTTAAGAGAGACCGAACTTCTTCATCATCCTCTTCTCTCTCTCTCTCTCTCTCTCTCTCTCTCTCTCTCTCTCTCTCTCTCTCTCTCTCTCTCTCTCTCTCTCTCTCTCTCTCTCTCTCTCACACACACACACACACACACACACACCATGCACCTAGTTAGTTCTTAAGTCATGAGTAATTCCTTCTCATAGCAAGAAATAAGAGAAAAAAATATGATACAAAGTTTTATCATAATATATCCATTAAAAGTTGTATGGATTTCATTTCAATCAGACATTCTTTCCGATTTACTTGGAGCTTCGATCATTTCATAAAATACGTAACGCTTTCAAACAGACACACACTTTCAGATCAAAATACTAGTGCAATATTAGGACGTGTTAATATTATAATATTGATAACACACTAAATATATAGACATCGATCAGAATAAGTACTCGTAGGACTTTTAAGAAAGTTACCAAAAAGGTAATAATGACTGGTTGAATGACACATAAAATACTTATAATCGGTAATGATTCTAACCGTCATGTTTCCAGAAGTAAATTAACCTATTCATTAATCACGGCAAACTCGCCCATCACCTCTTCTAATTTATATTTTCATACAGAGTTTTAAAAGTGGTATACATTCACTACATCACTGTCCTGTGAGGCTCAATGCTTGAAATGAGCTGAGGCGTAGTTGTATGATGGTAGCGGTAAACCTATAAACTCCCAATCGTCTGCTACAAAATAAAGGATTATGCACGTGCTAGCGTTAAAGTCCGCACGGAATGCATACAAGCACCTGCTGCTCGATGCACTATCAATACCTGTTATGTGGAGATTTATTCTTTCTAGCAGGCAAATATAGATCACGTCTTAACCACTTAGTCGTACCGTGAAGCCTAATATACCAACGATGTAAAATGTCCCTATCAAATTTGATGCAATAAAGAAGATCAAAATCGCCAGGAAACTGCGATAGAATTTAGAAATTAAAATAGTGATCCTTCAGAATCACTCTTAGCTACATAAATATATTAAGATAATCAAAAATGAGAAAGAAAAGCACGTTGATTATGTTGACGGATTTGGGACAAGAGAACGAAATGTATTGTTACACTAGAATTAAAGATCTTTCTAGATTGGTATCGATCCATATAAGCAAATATAATGGACAAAAGTTCATTTGTACAAAGTGCCTTAGTTTGTTCAACACAATAAATTATGTTACAGTGTAATAAATTTTCTTACAGTGTAATAACTTATGCTACGGTGTATGGTATACGGGACAGCATGCATATATAATATTATATCGTAAACTTTATGAATTTCAAAACATTAATACGTCACTTACTGCGATTTTAAACGTAACAAAATGAAATTAATAATCTAATGGAACTCAAACCTTCAACATTATCGTCGACTAAGCCTATAATACTTGCAGTAGAATCAATACGAACAAAAACTCTTTATTTTAAATCCAAGGCCAATAACAGCCCGATATGATTACTCAATCACACTGTATACATCGACGTTCGCAATTGTGAAATATTACCCTAAATGATAAACCAATTAATGCAGATACTCAATTAAGCAGTTCCAGAATAGCTAAAATAACTCCTATAGCAAAACGTTCCTGATACTACCAGGCTCTTCTTTAAATGAAATTTAAAAAAAAAAATTATCAGCACATCTTCACGTGATCAATCTAAAGGCATCTGAAAATCGAGTATCTCTTTAACCCTTATGTATATCCATCAATAACTTGTATGATATTTTTTGTATATGAGTATATGGAGAGAATCACCGCCAATAAAGTGTATTTTTTATTAATGTAATAGACCTATTTTAATCTGCATTATTATATTGTTTTTGTTTTCTTTTTCCTATGTACTAAACATATTTTAATCTGCATTATTACATTTTTGTCTTTTTTCCTAAGGAAGTTATTTTTGTAATAGGAATTGCATCTTTATCACTACCAAAATTTCTTTAAGAAGTTACCATGTTTGATACATCTAGAGCTCACTTTCGTGTCTTAAAAGGAAAATCCAGTCTCAAGAAGAACACACATCCATTTAGTCGAGGAAATATTGTTTACTTCATGTGTAAAATGTGGGTATAATTAACCATCTCCTTCCTGATAAATCAAATTTTCTGACGCTGAAGTTTGACTATTTCTTCTTAGGAGCTTTTATTTTGTGAATGACACTTACCTTAATATCGTTCTTGCAATGCCATGTATATTGAACTCAACCTGAACGTTGAGAGAGAGAGAGAGAGAGAGAGAGAGAGAGAGAGAGAGAGAGAGAGAGAGAGAGAGAGAGAGAGAGAGAGAGAGAGAGAGAGAGAGAGAGAGAGAGAGAGAGAGAGAGAGAGAGAGAGAGAGAGAGAGAGAGAGAACTGGTAATTTTTGACTCCAAGATAATTAATTTGCATTTGGATCATCAGTTTAAAGACGAATATTGTACATGGATCACGCCGAGCCCATGGACTGCACATGCACGACTGACGTCATCTGTGTATGCGTGTGACCCGGTGACCACATAAGAATCCAGTAATCACCGACATGTATGAAATATATAGAAATATATGTGGGTGAACTTATAGCTGTATACGGCACACTGACCTAGTTAGGTACAACAATACCGGCGAAATTCACATTTGGAGTGATCCTGATGGAACTGATAACAAATTTTGCCCGCTTGAAACAGATCAGTGACCTAGTTTATACTCTGCTGACTTTTGAAGCTTGTTGACGTCATATATTTTTTTTGTTGGGATACCAAACGAGCGACCAAGTGTGTAACTTCACTGACTTGGCTAGATTACGTCATTAAACGAAACATGCGTGACCTGTATGTATATTTTTACTTTCTAGGCGGTCAAAGTATCTAGCCAGATGAGGTGTTTGGTGTCTACCTATAAGATACAGATTTCGATGTTTCAGATGTGGCTACGGTGTAACTCAAAGATCTACACATTACAAATGGGCCAGTGGCGTCACTGGGGTGGTGGGTGCATGCCGGGGAAGTGGTCTGAACCGGATGACACCATCAGAGGGGGTGACACCAAAATGACAGTTTTTAAAAGTTTTGAATTTTTGTGCAGGAAGGTGGTCAATTAGGGTGATAGCACGAGTTAGTGTTTTATGCAGGAAGGGGGTCCCATTAGCTACTGCACTGGTTAACACAAATCCTGGTCACGCCACTGCAATGGGCTTCAAAATGTGATTAAGTTCATGCAATTCTCTCGTGTTTGTTTCTTGCAAGTGAGTGCAATCAAGAGAATGTCAGGGAAAAAGTCACTTGAAGCCTTTTAGCCATGGAATTTAAAAATCTGTCTCGATGATGTAGAATCTGACAGTCTATGTTCGTAATTACATGGAGATAGAGAATGTACAAGACGGTTTTGCCGATCTAATGGCGCTCCCATACAATGCGACTCATTGCGTTATCTATGGCAACGATTTAAAGCAATTTAACGGTATTTAGGAAAAGTCCCCCTCCCCCCAAAAAACAAAAACAACAAAAACAATTAGGTCAAGGTCACGTCCAGCATTTACGAGAAATAGATCATGACAAGGCAGATAAAATGTCAGTGGTACCCCCTATCGTCGCAAACAGGAATAGGGCCTGGCTTCATTGATATTATGTACTTTTACAATCACGCCAGCATACCAAATTTAGACCAGGTTATTCAAGGTAACACATAACAGGTGAGGTACTCGACCACAGCACCAAATGATCATGTGTAGCTTAAACAGGCCATTCTCTGAGTAAACGCCTAGTACGAACAGCTAGGGGTTTATGCGCGCCATTGTCAATTAACCTAATCGGTCAATCAATCGGCGCATGTAATTTAACTCCCCTGAAGACCCTGTTTGACGTCCACCAGTTTCCACTTACCAGCAGATTACCTTACGGGAGATAATATATCCCGCCCCCGTAAACCATATCACGCCAATTAGTTATCGTTATTAATAAAAAAAAATAATTTTGAAACGGTTCGTCAATAATAACGAAAGACTGTCAATGAGGGTCTTGTGATTATGGTATTCGATGTCAATATAGTTTAAATGGAGTCGTCAGATTGGTTTCTTTTCCAGAAGTTTGACGAAACTTGGATTGATGAATGCTTCACAACTGATGGAAATTACCACGTTTGTTTTGTACATAAATGTCATACAAGCATATCCCATCGATACTTTAACAAAATAAGAAATTGAAAATTTGAAGAAACTAATACAATGTTTTAAAAAATTATGGGTGGTAATTCCCCCTATTGATTTATCTGGGTGATATAAAACCTTTATGTTTTAATTTAAAAAATATTGCTGGTAATGTTGATAAAAATGAAGAGAGTATAAAATTTTTATATGCCGTATAATCAACATTACAGAGGCACTTATACGTAAGAAAAAGAAAAACAGAACACGTGTAAACAGACACAAGAGTTGTGATTTAACTATATACTATGATTGGGTTTGGAAAATGTCCAGTTTCAATCAATTTGATCAATTCACGCACCGGACGAGAAGGATAGACTCAATCCTTATCTTTTCTTTGTGAAAGATTGAGGAAATAAAACATAGATAAATCTGGAATGTGCGCAACAGAAAATTGTATACACTTACGTGACGTTTAGAGTAACGACCGTACTACCTTTTATAGCCATTGATGGCAATCTGATGTCTTATCCGAGCGGTGGGTCTTTTCAATTCTCCTTGTTAGGTAATACCCGGGTTTCGTTCACGTGAATATTTAGTCACGTGGCACCATTTATCTCTGAGAGGGACAAATTCTGTGTATAACATTTATCACTTTTGATTTGTTTGGTTTATTCAACTAACAAGGCTGGATAGGATCCCTGAAATAAACCAATCTGATGTCTTATCCGAGCGGTGGGTCTTTTCAATTCTCCTGGTTAGGTAATACCCTCGTCTTGTTCACTTGAATATTTAGTCACGTGGCACCATTTATCTCTGAGAGGGACAAATTCTGTGTATAGCATTTATCACTTTTGATTTGTTTGGTTTATTCAACTAACAAGGCTGGATAGGATCCGTGAAATAAACCAATCTGATGTCTTATTTCTTTCTTTGTTATGCATTAAAGTCATGTATACACTTTCGTGTTTTATGACTAGAAGCCCTGAAAAGGGCTAGTGGCCTCCCCCCCTTCCGGGGCCGGGCTCACCTGTGTCTAGTGCTGACACTTTTTTTAGAGCCCCGGGCAGGGCTGCGTTTCTTCCGGGGGGGGGGGGGCTTGTAGTCCCGGTCTGGTCTACGTTCCCCTCGGAAGGACGCAGGGCCTCAGAGCTTGGCCACTATCTGACCCTTAAATTAGACCTTTCCCATTCAGAACTTCACCAGTCGCTCCTAAAACGGCAGACCCGCAACCTACACCCCCGCCCCCCGCTACTCCCCCACACCAAAGCCCAAAGAAGATAACCCCCTAACTTTATTTCAGTTAGGGGGTTTTATTGATCAAATGTAACCAGTTTTGCCTACGGGTATCCTTATATCAATAGTGTGTTAGCCACCTGTGCAATTGACCTAATGTTCCAGAGTTGTGAATTTGGAAGATTGTTTGTTTATTTGGAATTTTGCGTACTTATAATATTCTAAATGAGTTTGCCAATTTCTAGGTGTCCGTCACCTATTCACTATTTTAACACGCTTTGGTTTAATTCTTTTTGGATTGTATTTCTGATCGCCATTCCAAAAGGATCGCATCCGGGCCGGTTGTCTTCAGTGCCAAATTGAAGACAGTGGTTTTGAGGCTTTGAACAGTTGGTCGCGTGACCAGGCCTGTTCTTTACGCATTTTGCTTTGTCCGTTCAAGGGGAGGGGTTTTGGGTACGCTGGGGGTATAGGTTTATGTTTGCGTAACCCTTGATTGTGGTGTAGTGTATCATTTATTTTGTGTGCATGGTGGGGTTGGGTTTTTGGATGTTAGCTGGAGCTGTCTAACTATCCTTGATTTGATTTTTAATTTTATTAGGAAATGAAACTAATCTTTTCTGTGCTACCTTTGAGTTAGTTTGGGCTGAAACTCTTTCTTCTACTGGATCTCCTTGTGCAGGCGGCTTTTGGATTGTACTGGTTGGTTGGTTTAAGTGTTTTTTGTCAGTTTATATTGTTCCTTTTCACTTTTTTAAGTTGTCTTTCTGTTGGTATAGGGCATCTGACGTTTTTATTTTCATCGGTAATACAGTGTCGTTGGTAACTGCATCTTCCTACTCTTGTTCTCGTAGTCTGCTTCCTTGTTTTCTGTTGTTGTTTCCGAGCGGTGGGTCTTTTCAATTCTCCTGGTTAGGTAATACCCTCATAGTCTGCTTCCTTGTTTTCTGTTGTTGTTTCCGAGCGGTGGGTCTTTTCAATTCTCCTGGTTAGGTAATACCCTCGTCTTGTTCACGTGAATATTTAGTCACGTGGCACCATTTATCTCTGAGAGGGACAAATTCTGTGTATAGCATTTATCACTTTTGATTTGTTTGGTTTATTCAACTAACAAGGCTGGATAGGATCCGTGAAATAAACCAAATCACAATTAAATATTGCTTAAAAAGATATATGTTTACGCATATTCGAGTTGGGATATAACCGTCTTCCCGGTAGCTTTAGTAGTAGTTATCAATATCATCATCCCTCCTTGGCTTATCACTGTAAATATTTCAAGATTATATTGTCAAAGTCGAAATGGTAAGAACAATTAATACCAAAATCAGTCATAATATATGAGGGTATCCTCGTGTCCTTGACCTGGTTAGTTAATAGATGTATTGATTGTGGCTGAGGATAGATCGAGGATAAATAAATAAATGTTCTAAAATTTCTCACTTGGTTTTTAGGTCAGTATAGTATCGATCGGTTTTGTTGAATATTCTTTTATATTGTTAGCTGAGAGGTATACCTGATACATGCAGTTGGGAAGAATACATACATACATACATACATACATACATACATACATACATACATACATACATACATACATACATACATACGTACGTACGTACGTACGTACGTACGTACGTACGCACGCACGCACGCACACACACACACACACACACACACACACACACACACATACATACATACATACATACATACATACATACATACATACATACATACATACATACATACATACATACATACATGATGCTTCAGTTCAAATATGTTCTACCTAAGCCAGATTCACAGACTCGCACAATATATCATCGTCCTATCTGACTGTTATAAGAGAACGAAAAAGAAATGGCAAAAAAGAGTAAAAATATAAAACCAAATAAATTGTGATATTTTAATTATAACACCAAACAAATCAGCATATTTTAAATATAACACCAAAAAATCATGATATTTTAATACTTGGCCAATTCAAGGGGTCCTCCACGGGACGAAATTTTAGGTGTAATGGAACCAGAAGATTCAACGCCCAGTAGGAGCCAAATACTGCTTTTATTTTATCGTTTAAATTCCTGCGGTCTGTTACTTTAATTTTTCCTCTGTCAATCACCTTTGACTCGAAGGTGGTAATTCCTTTTGTAATTAACTCAACTTGGTTGATCAAAAATGTGGTGCTGAGAAAAACAAAAAATATCAGAAAAGTCGCTGTCAACATTGTATGCGTCAGGTAGAGGGAGCTGTACCCAAAGATCCAACGAATCAGCGTGAATGGCGCAAATACGTCTAATATACTTACATGCGACCAGTATACAGTTAGAAAATAATAAATAAAATGGAGGGAAGCGTATGTCGTTCCTAGAGATGCCCAAACAAGAAATACAATAAAATGGCGTTGATTATTAAGTCCAATGCAAGTTCTCGCGAAGAAGCAATGATGATCTCGTTTGAGAATGCACGTGTAACACATCGGACAATGGTAACACCGGGGCGGTCTGGAAATATTGCACGAAAGGCATGGCCTCCAGTACCAATACAATCTCTGCTTGTTGGCCACTGAAGCAACTTCTGTCTGAAGTAACATACCGTTATTTGAATTTTTGCTGTTATTAGTGTCATTCACACATCTCTCTTGAGCCAAACCAGGCGAGAACTTGTTGCTAACGTACATCATAGAAAGCCAATTACCCATCATTTCGAACAAAACAGCTGTAATGAAGGATTTATGAAGGAAACGATTACTGATATAGAAATATGGGATAACCTCAAACATCAAGAGCACCCATGTACTTAAAATTGTGTACAAGTATATTGGTCCAGCTATTATATTCAGAATTTCCGATTCCAGATCTGTTCCTTCCCTAACCCTGAATTTGATTTTTTTCTTCACCCGTTCAAAAAGGCCCATCGTGACCGATTTCGAATTTTCTTGCATCTGAAATAAAATTAATTATGAATTTATATGTTCGCAACAAACTTTCGCTAATCAGAAAGGCATTTTTAGATTCTGGTGAAGTAGATATTCATGTATCTTTCTTAAAAGTGATTTGACCTAGATGACTTTTAACAAGAACTGTTGTAAAATGACAATTGATAAATTATTGTTGAAACAAAGTGAATTTTCAAATTAGTTATTGCGCATCATACTAGAATAACGATGTCTTCTGCATATACTGCTGATTGTTAATGGTAAATAATAATTTGTGAACTTATTTTTGATAGAAAATAACGGATTTGTGAAATGTTATCATGTCTATATATTAATATATAAAATAATGTTTATTAGTATAGATGTACACACGAAGTATCTGTTCACATGCCCTAACTGTACACAAACCGGTGCACGTGGCATAGCTCTATTCCAGACATGGCTGTGCAGATAAATGTACACATGGCCCAGTGTTCACACAACCTAGTTGTACACATAGATGTACCCATGACACAGCTGTTCGCCTTACCAAGTTCGTACACAAGGCTGTATATAAGATCAATATGTTCACATAACCTAGTTGTACGCCATAGCCTGTACGCATGCCCTAGCTGTTAACGTGATTAAGCTGTACAAATGGCACATTCTGTATTCCAGATATGGATGTACATACTGCAGACTCACTTTTGCCAGTGTAGGCATATAATTGTATATATTTTAATGACCTAACTGTACTAAGATTTGGCGTAACGATTTTAGACCTATTCGTCTTATCAGGTAACAATGGACACAATCGTTCGTTAACAAAGCTGTTATTTTCAATAGAAAAGCTTTGCATTTCCATATCCTGCGATGAAGCTATGGTTGCATTTATTACGAAACATAACCATGCATGTCGGAAGAATTTTTTTTTTTATCTGTAGTTCATAATCGGTTGCGAATATATACGTACATACATACCCAACCTCCCCTTTGTGAAAACTATTTCTTGCTGTACACACACACACACACACACACACACACACACACACACACACGCCATATGTTGCTGTAGCAATACAATATTTTATGTGTTTGTGTGTGTGTGTGTGTGTGTGTGTGTGTGTGTGTGAGAGAGAGAGAGAGAGAGAGAGAGAGAGAGAGAGAGAGAGAGAGAGAGAGAGAGAGAGAGAGAGAGAGAGAGAGAGAGAGAGAGAGAGATTTTTTTCTGAAAAACGAAATAGATTTACATGTATAATACGGGATCGTGCAGTCTTAAATTTTCGACGCACATTTCGAAATACAAATTCTCTGGCTTTCTCGTTTAATGTCACTTTCATGCTTTTCTAAGATTGTTATTATTATGGGCCTTTGGGTTAAAAACAGTGATACATTTTCATACAATACCAAAACTGCTCCGTTTTTTACCTTGAAAATCTTGCTGTATTTTACTGGAAAAAGAGTTGAACGTTGATAAACCCTCGTTGGCTCTCTCTCTCTCTCTCTCTCTCTCTCTCTCTCTCTCTCTCTCTCTCTCTCTCTCTCTCTCTCTCTCTTGGCGCTTAGCATTAAGAGGTTAGTGTTAGGACTGGCCATGGGTTTCGTGATAATGTGAATGGGTGAGATGTGATGCTAGGTATCTGCGGCATGATGCCCCAGTGCAGAGGTGCTCGACGCGAGATATATATATATATATATATATATATATATATATATATATATATATATATATATATATATATATATATATATATATATATATATATATGACAGAAAAATTGCTAAAGTTGCATTAAAAATATTTAAAAACAAACACGCTCTCTCTTTCTCTCTCCAACATAACAGTTCATGTCACGCACTTCCACGGGATATATGCAATAAGTACATGCAAAGTAAGTTTGCTATTCCCGTTATCTATCCCACCTACTTGCCAACTACAGCGTGTTCCAGTTACTACAGTCACCTACCTTTCAGAAGGAAATACACTTAGTCATGAATTTACAGTGAAATAGAACTGCAAATTTTTTTTTTATATATTTGCCAGTAGCAAATTCAAACTGTCTCATATGCACATCAGACCACAGACTTGGTGTCGTTTTCTGGTGACAGTTATACAGGGTTACAGACAATCAGTGGTATCTCACCTAAAGAGTGTCATTAAACACTTTTGGATAAATATTGACGTAGGTTTCATAGTAACGCGCTTCGCTTGATTGAACATATTTTAGGTCTTAAGGTACAACATTATCGTATTCGCCTTAAATTTAATATCCGAGTAGACAGGAAGTCGTCTAAAAGTGTTCGAGATTGAAAATTAAATTAGCATTGAGAAGAAAATTACTGGTATACAATATTAAATATATCGATCGGAGAGAGAGAGAGAGAGAGAGAGAGAGAGAGAGAGAGAGAGAGAGAGAGAGAGAGAGAGAGAGAGAGAGAGAGAGAGAGAGAGAGAGAGAGAGAGAGAGTGGAGTCATTGGATGAACTTCTCTTGATGAAACAATGAACATTTGCTAGCTTACTCCTTGCTTTATTCATCTTTTAAACGAGTTAAATCGGTTCATATAGTGATTCCTATGGGATGGGGAGGGGCATTATTTTCTTTCAATTTTTATAAAGTTTATGACTTATTACAATGAAGACTTCTTCATGGCTATTCAGAGGATTTGAATAAAGATCTAATGCAGTGGTTCTCATACGTTTTTTGGCCACAGCCCCCTTGGTTATCCTTAACGTTCGCCTCCCCCACCTTACCCATTCAATCATTATTCAGCATTAGCGCCCCCTCGCTTGATAATCGCACAGCCCCAAAGGGGCGGTACCGCCCACTCGAGAACCACTGATCTAATGCTTTCAATCGGGACGTATAATAAATAGTAATATACATCTTCCTCATGAAGAGATAAGTATAGATACGATAAATGCTGGATCAGCCTTTGTCTTAAAGCATAAATATGACAAACCTAGACCAGCCAACATAACCCTTTGTCTTAAAGGGTAGTTTATATATATATATATATATATATGAATGGCAATTCTGGACCAACCTACATAACCTTTTGTCATAAATGGTAGTGTATATATATATATATATATATATATATATATATATATATATATATATATATATATATATTTGAATGATAATTCTGGGCCAGCCTACATAAACCTTTGTCTTAAAGGGCAGTAGATTTTGAATGACATCATCAGCCGCCATGTCTGGCAAGCTGGCAGATTTACTCTTGATTTTATATGATGTTTAGAAATTCAAATAAATTCATTGAATCTCAAGATACTGCTACAAAAATACATAGGGAAACAGAATATAAATCAACCTTTCTGCTTGTAATTTATAAGTTTATTTTACCTCAGTGTACCCTGCTCAAAATGATGGTCATATATAAGAGAAACTGCCAAGTTGCCCATTGTCTGGCTAAAATGAGCTGAATATTGTCTGCTATTGACTTTATTGGGGAGGATCTATAAATATGGTAATGTCACAAGCCAATAAAACCCTGTTTTACAGGGAGTGGAATAATTATGGCAAATCTGGAAAAGTTAATATATCCAGCTGTCCTGCTGTCTTAAAGGCAAATACTTGTAGTGTAAATATGACATTCTGTATAATCTTCGGTCTTAAATGCAAATAGCGTAAATATGACAATTCTAGACAAGTGAATATAAACTTCTGTCTTTATGGTGAATAGTGTAAATATGACATTCGGAACAAGTCAATATAACCTTCTGTCTTAAAGGCAATTAGCATAAATATGACAATGCTAGACAAGTCAATACATCCTTTTGTCTTAAAGGTGAATAATGCAAATACCACATTCAGGACCAGTCTGCATACTCCTTTGTCATACAGGTGAGTAGTGTGAAAACCACAATACTGGATCAGTTTAGACCAAATTTAACCAGCCATTTTCTTGTAATTTTAAATATTGCTGGACAAAAAGCACTCCTGGACTCAAATTTACCCATAAGCCTCTAGACTTCAGTATATACTGATATCATACACCATAAAATTTCATTTTCTAGAAATTTCCATGTTTATAAATGCCTTTAGATTTTGGCCACTTTCACAGCCTAACTTGCAAATTTTATTGGCAAGTTATAAGACAGACAATAATTGCTTCTGGCTGTAGTGAGGCGTAAGTAATTAAAGACTTTAAGCTAGACTCTGCTCTGAACTATTTGTTATAAAAAGTTTTCTTTTAAATAATAATGCAGTTTCAGAAAGTAATAGAATACATTTATCAAATAAATGTTAACTTTATTTTCCGTTTTGAATCAAAACCTTCAAAATTAATTTTAAATCTTTTAATTACAGATGATACACCTTTGCATCACCTATTAATGTTTGTACGGTTTTAAAATATATTCAACTTCACCTAGTGAAAATAGGGACATACTGTGAGGACTGAAATGAATTATATAATTGTATTTTGAAAGTACAACTTAATGATTTGAGAGAATTGTGTGAAATTGGTAAATCAAATTTGTGTAAATACTATCATGATATTTAAATTAGGTTTCCCTCTTGATAAACAAATATGCAGGTGATTTTCAAAGCAGATGCAAGTCTGCTGGTGTATCACATTTTAAAGCCATACCTCTCCACTTCCAACTATTTTTTGAAGAATCTTTATTGCTGCATAAAAGAAGGACACCAACTATCTCTAGTTCCTTGCTTTATTCAAGTGAGTTATTGGATTGGGTTGCTTGGCCTGCATAAGTCAAACTGGTGCCAAGATAATGAGATGACATTACTTTAGATTGCAGGTCATGCAATATTATGGCACATCTCAACTACCTAACATTGCATGCCATGTTTATGTGTCATGAGGAAGTACCCTACTTCCTAGCTCTATAATATCAACATCATTTACAATATACTAAAATGGGTGGAGTTACAGACATGAAAATTATTGACATGGTTTTGGGGCCTTGAAATTTGCTGGTGTCTGAACTAGTTCTAAGTTTAATGGTAGGATTTTAAACTTCTTGGCAGACTGGTCCTAAATGATCTACAGCAGACTAGTCCCAACTGATCTAGAGAAGACTTGTCCCAACTGATCTACAACAGACTGGTCCTAACTCATCGACAGTACACTGGTCTCCCAAATGTGCATGAACAGATAAACCGTGTGAAAAGTATAAGTTTGAGAGTTTGAGAAAAATGGGGGTAGGACACCAAAATTGTGGGTCTGATATGCAAGAAAGTTGAATTTGTATCTTTTTGCATATGTTTGGTTGGAACAGCCAAATGAAAATGTCTTTTACACACCTATATTTAAGAAATATCAGTAAATTAAAAACTTTGACAAAAAATTCTTTTCTAAGACAATGAATCTCCCCTCAAGGTCAAAGAGGCTTAAGAAATAAAAGCATATAAAAAAATATAATTTTCATGTTCAATTTACAGAAATTCTTTTCTATGAGAGAAGCGTCAGTCCCTTCGATGGACTTTTAAATAGGAATAAGTATTAGAATTTTTCTTAATTGGTCTTTCATTTCTTTTACAAGGCATTCACAGACTTATAAAGCATATCAAAATATTGAAAATATAAAACACATTTTCTCTCTAAATAAAGGACACATACAATTATTAACACAACCCTCCATTCTGTAAGAACTGCTATGGTAAAAGTTTTAAAACACTGACAAAATGTTCATTGTGCCACTCTGAGCAGGAACATTTTCTCATTTAGGAACAAATAAAAAAAAAATATTTTAAGAAGCATGTCAATATGACTATCCAGCAGTGATAATAAAAGATTTTCAAAACAACTGCATTGATGGCTTTGTTGGATATCAGACCAGCACCCTTGTAATTAAGGATCAAGTACATACCATCAAACCTGTCAGTAGTGGCAACCCATGGGAAGAAGCAAATCTGGCCTCTACAAAAATGACTTGTAAAAAAAGGTTCACCATTTGAAATTGGTTTATGTACAAATTTCATGCCAAAGAATATAATTATTTTTGTTTTTATAATTATAACTATTATCCAGAAACACAGCCATAATTTTACCCCTTTTCCAAAAAATAAGGGGAAGAACAACATGGTGGGGAGGAGCAAATGGCCATAGTTCAACATTTACCCAACACTTCCATATCCATTTTCTTCCTGCTCTAATCTGCTTAAACACCATTAAAATCTAAATCTTTCAAAGATTTTTCCTCCATTGTATACAGATTAATCTGTTGTCTGTTTTTGTAATTTACCCGAGTATAAACATTGTTCTGTGCTGTCTTTCACGGTCTGCAGTCTGAAGGGGAATATGCATCCCCTAGCTATCATAGCTGGCTGAAAACAAAGTTTGAAAACTGTTCTTTCTTGTTATTGTGTAACATTTAACCACAGCTCATAAGTATAATCTTTTGGATACTTATACTCCAAAAATAATGTTTTTCATAAACATAATTTCTGCCAAAGTTTCACTTTCCTAAATCAGTAGTTTGCTGACTACTTGTGCCAGATTTACAATGTATTCCATAATGTTGCATTATGATTTAAGTTCATTAATGCCATATTCGACTTGTGCCAGATTTACAATGTATTCCATAATGCTGTATTATGATGTAAGTTCATTGATGCCATATTCGACTTGTGCCAGATTTACAATGTATTCCATAATGCTGTATTATGATTTAAGTTCATTGATGCCATATTCGACTTGTGCCAGATTTACAATGTATTCCATAATGCTGTATTATGATTTAAGTTCATTGATGCCATATTCGACTTGTGCCAGATTTACAATGTATTCCATAATGCTGTATTATGATTTAAGTTCATTAATGCCATATTTGACTTGTGCCAGATTTACAATGTATTCCATAATGCTGTATTATGATTTAAGTTCATTGATGCCATATTTGACTTGTTCAAACGGATATTTTGCTCAAAGAAATATATTTAATTCCTAATTTCAGTTTTTTTAAATTTATTGATTAAATCTATCTTAACCCATTGCTAGGGCTACATGGTTTTTGTATATATTAAATCTATCTTAACTCATTGCTAGGGCTACATGGTTTTTGTATTTATTAAATCTATCTTAACTCATTGCTAGGGTTACATGGTTTTTGTATTTATTAAATCTATCTTAACCTATTTCTAGGCCTACATAGCTATGTATTTATTAAATCTATCTTAACCCATTGCTAGGGCTACAGGGTTTTGTATTTATTAAATCTATCTTAACTCATTGCTAGGGTTACATAATTTTGTATTTATTAAATCCATCTTAACCCATTGTTTCGGCTATATGGTTTTGAGGCAAAAGATCCCACTTGTGATGAAAAAAAACCCAAAAAAATTCTACTTTTATATTGTAATTTAGATGGCTTGTTAACTTGCCTTTTCTACATTTAATTATGATGTATCGCTGAAAAATGTGGGGTTGGTCAGCATGAGGTCTGCTTTTGTACAACCTGCACATACATCAGACTCAAATTGTATCCATTTTGGGACAGGACCTAGAAACGTCTCAGTGAAAACATCCATTTATGACGAGCAGTGATTAAGGTTTTAAAAAATGTTGGTCATTGTAAGTCATTCAGCCACAATTTAATTTATAACCATATACAAAGTGTTGGTCATATTGTAAGTCATTAAGCCACAATTTAATTTATAACCATATACAAAGTGTTGGTCATATTGTAAGTCATTCAGCCACAATTTAATTTATAACCATATACAAAGTGTTGGTCATTGCAAGTCATTCAGCCACAATTTAATTTATAACCATATACAACGTTTTGGTCATATTGTAAGTCATTCAGCCACAATTTAATTTATAACCATATACAAAGTGTTGGTCATTGCAAGTCATTCAGCCACAATTTAATTTATAACCATATACAAAGTGTTGGTCATATTGTAAGTTATTCAGCCACAATTTAATTTAAGACCATATACAAAGTGTTGGTCATTGTAAGTCATTCAGCCACAATTTAATTGATATCCATATACAAAGTGGTGGTCATTGTAAGTCACTTAGCCACAATTTAATTTATAACCATATACAAAGTGTTGGTCATTGCAAGTCATTCAGCCACAATTTAATTTATAACCATATACAACGTTTTGGTCATATTGTAAGTCATTCAGCCACAATTTAATTTATAACCATATACAAAGTGTTGGTCATTGCAAGTCATTCAGCCACAATTTAATTTATAACCATATACAAAGTGTTGGTCATATTGTAAGTTATTCAGCCACAATTTAATTTAAGACCATATACAAAGTGTTGGTCATTGTAAGTCATTCAGCCACAATTTAATTGATATCCATATACAAAGTGGTGGTCATTGTAAGTCACTTAGCCACAATTTAATTTATAACCATATACAAAGTGTTGGTCATTGCAAGTCATTCAGCCACAATTTAATTTATAACCATATACAAAGTGTTGGTCATTGCAAGTCATTCAGCCACAATTTAATTTATAACCATATACAAAGTGGTGGTCATTGTAAGTCACTTAGCCACAATTTAATTTATAACCATATACAAAGCATTGATGACCAATCATTCTGGATGAAAAGCCACAAGAAGATTTCTAAATAGAAGGGTCTGTTGGATGTAAAAAAGTTATCCCCCTTTTCATTTCTGACAAACTAGATATTGCCTAAAGTATTTAGTACAGATGGATACCAGATAAGATCAGGGGCATCTGGTATCCAGCTATCCTACATAAGACCAGGGGCATCTAGTATCCAGCTATCCTACATAAGACCAGTGGTGGTCTTATGTAAGACAGCTGGATACTAGATGCCCCTGGTCTTATGTAGGACAGATGGGCACCAGATGTCCCTGATTTTATGTAGGACAGATGGTTACTAAATGCTACTAGTCTTATGTAGGACAGATGGATAACATATGTCGCTGGTCTTATGTAGGATACCTGGATAACTGATGGCTGGTCTTAGGCAGGACATGTGGATACCAGATGCTACTGGTCTTGTGAAGGACAGATTGATGCCAGATGCCTCTGATCAAGTTATGTAAGACAAATGGATGCCAGGTGCCACTTGTGGCCGAGATGGATACCATATGTCCCAGTTTTTATGCAGTACAGATGAACACAGGATGCCCCTGGTCTTATGTAGGATAGCTGGATACCAGATGCCCCTGGTCAAGTTATGTAGGACAGATGGATGCCAGATGCCACTGGTCTTATATATTTGAGTTTTATACCAGATGGCAATAGGGTTATGTAGGATAGAAGGATACCAGATGCCACTGGTCTTATATAGAACATATAGACACCAGATTCCACTGGATCTTTAATCTTTAGAACTAAATTATTGACAGCAACTTATCTTATGTACATTAAAGGAATAGTTGCTACAAATGTGAAATTTAAATACGCAAGAGTTAACAATTCATATGGGAATAAATACACTGAATTTCCCCATTATACACACAAATTTTTATAGGTCATTTTGGTATTGCTAAATCTGGCATAAATTACTCAGCCAAAAATGGACACTAATATAACCAACCATCTGACAAAGGATATTCTTGACTTGATTTTATTTTATCAGCCACATAATAACTATTGATAATGTATTCTCACAACATGATGTTATACAATACATGTGAAACTTGTCTTTTGATTTACATGGTTTCATGCAATTTATAATTAAGCAATATTCAATTTTGCCACTGTGCTCCTTTTTAGGCTATCACTAGCACTCATGTATGTGCTTGTGTACTCCCAGTGAGACAGCACAATTGCTTTTGATTTACACCAACTTTTGACTTGTGCCTTAGATTCAGGAATCCATGGCATAAATTAAGCGTCACAGGTACTTGTGTAAGAAATTTCCAAACAATCATTTAAAGATACACTGGATGAAAAACATTTGAGAACTAGACTTTCCACTTGAGTTCACAGACTTGGGCAATATGATCTGAAGGAAATAACACACTAGGAATGGCTGTATGCCTAATAACATCTTCGTGGCTAGGCGGTGAAATTACTTTCTCCACACTGAGAGTCTTGACATCATAAAATATATAATCCAGCGTCTCTTGAAATTTCTCAACATAGTTTGTATACGGGACCTGCCCACATGCTGTAACAAAGTTGAGATTATGCCCAAAGTTCATGCCTGGCACAAACTGGTCTTTAGGAGCTGAAAAATAAAAAAAGTTTAAATTTTGCAAAAAAGTGAACTACGAATGGTACATAAACACCTGCCCCATGTGTGAAATTTTCTTGGTGTGCATTAGTAGATTATATTGACTCTAGAAATTACTTATGTCACCATCAAGGTACTGAGTCTTAAAGTATATTATTCTCTTATCAGACTTACCATTACTGTAACCTTTACACTTTAACCTAAATATCAATATTTTTCTTTCTAACGCTACACAAAAGCCATTCCACAAAGTCTGGTCAAAGATCGTATTTTTCAACAAAATGATTGTGATCAAAAGTCTGTCAATGGGACGGACACTTACATAAGTGAATAGAATTTCATGGAAAAATGTCTTCCTCTATACTTCAATAACACAATTTTAACTTAGCTTTTGTGGTGGGCATTATCAGTGTCAGATTGACACCAGTTTTATTTACATAGCTGCCAACCCTCCAGGCTTGAAATTAGTAAAAATAGGGATAAAAATTAGTGAATTCTGACATGAATTCATAAAACAATCTTCATGTCTGGGAGTACTATTTGTCACAACAAATGTTTAACAGGATCCAGATAATAATGGTAGATTATGTTCTACAAAAAACACAATGTTCATGCATTGGTAGATTGCAAGTCTTCCATCAATGGCTTAAAATATTCCAGAGCTGAAATCTACAGAGTTCTTAATTTTCCCAACCTCTATATGCTCTTTGCTAACAATGTGCTTCCTCACATCCCAGGGATTCGTTACAAAGAAAATTAGGAGTATCTGTCCATGAATCAAAGAATGGTGGATCTAAACTGTAACAATGTACAGGCTAGACTTCCTCCATCCCTTGATTAATGGATGGATACCTCTAATTTTCTTTGTAACGAAATCCTGTGCTCACATCATCTCTGCCATCATGCCTAATGCTAAAATTTGTGGCACACTGTGCAAAATGCACGATGTACATTGGTGTTTAATGGCTGAATGCATGGCCAATTTTTGGCATATTCCAAACTTAACTTCACTCTTTGTGCAATACATATCTTTCTTCTTGGTGGTGAAGATCCATACCAAATGGTAATTCAAATCAGTGTTGCGGTGAATGCATGTAGAAAAATTCCAGTTAGCAGACATACTTTTGGTGTACCATACTTGCTATCTTGTTTTCAAAACCCATCATATAACTGATTAGAGGTTGTTTACAGTTAATCAGAATGCTTGCTAAGGATGTCAGTAATGATCTTATGTGGCTGTTACATGAACCAGTATATTATGTCATGAACCAGTATATTATGTCATGAACCAATATATTATGTCATATGTGACAAAATATAAGAATTCTTTAAAGGATTAGTAAATAGACTTAACATAAACTGTATACCTTTAATTACAAATTTTTGCAAATACATAATGACCATTAAAATGAAAGAATTCAGCAGGGATATACCATTATTTTCTTGACACTCAAGACTGACATCAAAACCAGCCTCATGTAATATTATAGGACTGGAAGTGTTCACACGTTACATTGTTGTTCATAAATAGATATAAAGTTAATAAACATAACTAAAATTCTATACCAATCTATTCTACTGACATGCTTGAAAGTAGCATTAATATTGACACTTGGTTTGTATGCTATACAATCAAACTTTTTATTTCTGACCAACCTGTTTGCATATCACATAACATTGATGGAACAAAAATTGCAGACATAAAATTTATTTTTGATTAGTGATTCTTGAATATTGTTAATTTAAGAGGATAGCACTCATATACACCTAATTAAACTGAAATAAATACTGCATATCCAATTAAGGATTGTGTATAATTAGATAACTTCTAATTAACATATGTGCTACTCGCATATCATTTATGGAACAGAATTGGCAGTCATAGTGACATGGTTCTTGTCTGTTGTCTAGGAAAAGTTACACAATACAATACTGCTTTGCTCAAAATCTGAGTTTTGAAAGAATTTACATTGAGTACTGTCAAGAAACTTTATAGCAACAGAAGCATCAGATAAATGATAAGGACCAAAATGTTTCCTTTGACATCAGTGTCAATAGTCCATAAGTCCTTTGACATCAGTGTCAATAGTCCACAAGTCCTTTGACATTAGTGTCAATAGTCCATAAGTCCTTTGACATCAGTGTCAATAGTCCGTATGTCAGTTAATGTCAGTGAGTTTAAATGTATACACAGTTAATGTCAGTGAGGGTAATTGTACATGTATTTAATGTCAGTGAGTGTAATTGTACATGTAGTTAATATCAGTGAACATAATTACATTAAGTTAATGTCAGTGAGTGTAATTGTGCATGCAGTTAATGTCAGTGAGTAACTGTACATGCAGGTAATGTGAGTGTAATTGTACATACAGTTAATGTCAGTGAATATAATTGTACATGATGTTATTATCAGTGAGAGTAATTGTACATGAAGTTAATGTCAGTGAGTGTTACTGTACATGCAGTTAATGTCATGGAGTGTAATTGTACATGCAGTTAATGTCAGTGAGTGTCAGTTAATGTAATTATATAATGTCAGTGAATGTAATTATATAAGCTAACTTGAATATGCAACACTGTATTTTCCCCAAAACTGAACACGTTGAACTGTATGAACTAGGTGGATTTCGGTGCAAGACAAATGTTGCACAAATTCAAGATTTGCAAAGAAACATGATCAATATACAGAGTAAAAACTATTGGTTTTGGGTGTAGTAACACCAATTACAACTCATTCACCTGACTCCCAATCTCTATGGTCCTCATTGATCTTCTGGGTAGTCAAAAACTCAAATGTACCACTTTCTGGTGAGGTGTTGAAATCTCCACAAAATATCATAGATACCTCTCCTTCCTGAAAGTAAATCACAAAGTTATATATTGGCACAGAGTCACATATTAAGACTAGCCTATTTGATGGAAATGGGGGTCAGTGCCTATAGGCAGCTGACAATAATTATTACTGTTGTAAATCTAAATACTGCTCCAGTTATAAATTGTGACTGACAAGTTGTCTGGCTGTAAGATGGAATGCTGACACATTAATAAAGGATTGGTCTAGGTGAAAATAAAAATAAACTCTGCACAATGATGTTTAACAATCTAATGTCTAAAGCTTGCACTCTGACGATATATTGTGCTAATTCTGTACAAGCAACAAGCTGCTTGATGCTTTATAAAGTTAAGCAGCAGAGAGGGTGAACAGACAACTTTGCCTGAGTTTTTTTTAAAAAAAAATTTTAAAAAAAAAGGTTCCTGCAGAGGCTGAGAAAAATAAAACGTCAACAACGCTAAACCAAGGTCTCTTTCCACACAATTATGTATTTAATCATATAATAAAATCTTTGGTTAGTTTATTTTTGTTGACACATTTTTATGATTTTGTCAGGGAATTTTATTTACTCGTAAAGCGACTCAATTGTTGTCCTTCACCGTCTCTGCTGCTATGAATTAAACAGCCATTATAAATATTATCAATAATGAGTATTGGAGAACCACACTCAGCTAAATTAGCTCGAGATCGACTAGAGGCAATTAAAAAATATCTACCTGTTCGTGATTCTGTTAAGGAACAATTACAATTAGTATGATTGACAATGACTGTCAATCTTGATAAATCACAAAAAGGCTTTTCCACAACAGTTGCTAATGAAGCATTACTAGGGGAAACTATTTTGACAGACCATATCTGAATTTAATAATATTTGCTAAGTTTCAGGGAAATTCAAAAGCTGTTGGTAAGTGCTGATATAATATTTCTTTTATGCAGTAAGTATACTCTCAACAAAAAGGATGCATACATAGTCTGGGAAACACACTGGAGAATTATAAACAAATAATACACATATATTCACCAAGCCTGGAAATTATAAAACTATTTAGCTTGTGTTTTAACTTGAAACTTTTTTTGACCAATCACAAATTATATTACTTTTGAATGCTTGTCTGAAACAATCACAAAGGATCTTACTTTTGAAAGCTTGTTTCTGGCTAGCCGATAGAAACTCAATATCCGGTTCAACCAGGCACGATATCAATACTCTGAGTGACAAATTGCACACATAGCTATTATTGTATGTGCTATGTATATTCAACACAAAGGTTGCATAAATAAATTAGTTTATGATCACTAAGCGATACTTACATGCTGACTTCATAACAGTGTGTCTAGTAAGTTTTGACTAAGTGATATTTACATGCTGACTTCATACCAGTGTGTCTACTAAGTTTTGACTAAGCGATATTTACATGCTGACTTCCTACCAGTGTGTCTACTAAGTTTTGACTAAGTGATATGTACATGCTGACTTCATACCAGTGTGTCTACTAAGTTTTGACTAAGCAATCTTTACATGCTGACTTCATACCATTGTGTCTACTAAGTTTTGACTAAGTGATATGTACATGCTGACTTCATACCAGTGTCTAGTAAGTTTTGACTAAGTGATATGTACATGCTGACTTCATACCAGTGTGTCTACAAAGTTTTGACTAAGTGATATGTACATGCTGACTTCATACCAGTGTGTCTACTAAGTTTTGACTAAGCAATCTTTACATGCTGACTTCATACCATTGTGTCTACTAAGTTTTGACTAAGTGATATGTACATGCTGACTTCATACCAGTGTGTCTACTAAGTTTTGACTAAGTGATATGTACATGCTGACTTCATACCAGTGTGTCTAGTAAGTTTTGACTAAGTGATATTTACATGCTGACTTCATACCAGTGTGTCTACTAAGTTTTAGGGAAATTTATCAAAAGGCTCTACCACTAGCTGCACTAACAAGAATGATCATATATAGTATATACACTGTTAACATCAATAAGGGACACAACTCTGTCAAGTGAAAGTGAATCAGAATATGATGAAAGAACAATCTCTGCAGTTGACTTTAGTCTATAATCTGCTAAGTTTTAGCACAAGTATGAATATTTAGTCCAGATGGAGAGTTTTTAATGTACATATAATGACACTGTAATACAAATTTCAACCTAGGCATAGCTTTAAGTTTTCCTTTTACAGTTCACTACTAAATCAGCTGTATATCCAAGTGACTGGTGTAGAGAAAGAAAAAAAAAACACATTTACAAACCTGGCTATTATATATTTTCTGGACTTTCTGTAAGTGCTTAGCAGCAATAATGCTTTGAATCAGACGTATATTTGGGGTGGCCGGATAAAAGAACAAATGTGTATTTGCTACAATCAGCTTTTGGCTTGGTCTGTCAGTGCACTCTAGAACAAGCACCTGCAATATAAACATTTTGCTCTCAATATCATCCAATATTACAAAGCTGATCAACAATCATTTCTCTGTCGAACAATACTGATCTATTAAATTCAAATTCTTAAATCTTCAATGGTGAAAATTTTGTTGCTTTATGCCCAAGTGGTTCTCCACTGCCAAAAATTACCCAATGATTGACCTTACAATTGCAAGGGCAGGGAAAACTATTTTCCCATGACCTCTAAATATGGGAGATACAGATAATTTCAAACCATTACACATAGTGGTAAACAAGAACGCAGAGATAGGCAGTGAAGTACACACCTACCACATCTGATACATAATCATACTCAATATATACTGATTACAACATACGCACAAATCTAGCATGATATACTGTATTTATAGGTTACTGCATTTGAATGGAAAAAAAAGAACATGTTTTTGGATGGCTATACTGCATGACCTTGGGAGTGCAGTATATCAATCAGAAAAAAAAGAGTTCATATTTTTTCATTCAATTGCAGTAACCTTTTTATTATATGCTCATTTTTGTTTCCTTATCAAAGAATTAATAATAACATTCACAAATAAATATATTTAATAATAAAATGTATAATTTTAAAGTTCACAATGGTAGATTCCTTCAACACATGATCATATCATTCATGCACATATAGTTCCTCCCACCAACTATATAACTTCATAGCGTACCGCACGCTCACATGCATCAAGTGCAAGAAGTGCAATATGAAGGTGTTCAATACTGGGGAACATTGAATGATTCTGACAGTGCAAAGTTAACGAGAAAGAAAGAAAAATGAGCATATAATAATTCTATCTACATAATATAAGCATAGGTTCAAAAGCACTGATGACACTACCTTTACCCTGTATATGACAATTCTGCTGCAAACAACAACAAATACCCTATCTCTGATGACATACTATTTTTTACCTCCATATAACTGATTCTGTTGCAATGAAAATAAATCCAGATATCCCATAACATACCATATTTAATCATGTAAGGAACACATCCACCTGCAAACTGCACAGTTACATCCAGCAATATACATCATATAACCTTGTATAACATGATATACATCATATACCCTTATATAACATGATATACATCATATACCCTTATATAACATGATATACATCATATACCCTTATATAACATGATATACATCATTTACCCTTATATAACATGATATACATCATTTACCCTTATATAACATGATATACATCATTTACCCTTATATAACATGATATACATCATTTACCCTTATATAACATGATATATATCATTTACACTTATATAACATGATATGGATGATATACCCTTATATAACATGATATACATCATTTACCCTTATATAACATGATATACATCATTTACCCTTATATAACATGATATACATCCTTTACCCTTATATAACATGATATACATCATTTACCCTTATATAACATGATATACATCACATACCCTTATATAACATGATATACATCCTTTACCCTTATATAACATGATATACATCCATTACCCTTATATAACATGATATACATCATATACCCTTATATAACATGATATACATCCTTTACCCTTATATAACATGATATACATCCTTTACCCTTATATAACATGATATATGTCATTTACCCTTGTATAACATGATATACATCATTTACCATACAACATACACAGCTTCAAGCAGCAGACATTGGTTGCAGAATGACTATCAACTTAAAAATAAATTTGCCATTTGCAAACATTTGGCTGGCAATAAAGAAAACATTACTTTTCTGTGCAAGAGTTGGTGCAGATATGATACTACCAGCTGCCTTGCTAGGCACTCAATATTAAGAAGTTAGTGTTTGGACTGGTTGGCCTGGTGTCAGGATAGTATGACTGTGGGACATGATGCTACATGTCTTGCATGATGTTGTAGCCAAAAATATCGCTAGGTGGTATATTATGTCGCCAATATGTAAAACATAAATGCAATTTACGACATTGGCGAAGCCCAGCGCAATCACTGTTATTGATTTTGGTTCCGGTTGTTGCCGTATAAATATTGCCTGTGAACTGGAAATCAAGGGACTTTGACAAAATGCCGTTTGCAAATTAAGACAATTGTTTTGTAGTTAAACGGAAAAATGATGATAGCCAAGTGTAAGAAAGTACGTGATTTTTGGCTTTGTTGGGACTGCAACTTTTGATGGTGGGACTGCAATATTTGCTGGAGGGACTCCAGTTTTAAAATCCTAGTGAGACCTCTGAGTTGGTGTATGTATACAAAGTAGCTAATAAAATTTCAAATATCTACCCAATGTTATTCTCACCTGAAGAACATTATGCCTTTCCTTTAGAAAATCAGTCAATGCCTGGTTTTTAAAAGTCTTCTCATAGATATCTGCACATTCTGGATCTGTTTCCAAAGCCATGGTGTAGATTATGTCATGTTGATCAACGTACCTTGAAACAAATGATACAAAAGGTGTTAATTATCCAATATATATATATATAGCTTTATTACAATGCTCAAACAAATCATAACATAACAAAATTACCAACTGTTTTTTATTGCAAAGAGTTGAAAAACATTTTATAATCTGACGTGACCAAGATCGGGTGATTTTAAACTCAGTCCAAATATGTTTTTGCATATTTCTGGGTGATAACAAAAGACAAAAGTGATGTAATAAAATCTGTTCAGGACGACTACTGCCAAATGCTTGGAAAAAATGTATCTTAATATAAACTTGCATTGCTGATAGATAACAATTTGGCACATTCTGACATTTTCCCAAAAACATTTCACCAACCAAAAGACATTTACATGATGCACATTAAAATTGTCAATCACAGCATCTGGTCTAATAAATCAACCCCACAAATCTGTGTTGATACTGATGGATGATATATGGGTATGATGTCACCTGGTTATTAAAATATGCAATACTGCTGAATGCAAATCTTTCCCGAACAAACACTGCATACACTTTAGACATATACTGGTAATTGTTAACAGTCATATCTAGCACAAAATTCAAAATGGCCACAGGGCAGATGGTTGTGCTATTGCATGTGGATTTACAAGTAACCAAACATAGGATTTATCCTGTAATATAATGTACATATCACTAAATGAACCGTTAAGCCGACAGTAGCTTCACTGCCAAAAGAAATACCAATAAGTGAATGTGTGCAGCCAGAATTTTCTGCAGAGTTTTGCAGCTTTTAATATATTGGTGACATCAGCCCCTAAATCAAATATCAAAATCATCACAGGGTAGGGGCTGATTTATTGGTCTATTCAGCAACCACTATCATTCTTGGCTATAACTTTTGTGCATGGACTGATTTCATGATACTAATAAACACCATGATTTATGGGCAGGATATGTTTCAACACTGCTTTGTATCACCCTACCATAAAACCCAATATAAACACTACCAACTTTTATTAACTCCAATGCAAGGAACGAAGAAAAGAGGGGAGTTTGCAAGCAAAATGAAGATTGTTCTGAAACAAAGATGCACCAAAAAAAAAAATGAACAATATATTTCTGGTTATTGGCTTCCTAAAATGTATAAGGTAGAATAGCATGAACAGACTGTCAACCAGACTTAAGTATATGTCACAATCTATCATTGCAGGTCCATAAGTCATCTAAATAATAGCTTGATTTTTACTGATAAATTTCATAAAGGTCTATACATTTACACAAGAATCAAACAGATCCTTCCATTTCTGCATTTCAAAGCAGATATTAACTGATGAAATAATTTATATATGTAGTCAAACCCTCCTAATTCCCTATTATACTTATGTAATGACTATGCAGGTGTGTTAATTAGCAGATACTTTAATTGTGTGGGGTTTTGTGTGTGTGTGTGTGTGAGAGAGAGAGAGAGAGAGAGAGAGAGAGAGAGAGAGAGAGAGAGAGAGAGAGAAGAGTATAATCTGATTATATAATTGGTAATACTTCAAAATTTTCAAATCTGATTAAATCAGATCCTCACTGTGATACTTAGGCATCATGTTCTGGTAACCTATGTTAGCTTTATCAACCAATCAGAAAAAGTCTTATATCCTCACATTTGGAGACTGGGCAGTGTGGATGAAGAGCATAAATGTGTACTAAACAGTTTGATTCACTTTCAGATTTTTAAAAGCTGCATTTCTATTGGCTAATTCAATTATCACCAGAACAGAACTCCTAAGTGGTCATCAGATCTTCATGTGGGACAGCAGAGATCAAATTTTAATCAGAGTCTAAATTTTCTAAATAGTAAATTATATCCCTGGAGATTAGCTGCAATCAAATAATTCAGTAACCTGCCATAAAAAGACAGTATTATTTTTATTATTACTATTATAATAATCATTATGCTGTAGTGTTGCACCTTTAATAAAATAATGGAAGGAAAATTTTTCTGATTCATTTTTGTAGAGATTTATTCTTAAATGGGAAATAATTGTAAATATTCACAGAATATTAGGTTGCTAAACTGTTCCCTTTTTATCTTATGATAAATGCATGTAGTTACCAAAAATAATATAAGAAATTATAGTTGTAACCTTTTGGACCAAGAGTAAAAAAAATGGGGGCTGAGACAATCGCATCAACGATGATCTTTAGCTGCTAGCTCATACTATTAGTCAAAAATTATATTGAACTAACTTGAATTTTGACCTCCTGAAGAAAATAGCTGACCCTTCTGCTACACTGCCCCCTTTCTCTCTGTAACACCCATCAAGGTCACAAGACACCAGTGCTGGAGACAGATAGTCAAAGCAATATAACTGTAAATAATTTATATTGTAGTTCAAGACCCTCCTAATTCCTATAAATTTGAAGACAGCAGGTGTTAATTACAATACTATGTGTGGGGTTTATGTGTAGGTGTGTGAGAGAAGAAAGCAGAGAAGAAAGAGAAGAAGAGAGAAAGAGCAAAGTATAATCTGATTGTATTATATGAATACTTCAATTTTCAATCTGATTAAATCAATCCTCACTGTATACTTAAGCATCTTTCTGTAACCTATGTTAGCTTACAACATCGATAAAAACTTATACCCACATTGTAACTGGCATGTGGAGAAACATAATGTACAAACTTTTATTCACTTTCAGATTGGTTAAAGCAGCATTTCATGCTATTCAATTATCTCCAGAACAAATCTAGTGTCATCATGATCTTCATTGGGACGCAGAGATCAAATTTAATCAAGTCTAATTTTCTCAATATAATATATCCTGGAATTTGCTGATCAATGAAATTCATACTGTATAAAACACTTTCCTGTCAACTTCTTGTAGACAAATGATGTCACTCTTGTATCCTGCAATCATAAAAGTAAGTTACAAATTGGACCAGCGACAGAGTGGTACAGGTATTGGACTTGTGACCACAAGCATTCAGGCTAGATTCCCAAGATCTTATCTGCCCAGGTTATCTTGTCTTAGCAAAATATAATCTTTAAAGTGTTGTTCTGCCATAAAATGCTAAAAAAACCCACTGTCCTGCTGCTGAAAATGCTAATCAATCAATCCATCAATAAATCAATCATTCATTCAATCACCCTAATAATAACGCATGTATCAATAATTCCATAAATACACTGCATATATGTCAGAAAATAATCAATCTATACTTCTAAAGCCTGTGCTAAAAGGCTTTAAGGTTCAGAGTTTAATAAGGGTTTTGGAATGGATTATGTTAATTATGCACTGAAATAAACCAAAATTGTCTTATATATTAAATATGTACTATAAATATGTTTACATTCATGGTAAAATTAGAATAAACTAATGTAAATTCTGTTCATTTACAACTTATTTTATGCATTTGATCAGCAACGAGTTGAAAAGTATGTTACTATTTTACCATAAACTACCTTTATGACCAATAAAATTACAAAGTGATGTCATTCACACATTTTCTGAGAAAGTGTTGATTATAAACCAATCTCTGATAACTCACAAACCAGCTTATTATGTAGGGTCAGGCATGGATCCATTTTTTAAACAAGAAAAAAAAATATTAAAAGTTTGCCTTCTATTAGTTGAAAGTAAAGAAAATATCCCAGGGGTGATGCTACCAGGTGAAGTGGGTGACTAAGACTTCGCCCTTTCTGTTAGGAAAGTGAAAATGACTTCTCTATGTGATTTTTTAAAACAAAATGTACACTGAGTGACCTTACAAGTTAAGGCAAACTCAGAAGGTTTATGGAAACACTGCCAATTAGTTCACAAATAAACACACATGTTGCAGAAATCCAATTAGAAAAACAAACAACACAGTACAGCATGAAGAAAACACAATCAAGTGAATGAAACATTACAAATAATGGTGCAAAACTGATCATAGGATATGATTTACCAAAAATGACTGGAAAGGTATGAAACAAAACTGTTATGATTATAACAGCACATTATATTCAAGAAATGGTCTTATAATGCAAATTTCCATAGAGACAGGAAAGGAACAAAAACATTCTAGCTGTAAACTGAAAACTGGTGTGTGTGTTTTTTTTTTGGTTTTTAATGTATTTTTTCAAAATGTTTTTAACAATTTCTCAGTCAAATTGCTACAATGTCTGCAGTGTGGCAATTTATAGTCATGTCTAGCACTGGTGCATCATGCCAGACATGTAGCATGATGTAGCATCATGTCCCACAGTCATATTATCCTGACACCAGGCCGACCAGTCCAAACACTAAACTCTTGAGTGCCTATCAAGGCAGCTGTTAGTACCATATTACCAAGAATTTGGTATGACTTGGATGAGATTCAAACCTACAAACTCTTGTATCCGATGCAGATGCTCCAACCAATATGCCACCGGAGTGGATAGAAACAGATACATTACACATTACTGGAAAAGACCTGAAAGGACCAAAATTCACTCATAAAATTCACCCAACAGATGTTTATTAAAATGTGGACAGCCTTATACTGCAGTTTCACCAGGTGATGGCAAGATGTGGAATAAACCAATCTCATATTTACTTCACCTGATGACATGAAATTGCCACCATAATGCCTCTTGTCCCAAAATGACCCATTAGTTCTATCCAGATTTTAAATGAATATTTTTTACCAAAATGAAAGCAACATAATCCACAATCTCTTTGGTGTGATACCAAGATGTCCTACACTAAGGTTAAAAATATTTATATCAAGGATTTGGACAAGTGCTACTCTTGCCTAAAAATCCTGACCCTCAGACAAAACTTCCCCTATCCAACATCAGAGAACATAATTGAACTTATCTTTTCTTTTAATTCCAAAAGCTGTAACCAATTCTAACTCTCAGATAGGTCTTTTCTTATCCCTCAGATAGGACTTTCCTTATCCCACAGATAGGACTTCCCTTATCTCTCAGACAGGACTTCCCTTTTACCTCATATAGGACTTCCTTTATCCCTCTTATTCCTCAGACAGGACTTCCATTATCCCTCAGATAAGACTTCCCTTGTCCCTCAAATAGGACTTCCCTTGTCCCTCAGATAGGACTTCCCTTATCCCTCAGATAGGACTTCCCTTATTCCTCAGATAGGACTTCCCTTATTCCTCAGATAGGACTTATATTATTCTTTAGATAGTACATCTTTTATCCCTCAGATAGGACTTTCCTTATTCCTCAGATAGGACTTTCCTTATCCCTCATATAAGACTTCTTTTGTTCCTCAGACAGGACTTCCATTATCCCTCAGATAGGACTTCCCTTGTCCCTCAAATAGGACTTCCCTTGTCCCTCAGATAGGACTTTCCTTATCCCTCAGATAGGACTTATCTTATTCCTCAGATAGGACTTCCCTTACCCCTCAGATAGGACTTCCCTTGTCCCATATGACTGTATTTGCGTGTCCCTGTAGTTAACTCAACTGTAACCAATTTGGAGACTCAAATGAATTCCCCATGACCGATCAGGTGGCTTAGTGGTTACAGCATCTACCATGGATGCAAGAGGTCACAGGTGGGAAGCCTGGACGAATAACACCAAAGACTTGGAAAAATGGTACTAACAGTAACAGGTGCCATACTAGGTACTCGGCATTAAGAGTTTAGTGTTAGTCTGTTAGGCCTGGTGTATGGATAATGTGGTTGGGGGTATATAATGCCACGTCTGCAGCATGATGTCTAAGTGCTTCACATTACTATAAACTGCCACACTAAAGACATTGACTGATATTTTTTTAAAGCTATATTAAAAATCCTAATCACATTCACTGAATTCCCCAGACATATACCCTGCAGAGAATATTATGGATTATGACTAATCCATTAATTATAATGGACTCACCCATTAATTATTATGGACTCACCCATTATTTCCTTCAGAAGAAGCTGTGATCTATACGAACTCTCCAGGGCATGTGGTGGACAATACGGAAAGAGAACATTACGAGAGTAGTTTGAATCTGCATACATATCAGCCAAAATATTGTATGTAACCACTCGAAAACTATTGAAAAATAGAAAAGGTTGTGTAATTATGTATCTACTTATATATATATATATATATATATATATATATATATATATATATATATATATATATATATATATATATATAAACAGACAAAAATTATTTCAATAAATTACTTGTTCAGCTGGGTGAGTGTCTTGTGCATTTTCCTTTTTCATCATCAATTCTCCTCAGTTTACCCTGTCATGAATTCTTGTCATCCTGTGCTTTCCATGAAAATGGACTGAATTATGGACTTCATTGATGCAGTTACCAACATGATGCATACAAAAAAACTATAAACAATTCTGATATACTGGTATTAAATTTCTGTGGCAGAGAATACTTAATTGGTACAGTGAGTAGAGCTTATTAATTTTTTTCTGTCTCTTTAACTTTTCCAGTTGCAGATAGAGAGGATTAAAATAAAATGTGCATCCACTGCTTCCTGACATATCCAGAGTTAACAATTAACAAACTCTGCACACCACACATTACTGAGGTGTTACAACTGACCACAAGCAAAGAGTGTGACAACGGTAGACAAGAGGTCATGACTTTCAATGACTGACCACCCTGGACAGTAGTTCTACAAGGTAAGACACATCACCCTGATATTTTTCTTCTGAGTGGGTCTTACTGCCTAACTAACATTTCTGTGTGAGTTTTGATGTCGGCTAACAGTGTAACAAAAGTCAAATTTTCAGTAATATCACACACAACTGACAACCAATAATGACACTTTTCAACAAAGTAAAGTTATGTTTTTGTCAGATTTTACTTACCCTGATGACTTTTCTCTAATACATTCAAATTCTTACAAAGTAAATGGACCCGTTTTCAAAATTTCACTGGCCTACTTTTCAGTTGGCTGGAAAGTGATGATAGTCATAAATGCCAAATTTGGACAAAGTCAAAATATTATTCTTTAACAAAACCAATAAAAATATATTATGCCTATTGTTACTGTAAGCAATGTTTTGTTTTGTTCAAGAAACATATCTCCCATATGAACCTACTTTAACATACCGCGACTTTAGACGCAATGCAACAAATTCAAATGTATATCAACGTAACATTAAAATACATCCATTTGCTAGTGTCATATTTTGATTCCACCAGGATAAAAACAGCAAAGTAAATATATTAATTACACAAACATTAGTGGAAGAGTGTCGATATAGGATGCCAAGTGTGTAAAATATTCCTGAAACTCTGACTACTCATTCCATGTCAACCGCCATCGCCATCGGAACAGGCTTTGCAAGGCCATTATTTGGGTAGTAAGACATAGCACTTTAACAAAAACAACATTGCTGACCTCTAAAAGCTGACTGACTAAATTTTTGGTGTCAGTCATTTTAGGAGGTCTATTGTCTTTGACAATGAACAAGCAAAATCAATACATTCTCAGTAGCTATCATTACAAACTCATCGAAAAGAACAACTGGCAGCAAAACTTCACTGGCTTTAAGTACTGGCTTTAATGGAAAAAGGTCATATACTAGTGCATTACATACTGGCAGAACTGAAAAAAATAACTAGAGATTTGGTTAATTGGTAACAAATATATTATATATTTGAAAAATGTTAAGTTAAATAAATTATATTAATAAAAAAATTTTGGCTATACTAGTTTAAATGAGAAATGTACTTTTATTTTTACTAGATGGATATAATTCATTTAACTTAAATATAATTAACTAAATTAATGTAATTAATTACTGGTCATATAAATAATTTATCATTTTTCTGATATGTAATATGTTTATATCATTGTTAACTTAAATGAGACTTTATAACTACTGAATAATATGGCAATAAGTCCTGGGGGTGTGTGTCAGAGTCAGCAGTCAAGGGTGTTGGAGGTTAGTTGTCCTTAAGGGGTCAGTAGTCCTAGGAGGTCAATTGTCTTTTTGCCAGGAGGTCAATCATTCTATTTCTTCTGAGGTCAATAGTGCTGGTTGGTCAGTTGTCCTTTACCACTATTCATGACTGTGTCCAAACTCATATTTCAAGGTGCATGCATTTTTTGCCCTGAAGGATTATATAACAAATGCCATCCTACATATTTTTTAGAGGGAGTTTAATTTGTAATCACTATTATTTTTCTTTCCTAAGTATGTTCAAATTAATAAAACATTCTTCTTTCTATAAATATTGCTGATGAACATTGTTTATGGAGATATTCTTAGCTTACATGTATATTAAGATATAAATGAATCTATTTTTAAAATAGACAAAGACAAACAAAGGCTCAATTCATACCATGGGTAGAAGGAGAGTGAGAAGGCTGAGTGGTCACTGAAAATCAAAGGCTGGAAATTCCCAAGTTCTATGACTTAAAGAGTCCAGGAGACCTCATCTTGAAATTCTGCAGATAGCCTAGATTAAACAGTTTCAAAAGTTTTTACACGTTTAAAACTAATCATACTTAGGATTTCATTTCACAATTTCTGTTAACCCGATCCATTTTACCAAAGTTTTGTTTCTACTGCCAAATGCATTTTTGGTCAGAAAAAGAAAAAGCAATTTGGTTTTATTTTGCTTTCTAATATAAAAAGAAAACTTATTCTCATAATTATATAATATGATAGTTGGTGAAACATGATATTTTCCAGCTGGAATGTCAAAAGTAGGTACTACAGTTGGATACTGAATCTAGCCAGACCAGGTTGGTTGCCTGTTTTCTTGAGCTCCTATTCCTCTGGGATGGGGTGGGGTGAGGGAATGGGGTAGATTCGTCCAGGGTGCTCACCTTTACAGATATCACCTTTGTCTGTGTGTGTTCAAGTAAACAGGGGTATGTGGTGGAGAGACCAGGTGGAAATCAGGTGTTTCATAGGGAAATTGTGCATTCTTTGCAGATTTTGAGCATATCTTACTCAGAAACATGGGAACCTGGTGTACAGGGGACAAGCTAGACTTGAATTTTAGGAAGTGACTTCTCCTTCTGGACAGAACAGGGAGAAGTATATGCAAAGCATGGAATGCAACATATATATATATATATATATATATATATATATATATATATATATATATATATATATATATATATATATATATATATATATATATATATATAGTCTGTTCTCTAATTTGAATTATGCCCTGTTTTCCAGTATTCATATTTGCATTTAACATTGGATTTAAGCAATACTTTATTTTCTAGTAAAAAATTTCTTAATTATTTTGGCTATATTACTCTATTAGACAATAAGTGAAGCTGCATTTTAACAAAATTTAACTGAATAACTAGATTACATTATTGTAACTGCAAGATGGTAAAAATGCTTAATCAATTCCCCTTAATTGTTTTAAATACTTTTGTACTGGTCAGGGAACCATTCAAGAGAGGGGCCACTGTAATTGTATTTTGTCTTGAATAACATAATACCTAGGCAATGCTTTCTATGAATTGTATATTTTGCTGTATATATTTGCTCCAAGATTTATAAAACAGACAATCTATATATAAAGTGGTACTTTCCAGACAGAGCGATGTCCACCATTTTTCCCCTCTTACTGGTAAACTTAGTTTCAAACTAATTTAATGATGATATAGTTTATAAGAGGCAGTTTTTTTTTAAAACACAAATTGCTATCTACATACTATTGTTACACTTTTGAAACACAAGTTTGTATGTTTGAATGTTTTTATCATCAAAGGATCACATGCATAAATGGGGTAGTGATTGGAGCTTTAATTGCCAACGCTAAATATGGTTAAAGGTCAATCAGTTATGGAAGCACATGACTGTGAATGTGCAGGAGTTTGTTTGTTATCGTAATTGATATCAAAACAAGGCCTAGCTACTGATGGCTTGAAAAATAACTTTTTGCTAGAAAACAATAGGAGAATAAACCCGACAAAGGCACTGGGTATCTCAAAAGGTGTGATTAGTCCATGTACCTCTAAAAAAAATCACTGGGCAAGGTTGTTTTCACTTTCCTTAGTCACCCACTTCGCCTGGTAGTGTGACCCCTGGGTATGTATATTTGCAATTATACAATATGCTCATAATGTTCTACATATGCATCTTAATGTCATCAAATTCATGGTATTCCCTGAAAGGTTTCAAAACCCTGGTCATACAATGAAGATATAGCAAATGTTAAGTTTTGGTGCTAGGTTATTCTGCCTAAATAATGGCCTTTTGTAGCATGTTCCCAAGCTAAGTGACAGGAGTACTTGAGGTAACATTTTCTGAAATATTTCACATATGTGGCAGCCAATATCTTCCATAAATTTAAATCAGACTTACTTTGCTGTCTTTATCCTGATCTGACCAGAGCAAATGGATGCATTTTATATTCCATAGAGTTGGTTTGTATGCAATGGAAGCCAAGAATGCCAAAATTTGATTAGGTTGAAGAATGTTTCTTTAATGAAATGAATAAAAATATACTAAAATTAAATAAACACTTAGCTTTGTTTTGTTCAAGATGTCTTTACTTCTTTTAATCAATTTTTGCATTCTCTGTTTTTATTGAACTCAACTGACTGAAATGTAGGTCACTAGAATTTAAAAACATCCATTTGGTTGTGTGGGAATTTGAATTTATTTGAAAAAAAGACAGTAAGTAAAGTCCATCGAAATCCATGACTAACTTGTGGAAAAGCTTCACTATCTGCTGCAAAATGTGTAAGACATTCTTGAAAATCTGGATGTTTGTTCTGATATCAGTCAACATCAGAGCATGTTAAGGCCGTTATTTAGGTAGCAAGATGTAGCACAGAACAAAATTATCATGTGATACATCTTACATAGGATTACTCACACCGGAACTTTCAACCCCAGCATAACTGTCCAAATACTGAATATGGGTTGGAAAAAAATCTACATACTTGTGCAAGAGTCTCTACATTTACAAAACTTACATGCCTGGTTTTGTATACTGTTGCGTATAAAAATGTCGCTTTTCAAGTGGACATTCATCAGATCTTTCACTAACCACTGATGGTGAATCAAACTGGACTGAGCGGTCATCTCTAAGCAATCCATTTAGTTTTGGCATAACCAGTAGTTTCAAATGGCATCCAATATCATCTTTACTTGGAGTGTACACAAAAGTTCTTGCAACTTCTGTAACAACTTCTTTAGTTTTCTTTTTGGATACTGCCAACTCAATAACTTCAATTCTTGACCACACAAATTCCAAACTGGAAATATCAGTAAATTCATATTCCAACACAGGCACAATGGGAAATCCAACCATAATCAATTTTGGTAAAGTTACTGATTTTATCGTTGGTGGATTGCATTCTATAGTAAATTCGGTTCCACAAATGCGAAATACTGCACCTGTAATAAAAGCGTCTTGGACTGAAATGTCTCCACTAACTTGTTTAGATTTATGAAACACTTGTGGTTCAATGGGAATTTCATCAGCAGTCTCTACCTTTTTAGTTCTTTTTCTCCTGTCAGCTATGTCTTTAACTTTCGCCTCTATCCTATTTAAAGTTGTGGAAACATTATCATCCAGTTTCCGAGACGTCAGAAATGGGCGCAATTTACCTCCATAAACACTAAGATTAAAGGATATATGCATACGATCTTCATCTTTTGCATATCTCACATACAAATAACTCGCTGTTCTGTGAAATAATGGAGTAAATTTATTTTGAATTTTCAAAAATTTACGGACAACGAGCATTTTTTTCGATGTATATCCCAAAAGAATACACATGTGGCTGGTAAGCCTCTCTGTTTCCGGTACGTACAATTTGAAACCAGACATGTAATCAAACCAACCATTTTCACATCCCGGAAGAATATTTACTTTTTCTTATTCTCGAAAACTTTTAAAAACATCATCATATCTGAATGGCAAAAAATATAAAAAATAAGTAAAAAATAAAATAAACAAAACAAAACAAAACAAAAAACAAAAACAGAAGAAAAAACGAACATTATTTTTTGTGTCGTCAAATATGTGGTCATCATCACCGTCCTACTCAAGGTTTTCATTGGCATAGTAGTAATCATTGAATGGATAAAGTCAACCGGATTAGGTATCTTGTTCTTTGGATGAAAACTAATTTCCTTGGTCAGTTAAACAGGAAATGAGCATGTGTGTGTGTGTGTGTGTGTGTGTGTGTGTGTGTGTGTGTTTTAGATTTATGTGTGAGATTTAGATGTTTAAGGTAGCTTTAACAATTTTTCAGTCAAGCGAGGCAGCTGTTAGCATCAGTTTTGAAAATCTTTGGTATGACAGCCGGGGTTCGATCCCGCGATATCCTGCATCCAATGAGGACGCTGTGCCACTAGGCCACCGGAGCGATCGAAATGAGTATACCTCAACTGATGTTATACTTTGTAAGCTATGGAACATTTAGCATTGCCTTACATTTTAGAACGAAATACAAAAGTCACGATCATACTTTTGCTTTATAATATGTCATTTTTATTGATATCGATCAAGATACCTTGATTTTCTGAATTGGAAAACTTTAGCGAATACTTTGAAATGTATGAAGGATCTCAGAAATGTATATTGTGCGATACATATAGCTAAATCTTAAACATTGGTGTTTATAGTTGAATCTTAACCCTTTAGAAGACTCACTTCTAGGGATTAATCGTTGTCAGAACAGAACAACTTTGTATTTAGCGGCTGTTCATCTTGGATTTGAACTACCAATGCACCTTAAGAAAAGCAGCATCACTTAAAAGCAAGAGTTGTTTACCTCCCCATGCATGCGTCAGTTCTGAACGACAAAGGCTTCTGTTAAGATGCTTTTGCCTTGGGGTGGTGCTCCATTCTACACATACGTCAACATTTCACACCGATGTAAATGGTCGCTGAATATACAAATGCTCTGTTTGACAGGGATTAATACTAAAAACCAGAATATTCTTAACGAACCAATGTCCTGAATCAATAAAAGAGAGGCTTTCCTTATTGTTCGGATACAAAAATCAATCGAAATAAATTTTTTAATTAGTAGCGACCAGCCCAGTAATAAACCTGGAAAATAATTTGTTGTTTTAGAGCTGACTTGCAAAAAACCAGTGCTTATATATAGACCAACTAGCATCTAACTTGTTAAAAACTTCTTCAGTTCATTTTAAACAGTAATTGATAACACCAACTATTACTGCTAAATTTAACCATTTGAATCAACAAAGAACAAGCCTACACAAAACCAAAGCGAGTCTACCTTTCTTAGTCGGTAGATCTATATTAATCTTGCTATAGGCATATGTATGTATATCACGCATCTCTACGTGTTTATGCTTTGTGTATGAATTAATGTATATTGTAATGAACGTATGTGTTTATGTAGGAAGTGAAATTTATATCATAATCGGCCAGTTGAGTCATTTATTGAAAATATCTAATGTATGCTGGTAAATTTTTTGATATCTTTTGGATTGTATAGTTTACTTTCTTTTAGAATGCATCTCGTGTGTAAACAAAAATTGCTTGATGTTTAACTGGACAACCACTCCTGAATTAAGACTACTATTTTTAGGGATAAACGGGTAATCCCCACGCTCATATCCTACTCTTGTCAGCAACTTTCGACAGATCACACAGAGTAGGTTGCTTACTGTTATAACAAACATAAGATACACCAGTGTGTCCCCTAGGAGTGCAAGATAGAGAGTATCAAATCTCCTTAGTGTCAGATCTGGGGGTCAGATTGAGTAAAACAAACTTTGGTATCAAAGCTGGGGGTCAAATTAAAAATGTGGGGATCTCTGAAGCGCAAATCAGTCTATAGGAAGACACTGAATATATCAAGACATGACTGAGTCAAAGCGAATTATAAATCTCTTTTACCGTCTATATCACTTACTGATACATACATACATTCTTACATTTTGACCACGGGTACTCGACGCGAGCTTGATGTTAAACCTCCTCCCCCCATAATCTTAAGGAAAAAGCCATACAGAGTGACAGAAATAGGCCTATCATAGATTATTACCCTAACGACCCGTTATGACGTTGGACCTTCTCTGTCATACTATATATATGAGACTCTCTTATATAGTATGACAGGGATGGCCCAATGTCAGAACGGTCATGGAAATAATCTGAGGTATCTTTGTCACTCTCTATGACTTTTTCCTTAAGATTATTGGTTTTTATTTTTTTTTTTTTAAACATATGCTCGCGTAGAGTACCTGTGACTTTGACTAGCATATCTATGGAAGATATGAAAACAATTGAATATAGATTATGGAAATTTGTAGGTACAATATTTATATTTTTGAGCTTGTTTTAAAACTAGGAATTTAATGTTGTATTAGATGAGAGTAAAAAAAACTTCGTCGTACTTTGATGATTAAACGTCAGACTCCTGTGCCTGGACACAGAGAATGATAACAGAGATTACCCAAAAAGTTATAAGACTGTTAAACAACGCATAAACAACATAAACATGTACGTTAACTACATGTATTTTAAAATCCATTAGACCAACAAGTAGGTCTCTGCTGTTTTATGTCACACACACACACACACACACACACACACACACACACACACACACACACACACACACATACATACATACATACATACATACATACATACATACATACATATATATATATATATATATATATATATATATATATATATATATATATATATATATATATATATATATATATATATATATATATATATATATATATATATATATATATATATATATATATATATAAAGCAGAGACTTACTTGTTGGTCTAAAAATCCTTGAAAACATATCAAAATGTGTTTATTGGAAATTAAAAGAAACAAATTCCAATGTATATTTCTCCAATCCATGATAAGGCGGAAAAGGTATTTGACAGCATGTTTAGATCAACAAGGCTATATGAATCGGATGAAAATATTACAGTAAGATTTCAGCTACATTATTGGGACTCAGAAGTTGGTGCATATTAATTATACATGCCCGGCTTCAGAAATGTCAAATCTACAAGGTTATAAACAATCATCTTTATCTGCTCTTAAGAACCAGTTATATGGAACAATTAAAATACTTTGCAAACAAAGACTGACGTTTTTTGAATGTGTTGATAAACAGTGATATATTAAACAATGATATATTTCTGTAGTCTCTCTGTTGTACATAAATTGGGTAGATAACTAGATCCAGTTTTTGTACTTATTGAAAAATAAAAATTGAATATTTTTTGATGCAGAATAGAAGTGAGAGAAAAGGAGAAAACAAATAAAAGTTGGTAATGAAATCACTCCAATGCAAGTTATGCAAATTTGTAAAAACTGTTTACATCTGGCGTACATACTTTCACACAAAGAATAATTAGAAGTAGGAACCCGACAATTATGATAGGAGTAAGCAAAGTCAATATTTATTTTTCCGAACCTGTGACAAATTGGAAATTTAATTTTGTATCTGAGGAGAGCAAATAAAAGAGAGAAAAATGGCTAAGACGATAAAATTATGGTCATTGCTGGGATTGAGCCGACGACCAGGGAGTTATTAGCACGACGCTTTAACCAACTCAGCTTTTCGGTCAGTTGGAACACCAAACTAAAAATATAATCCATAAAATGGAGCTAACTTGTCGACACACCTTTACGCAGAGAATGATTAACATAGGCAATCAAAGAGTTTAAGGACGTATAAACAAGGTAAACGTGTACACAACTCTTGTAAAAACAACTAAAACTTTATGAACTGTATTTTGCAAATTTAAAAAAATATATATTCCAATGTCTAATTCTCCACTCAACACAATAAAGCAACGAGTCAGAAGAAATAGGTGGCACACACACACATACACACACACATACACACACACATACACACACATACTGTGACAAATTGGCGGCGTTCAAAACACACCAACCTCTTTCACTACGGTTCGTTGCTAGGGAATGACCTCCGTGGTGTAGTTTACCCAGTGTGGATAGATAGAAAGAAGAATGCAGATCACTGAACAAATATATTGAAGAAATAACAAAACGAGCCCCCTTTCAATGAACAAATATAAAATTTAATCAGTTTATCAACAGAATTTAAAATGAAAAGAAATCAATGACTTGGTTACAAAAGAAGGAAAATGGTACTAACATGTACTCAAATAAAAAAACAATACAAATTTCTTTAAATGTAAAATAACTTTCCACGTTAATATACTATCTTCATTGCCAATGAGATGTGACCTTTGAGTGCAACGATGAGAGACTTCATCACCTATTTTATGCGGACATCAAGACTTCCGTTCGTCCCTGCTCTGCCGATCTTTGTCTAGCTGTTTCGTCTTGGACTCTTGTCCGTCGAACTCTGACTTAACAATCGTCTCTGGACTTAGATTTCTGCGTAGAATTTGTTCTCGTCCTGTGATTGTTCAGAGATTTCTCATGTGAATCCAGGAAAGCTGTTTCCTTCAATAAATAAAATGTCTCGCAATAGACAATAGGTCACATTCCCAAGTATATCTATATTTTTACATTAATTCGGCTCAGAAACAAAAGGCATAAATTCTGACGCAGTAACTCATTGCTCCCTAGCTGTTATGTTTAAACCAACGGTCAATGCTTGTCCTGACCTTAATTCAGATCACGCTAGGGATGGTCAATTAAATTCAACTCAGCCGTATGAACCCGTATGTAACACCCACTCGACTTCTTACTCTACCAATCTAGCACTGTTAAGTTACATATGGCTTAGACCCTCAGATCTAACTATTCTAAAATAGTTTACTCGCTCAATTAAATATTACAAACTTGCATATAGATATACACTTAAGTGATCAATTAAATATTACAAACTAGTATATGGATATACATTTAATATTAGGTCACACTCATTTTAAACAGAATTAATCCGTAAAACTATGAAACATTACCCATCATTCCTTAAGCTTAATTAATTTAACTTCCTAATCACTCCTATGTATTAAAGATTCAATTACATGCAATCTTGTCAACTAATCTAATGAAATTTTAATTACATTTACTCTTGCCAATTCTCTAAATGAATTGATAATTAGAAAATCAAATAATAAAATGTCATGACTAGCATTTCACTAAAATCCTGCAAAATGAAATCATACATACATACATCATATCAACAATACATTTGAAAAATAGATCAACAAATGAAGTAACATATTAAAATCGGGAAACTAAGATTGCGTACCTTTTGCCGTTTCTTTATTCGTTTCCACGAACCTCACGTATAGTCCGTCTCCTAACTGAGACAACTATCTGGCCCCTTACTCTATAATGAAAATGTACTTTTTACGAATTTAGAATGTAGAGTTTGCCTACTCGCTGAGACAAACCTCCCGCTTTACTGCCAAATCACGAGATAACGTCTTTCACGCTCTTCCCGGAATCGTTTAACTTTTCTCGCGAAAAATTAAAGACTGCTGAATTTTCCTAAAGTAAAACCTTTAATTTATTACAGAGTAACGCCCATAAATCCATATTAACCAATCGGAATAGACTGTATCCTAAACCTGTTCCGTAGAATTTTTGGATTGACAAGACAACTAAACAACTAATCATGCCGTAATTAACATTACTTTGAACAATCGTCTATAGCCAGCTCCCGCCCTTTAACCCGTCGATTTTGGGAAAGGGTTTTATGTCATTCTCTTGTACCATAGCATCAGACTCGGTCATGTTACGTCGGCCAGAACGAATTCCCTTTTGACGTTCAGAGATGAAATAAAAATAATCATCAAACTATCTCTAGCCCTTTCTACTTAAATTGAGTTGACTTTGATGCACTTCCTTTTACCAAAGCTTCTAAGAGTTTTCAAAATTCGACACACACACATACACACAGTCAGAAATGGTAAATGATTATTTTCCCCCATTTGTGTTGGAGATGGAAAGAAAGAGGGAAAATATTTCACTCTGGCTTCATTTAATCATTTAAGTGACGGTGTCAGTCTAACAGTGTAGACGTTACATCGCTAATATTTGTACTGGGATCAACTGAATAAAAAGGAAGACTATAATCTAATTCTGCGCATAGCAATTATTTATTAAAATTAAGCAACACTACACTAGATAGAAAATAAATATCAGACACAAAACATTTAAAATATATAACAAAATTTTATATTTAATGAGAGATACCAAAAGTCTCACAGTTCTATAATTGATGTATTTTAATATTAAAGACAAATTAATTGCCAGTAGTGAAGAAAATGGTTAAGAATAAACGCTAATGTCAATTATTTTTTTCAATTAAAGCGTATATTAAATCTTTGTTCTAAAATTAGAAGAGTATAACATGTAATTATAAGGGTATTTTATTTCTTTAATAAGTTTTTGAATGAAAATGCTAGCAAACCATTTCTACAAAAACTGAACTTGATATTATAAACTGACACATATTCTAAAACAAATTAAAGAATCAGAGACACACAATATTTAAAAATTATTTTTAATAATATAATAATAATAATAATAATAATAATAATAATAATAATAATAATAATAATAATAATAATAATAAAAATAATGATCAACATTATCATCATCACAAAAAGGTAAAAAACGTAGATGAAATATATAAAAAGGTATATTCCAATGTCTATTCAAGACTTAAAGATAAGGCGGAAAATGTAATTTGAAACATGTTTAACTCTATATATAAATGAAAAGCACTTGTTCTGGATTAGTGAATTTTAAAATTTTAAAAATAAGTTATGCTTGCTAGACTCTGTACATGGTGGCCATTGTAACTGGTAGCGGAAGAACCCTAAAAAACGCTTTAGACCACTATACATGGTGGCCATTGTAACTTGTAGCGGAAGAACCCTGAAAAATTCATGGGGAAAAACAACCGACTCACAAAAAGCTTCTTAGCAAGTTTCCTCTCAAAATCAAGCAGAGACGAGATAGCAGTGATCCGAAAAAGATGAACGCTTTAGACCACTACGCTAGACTTCAAAATAATTCTCATTACAAAAGGTTACGGTAGTAAACAATGTCAGTATATGTGAGCTTGTAGCTTTACTTACGTGGTAATCTCTCTCTCTCTCTCTCTCTCTCTCTCTCTCTCTCTCTCTCTCTCTCTCTCTCTCTCTCTCTCTCTCTCTCTCTCTCTCTATATATATATATATATATATATATATATATATATATACACACACACACACACACACACACACATCGTTACAAAGAAAATGATTAGCGAAGGCAATGTAACGTTTCAACGACTCATGCACATATTAGATTTGTACTAAACTGTCATAAAAGCTATGGAATCATTCGGAAAAGTGTTTATTGCAAATAAGAAGAAATATTATGCATTCTGTCTCTACACTACATGCTACATGCTACGGGGTAAAAAAGTATCAGAATAAAGTTAGAAGAGATACAATCAACGTAACCGAACAAGAAATTGTTATAAAAGTCATGAAAATAATCATAAATGTATTTATTGGCAACAAAAGAGGTATATTCCAATGTCTATTCAAGACTTCAAGATAAGGCGGAAAATGTAATTTGAAACATGTTTAACTCTACAAGGCTGAGTCAGATGAAAATATTGCAATAAGATTTCAGCAATACCGTTCAGTCGCAAAAGCTGGTATATATTAATTATATTTGCCCGCCTTAAAGAATGAAAAGCCTGGACGTCGGCATTTACTTATGTCGCGACACAAACAAGCGCTTAATACAATGACTGGGATGCGATTGTTGTTGTTGTTTATTGTTGGTTTTAATAAACCGGTGATGTTAAGCAAACTGTACCAATTTGCGAAAAGTCGTGCAATCATGACGATAAATATAAAAGAAATTATGTAGAGAAGCCAACAACAAACTAACATGCATATACCGTATAATATACCTTATATGCAAAGCCGATTAAAGTTTATTTTCAGCCACCTGTCCAGGATAACTGCGTTCGAAAATTCCCATGTCCCAACTTGCTTTCCACTTGTTGTATATTTATAATTCCTTTCCATGTTTTCATGAGATCTTTTGACCAGCGCTAAAGCAAGAGTTGGTAGATGTGCCCGGGTTGACGTTCCCAAGTTCTAGTCAGTTTGCTGAACTGTTCTTTAGAATTTATAAATTAATTTAAATATACTTGTTGGATTAAAATCCGAGTGAGAAGGTTATGGGATCTTATTCAACTAATTTGGCAAGGGACAGCTTGTTACTTTGGCCCCTTGGCAAATTTCTTAACTTGAGGCTATATTGTGCCTTTTTGAGCTATTATTCTGCAATTATTGAAGATACCGATATATTTCTGAATGTGGTTGTTCCGGCTTCTGTTGGTTTTGTAAACGGCGTGAATCCTGTTCTGCTTATTTATTCTCTCTTCCTGTTCAGCTTATTTATTCTCTGCACTATGTAGCGTCTGTAGTCAGTCCAATAATCGGATAGGAAGCAGAACTAGCCACTTAGAGCCATAGACACGTTAAATCAAGACTATTAGAATATCTCCAAATCGGCATGAATGACCGCCTTTTTAAAGAGCATCAAGCTATTAACTACACAATGTTTTTCAAACTTATAACCCAGAGAAAGAGCTTCTCGTCTCAAAAACGGCAATTGGACATGAAACATGCATATACAAATTTGGGAGTGGATAGAATCAACATTTTATTCTAGGAATCGTCACTGACTTGTCGGGTCAAATTTACGATATCACTTCGTGTAGCTTTATTATTCCTATCCAAAAACTTGGACTTTATGATTTAACTTATGTAGTGTTATTTTCATGAATTTTTATATTAGTCAGGTCTAAGCAACATTAAATTTGTGCAAATAAATTTTAAAAACAAAAAAAACATTATACAAAACCACGTAATACTGAGAATTAATGACACAGACTTTGCTTCGTTTGGTCTGTTTTAATTTGGTCACTTAATTCAATCTGATTGTACAAATTAGACTTATCTATAACCATCTAATTATTATTATTATTAAGAGAATGATATATCATTAATTTAAGCACGGTCCTAAGGAAAATTACTCAATACATTATATTACGAGATTGATTTACTTAATTATTTTCTATGTTACGCGAATTTAGGGACTATAATTACTACAAACACATTCTAGCGCTGAACAAGTTAATCAATAATTCAGTCTAGGTCTGGATTCGATCCTGGGTCCTCTTAGGCTAGATATAGCAACTTTCGCCAGTCTGTATCTTTTGTCTATTAGTTGGGAACAAAACGCAAATGTACGCATGGAAATCAAGTATTCAGTACGCCCCGAAGATACAAGTGGGTGACTAAAAATAAATAAAAACATCTCCAGGTTGTGGGATCTTTCTCGGATAATTAATGGCAGGGGACAGTTTCGTCATGTTCTCCCTGCTAAATATTTTAAAGTTCTGATGCGACTTGTTGAGCTGTTATTATGTAACAATTAAAGACATGGAAATATTTCTGAATTTGGTCTTTCAGGTTTGTGTTGTTCTTTAAATATACGTGAGGTATGTTCACCTCATGTAGTCAGTGCACAGTCTGTAGCGGCTGTAGCCGAGTATATTCATTGCCAGGTTTTGTTTTTCTAGTAAGTATTATACTCCGAAAGGAAGCAGAGGCTGGTTATTGGAAAAGTACACTAGAAAAGAGCGTACAAGGTATTTAAACCGTGCTCGAACATATATCTTATAACGTGTATCGAAACCAATTTTGACTGGCAGATCGGTGGAAAAAGAAAATGAATGGATATGCATTCACGACATGAAGATTTACAATAGTTATACTTCCGATGCCGTCAGATATTGGAAATTTGATTTGATACTGTAGCAGAGTAAATAAATAAAGGAGAAGTCAATAGCTGAGAATGGAAAAGTATGATCACAGGAGGGATCGAACCCACGACATTCGCGGTATTAGCACGTCGCTCTAACCAACTGAGCTATGCGGCGACCCTGAAACAACGACTATCTACCATAAATCATAAGATTGAGTGAAGTCTGTTTACAGGTGGTATACATTCAATTACACAGAAAATGATTAGCAAAGACAATGTGAAGTTTCAAAAACACTTGAACATAGTATGTTTGTACTAGACTTATAAAAGCCATCGAATTATTTAGAAATAATATTATTGCAAATAAAATGAAATATTACACATTCTGTCTCTACACCACATGATATGAGGTAACAAGTATTAAAAAAATACTCAGAAGTGGTATAGGCAACCTAAAAGTATAAGTAACTGTTATTAAAGCCATGAAAAAAATTCAAAATGTATTTAAGGAAAACAAAAAAGGAACATTCCAATGTCTATTCAATACTTCGAGATAAGGCGGAAAATGTATTTGAACCATGCTAAACTTACAAGGCTCTGAATCACATGAAAATTTTGCTATATGAGCTATTATTGTGCAATAATTAAAGATATCGATATATTTCTGAATATGGTTGTTCCAGCTTGTGTTGGTTTTTAAAACGTTTGGAGGCCTGTTCAGCTGATTTAGTCACTTCACAGTATGTAGCAGCTTTAGTCAATGAAAAACCAATAATCCGATAGGAAGCGGAGCTAGCCACTTATGGTGTCACGGTACCAATAGTTTTTCCATAGACCGCAATGTTAATGTTTTGCGAAATAAATATATTTTCTATCCTACCTCAGTATGCATATCACACACTATCACAGATAAGAATGCTATGTTGCTAATTTGATAGCAACCAAAATAGGTACTCCATTGCATTTAAGAGGGATAAATCGGCTAGAACTAGATAGGGGTAAGAGTTAGCTAGTTACAACGGACACATTTTCAGTCATGTGTACCGCATTTTAAAAAAATCTTAAAAAATACAAAATATGATCTATATATGAATTAACATAATCTCGCATGTTGCCAAGAGGATCAACTTTTTTTAAAGCCTAATAGAAAGTACAACTCTTACATAATGCACCAATCACAGCTAGTTTTGTTGTTTATTTCTGAATGTAATGTTCCTTACACCTTAATCTCCGCCCACCTGGGGCTGTACAATTGGTACCGTTATACCCATAGCCAATCTTAACTTTTTCAATAACCTGTGATATAGCTTGGGACTGTACAAGTGACAAATGTACTTAGTCTCGCTTGTCAGATACAATTGTATGAGGTACCTTAGCTGTGTTTTATTTTAATGTGTATGTAATTGTCTTTGAACTTTTTCAGCTGCTGTTTTCATATCTGTGCTTTACTAACAAACCATATTTTTGGAATAAAATTATTTGTTTTAACTATGAGTTGTGTTTTTTTTTCCACATCAACACTTACTGAAATTTAGATGGGTGATATGGAATAAATCACATCATATCATATTATGTAATTATTAGGTCAAAGGTCAATGTACCGAACAGTTAATACCTTTTCTACTTCATTAAGTACAATTCACCTAAACTAAAGGACTTTATCTTTGTTTGGTAGATGCAGAACTTAACACCAGAGACAGGTGGACATGACCCAATCTTATTATAAAGTATAAGCAATCAACACTTTACACTGTCTGCAGATACATGAGGTCACTAACTTCCAGTCCTCATACAAAGTTCAACCTACCCATCCTCTTTGTAATGCAAATAGAAACATTCCCTCCTTAGTGTAGTGAATAAAATTAATGCAATAAGCCAATCTAGTATATTCACAACTTCTATGTGGTCATGCTGCATTGGGGGTGAAATTTGGGGAATAAAATATAGAAAAATGCCAAAGATAATAAGTAAAGTGAGTCGAATGGAGTTAAAACAGGAGGAAGGTGTGTATCTAAAAGAGAGATGTAACTTATAATAAAGTAATTAAAGGAGACAAAAGCAGCAATGAGGAAAATGAGAAGCAAAAGTTTCATGACCTTACCTTGGACAACTATATGGAGGCAGTGCCCCATAGGTCCAAGGACAGTCCGAAGGAACCTGTGATACAATATCACATGCAATGAAATTTCAAGTGAATTGGTGTTCATTCCCATCTAACACTTAAGGGTGAATAATTTAGAAAATATAGATGCATATAATATATATGTCTTTTATATAAGAAATTATCAGAAACTGCCTAAACTTATGCAGAAAAATACCTAAACCAAACAAAACATCACTTATCAGGTTATAAACTTGTAAACTTTACTGTAAGAAATTATTAAATTGCTTCTACTTATAGTTTCATCAAGAATGATGGCTAATATAGTACTTCACAAATCTTCTCTTTATTTGTATAACCAATCACTGACAATATGAGTTTTTATTTCTTGAAATGTTATGTCTGGTGTAAGGGAGATAATTGATTTATATACATAAGGTGTCGTAATTTTATTTCCTCCAATATATTATCTATGTAATATAGATGGCATTATTAACATATGTATTAACTTCGATGCAATTAAATTATCCCAAAACATACATTATTGACAAGTGGGAACCTAATATTCAGGCTTCTGTATGTAATAGAGTCCTTAAGAGTGGTGTAATATTGTTCTCTAAGGTGAGGCGGCTTGTTTGATTTCACATAGTTTATGTTGTCTACAATGCCAACATGTAGAGAACAGCCTTCCATAGACATGTAGATATGATCCCATGCCAATTTGGATTTTTGCGATGGGATGCAAAGCTTGAATAACAGTGATTGCTTGAATGGAAGGAATGGGCAATATGTGACTAATATGGGTACCACTCAATAATGTTGGACCTGTTGTTTTAATTTCCATAATTTATAATATTTCACAGGTAAAATAGTCAATATTTGGCCAAAATCTACTAGAATCTGTTTACATAACTTACTTCGTTGCATATTTGCCAATCTTGGAGCTGACAACACAAAAATAAAACCATCAGGCAATATGTCTGTCACATCAAAAGCCCTAATCCTAAGTCAACTTGTGCTATTTTCTTAAGATTTCTTACATTTTATTCTTAAAAGATTGCCAATATTTGACCAGAAATGTTCAGCATACGTTAGGTTTCCTACAACAAACTAGTACAGTTTATAAATGCTGCCAACTTGTATGCGTTTCTATGGATACACTGGGAGGCTGTTCTTCCCTTTAGGTATCACAGGACCAATTGTTTTTTCACAGATCGCAATGTTAATGTTTAGCGAAATAAATCTACTTTCTATCCTACCTCAGCAAGAATGTCACACACTGTCACAGAAAACAATGCTAGATTGTTAATTTGATATCAACCAAAATAGATACTCCATTGCATTTAAGAGAGATAACTCGGCTGGAACTAGACAGTGGTAAGAGTTAGCTAGTTATACCGGTCACATTTTCAGTCATGTGTACCACATTTAAAAAAAAAATCTTAAAAAATACAAAATATGATCTTTATATGAATTAACATAATCTCACATTTTGCCAAGAGGATCAACTTTTTTAAAAGCCTAACAGAAAGTACAACTCTTACATAATGCACCAATCACAGCTAGGTTTGTTATTTATTTCTGAATGCAATGTTTCCTACACCCTAAGCTCCGCCCACCTGGGGTTGTACAATTGGTACCGTCATACCTTATAGCAATAGACTTGTTGGTTAAAGACTATTAGAACATCTTAAATTTATTTGTTTTATCTAAGAGTTGTGAGTCCAATAGCTGAGAATGGAAACGCATGGCCACAGGAAGATCGAACCCACGACCTTCGCGTTATTAGCACGATGCTCTAACCAACTGAGATATGCGGCCACCGTGAAACAACTCCTTTCTAAAATAAATGATACTATTGAATGATGTCTGTTTACATGTGGTATACATTCAATTACACAGAAAATGATTAACGGACACAATATAAACTTTCAACGACCCTTAAATATAGATAAAATTGTGTTAGACTGTTATAAAAGTCATGGAATCATTTGGGAATATTATTGGATATAAGAAGAAAATTTTGTACATTCTGTCTCTACACCACATGCTAAGGGCTTACAAGTATCAGAAAGGAGTTAGAAGAGGCATAGGCAACGTGAACGTATAAGTATCTGTAATAAAAGTCTTGAAAATAATTCAAAATGTTTTTAGTGAAAACAAAAAAGTCCAAAGTCTATTCAATACTTTGTGATAAGGCGAAAAATGTATTTGAACCATGTTAAACTTACAATGGTCTGAGTCACATGAAAATATTGCTTTTTGAGCTATTATTGGGCAATAATTAAAGATATTGATATATTTCTGAATATGGTTGTTCCGGCTTGTGTTGGTTTATAAAACGTTGGGAGGCCTTGTTCACTGATTTAGTCACAGCACAGTATGTAGCGGCTGTAGCCAGCGAAAAATCAATAATCGAATAGGAAGCAGAGCTAGGCACCTATAGGAATAGATACGTTAGTTCAAGACTATTATAATATCTCAAAATTGCCCTGAATGAGTGCGTTTTGAACTATATCAAGCTATTAATTACACAATGTTTTTTTTTCAAACTTATCACCCAGGGAAAGAGCTTATCTTCTCAAAGAATGGCAATCGGACATGAAAAATGTATGTATACTTTTGCAGGTGGATTGAATTAACATTTTATTCTAGAATTGCCACTGACTTGTCGGATCAAATGGATGATTTTATTTTTCGTGTAACTTTTTTGATCGTATCCAAAAATTTGGACTTTATGATCTCACTTATGTATTTTTATTTTGATAAATTTTTATATTAGATAGGTCTGTGCAACATTAACTTTGTGCGAAAATCCTGTTCTTAATTGCCATTATACAAAGGCATGTAATACTGCTAATGAATCAGACATTGCTTCGTATGGCCTGTTTTGATTTGTTCGCTTAGCCCCATCTGCATGTATAAATTAGAGTTATCTATAGGCAGCTTTAATTATTATTAAAAGAATGATACATAATTACTTTAAGCGTGGACCTAAGGAGACTTACTCAAGACATTATATTACGAGGTTGAATAATTTATTTATTTCCTATGGGAGGCAAAGCTGGGGACCTTAGTTATTACAAACACACCATAGCGCTGAACAAGCAAATCAATAATTCATTCTATGTCTGGATTCTATCCTGGGTCCACTAAGGCTAGATAAGGCAACTATCACCTGCAGGTATCTTCTGCTTATTACTTGGGATACAAAATGCAATTGAACGCGTGGAAATCAGGTGTTCCATTCGACCTGATGTTACAATTGAGTGACTAAAGGTAAATAAAAAAGCTGCAGGTTGTTGGATCTTTCTCGAATAATTTTTGGCAGGGGACAGTTCCGTCACGTGGTCAGTGGTAAATGTCTTGACTTAAAGTTCTGATGCGACCAATTTAGAAATTTTGGTGTAACAAATGAACTTATGGAAATATTTCTGAATTTTGCATTTCATGCTTCTGTTGTTCTTTAAATATACGTGAGGCATGTTCACCTCATGTACTCACTTCACAGTAAGTAGCGGCTGTAGCTTAGTGTATTCATTGCCAGGTTTTAAACGTTTTTCTAGTAAATATTGTGTTCCGAAAGGAAGCCGATGCTGGTTATTGGAGAAGCACACTAGAAAAGAGCGTACAGGTTATTTATACATTGCTTGAACTTATTCCTTTATATCGTGCATCGTAACCCATTTTGACTAGCAGATCGGTGGAATAAGGAAATGAATGGAGATGAATATTTACAATATTTATACTTCTGATGCCGTCACAATTTGGAAATTTGATTTTACGCTCTAACCAACGTAGCTAAGCGGCTACACTGATACAGCCACTTTCTAACATATATCATAAAATTGAATGAAGTCTGTTGACATATGGCATACAAACCTTTACACAGAAAATGATTAGCGGAGACAATGTAAGTATTTAACACCCCTTAAACATATTAGACTTGTACTAGACTCTTAAAAATGAAATGTTTTTATTTCAAATAAAAAGCATTATTGCTCATTCTGGCAATACACAACACGCTACGGGATAAAAAAAAAGTATCAGAAAATAGATAGAAGAGGAATAGGCAACGTAAACGTATAAGTAACTGTTTTAATAGCCAATAAACTATTTCAAAATGTATTTAATGTAAACAAAAATGGTGCATTCCAATGACATTTTGATACTTCAAGTTACAGAGAAAAAATTATTTGAACCATGTTAAACTTACAAGGCTCTGAGTCACATGAAAATATTGCTATTTGAGCTATTATTGTGTAATAATTAAAGATATCGATATTTTTCTGAATGTGGTTGTTCCGGCTTGTGTTGGTTTTGAAAACGTTTGGAGGCTTGTTCAGCTGATTTAGTGACCGCACAGTACGTAGCGAATGTAGTCAGTGTAGAGTCCAATAATCGGCTAAAATGCAGTGCTACCAACTTATAGCAAAATAATAGTTGGTTCTAGACTATTAAAATAGCTCAAAATTGCCCTGAATAGCAGCGTTTTGATCTACACCAAGTTGTTAGTTACACAATGTTTTTCATGCGTATCACACAGGGAAAGAGGTTGTCTTCTCAAAAAATGGCAAACGGACATGAAACATGAATGTATAAATTTGGGGGGGGGTGATTGAATCAACATTTTTTTTTTTAGGAATTGCCACTGACTTGTCAGATCAAGTGAATGATTTTCTTTCTTCGTGTAGCTTTATTGTTCGTATCGAATTTTTGGACTAAATGATTTCAATTATGTATTTTTTATGTATTTGTATATTAGACAGGTCTATTCAACATTAAATTTGATTTGATACCGTAGCAAAGAAAGTAAATAAAAGTGAGGCCAACAGGTGAGAATATTTCTGAATTTGGTCTTTCATGCTTGTGTTGTTCTGTAAATATACGTGAGCCATGTTCACCTCATGTGGTCACTTCACAGTAAGTACCGGCTGTAGCTTAGTGTATTCATTGCTAGGTTTTAAATGTTTTTCTAGTAAATATTGTGCTCCGAAAGGAAGCCGTTGATGGTTATTGGAGAAGCACACTATAAAAGAGCGTAGAAGCTATGTATACATTGCTTGAACATATACCTTATAACGAGCATCGTAACCCATTTTGACTAGCAGATCGGTGGAATAAGAACATGAATGGATATGCATTCACGAGATGAATATTTAAAATATTTATACTTCTGACGCCGTCAGATATTGGACATTTGATTTGATAGTGCAGCAGAGTAAGTAAATGAAAGTGAGGCCAATAGGTGAGAATGGAAAAGAATGGCCACAGGGGGGATCGAACCCACGACCTTCGCGTTATTAGCACGACGCTCTAACCAACTGAGCTATGCGGCCACGCTGATACAACGACTTTCTAACATAAATCATAAGATTCAGTGAAGTCTGTTTACATGTGGCTTACCAACCTTTACACAGAAAATGATTAGCGGAGACAATATATAGTTTCATCGACCCTTAAACATTTTAGACTTGTACTAGACTGTCATAAAAACCATGGAATTATTTAGAAATGTTATTATTGCAAATAAGAAGAAATATTGCACATTCTCTCAATACACAAAAAGCTACCGGGTAAAGCGTATCAGAAAATAGTAATATGAGGTATAGGCAACGTAAAAGTATAAGAAACTGTTATAATAGCCATTGAAATAGTTCAAAATGTATTTATTGAAAAGAAATAAGTCCAATGTCTATTCAATACTTCGAGATAGGGCGGAAAATGTATCTGAACCATTTGAAAACTCTGGGAGGCCTGTTCAGCTGATTTAGTCACCTCACAGTAAGTAGCGGCTAAAGTCACTGAAAAACCAAAAATCGGCTAGAAGGCAGTGCTACCCACTTATAGCAAGAGAATAGTTGGTTCTAGACTACTATAATATCAAAAAATTGCCCTAAATGAGTGCGTTTTGAACTACATCAAGCCATTAATTACACAATGTTTTTCAAACTTATCACCCAGGGAAAGAGCTTGTCGTCTCAAAGAATGGCAATTGGACATGAAAAATGTATGTATAAATTTAAGGGTTGATTGAATCAACATTGTTTTAGGAATTGCCACTGACTTGTCAGATCAAGTGAATGATTTTCTTTTTTCGTGTAGCTTCATTGTTCGTAACACAATTTTGGACTTTATGATCTCACTCATGTATTTTTATTTTGATGTATTTTTATATTAGACAGGTATCTGCAACATTAAATTTGTGAGAAAGCCTGTTCTTAAACGCCATTATACAAAGACGCTCAAATACTGCTAAGTAATCACACAAACTTTGCTTCCTTTGGCCTGTTTTGATTTAGTCGCTTAGCCCCATCTGCATGTATAGGTTAGTGTTATCTATTATATATATCCATCTTTAATTATTAATATTAAGAGAATGATATATCAATGATTTAAATAAGGACCTAAGGAGACTTACACAAAACATTATATTACGAGGTTGATTAATTTATTTATCTCCTAGGGGATGCGAAGCAAGGGACCTTAATTTTTACAAACTCACTCTAGTGCCGAACAAGCAAATCATTAATTCATTATGTGTCTTGACTCGATCCTGGGTCCTCTTAGGCTAGATATGGTAGCTATTGTCTGCATGTATCTTGTTCTTATTACTTGGATACAAACTGAAATGTACTCATGGAAATCAAGTGTTCCGTTCGCCCTGATATTAGGGTTGGGTGAAAAAAGGTAAATGAAAAAAGCCCAAGATTGTGGGATCTTTCTTGAATAATTTTTGGTAGGAGACAGTTCTGTCACCTGGTCCGTGGTAAATGTCTTGATGTGACTTGTTGATCTATTTTTATGTAAATAATGAACTTATGGAAATATTTCCGAATTTGGTCTTTCATACTTGTGTTGTTCTTTAAATAGTGAGGAATGTTCACCTCATGTGGTCACTTCACAGTTAGTACCGGCTGTAGCTTAGTGTATTCATTGCCAGGTTTTAAATGTTTTTCTAGTAAATATTGTGCTCCGAAAGGAAGCCGTTGATGGTTATTGGAGAAGCTCACTAGAAAAGAGCGTAGAAGCAATGTATACATTGCTTGAACATATACCATAAACGAGCATCATAACCCATTTTGACTAGCAGATCGGTGGAATAAGAAAATGAATGGATATGCATTCACGAGATGAATATTTATACTTCTGACGCCGTCAGATATTGGAAATTTGATTTGATACTGTAGCAGAGTAAGTAAATGAAAGTGAGGCCAATAGGTGAGAATGGAAAAGAATGGCCACAGGGGGGATCGAACCCACGACCTTCGCGTTATTAGCACGACGCTCTAACCAACTGAGCTATGCGGCCACGCTGATACATCGACTTTCTAACATAAATCATAAGATTCAGTGAAGGCTGTTTACATGTGGCATACCTACCTTTACACAGAAAATGATTAGCGGAGACAATATATAGTTTCATCGACCCTTAAACATTTTAGACTTGTAATAGACTGTCATAAAAACCATGGAATTATTTAGAAATGTTATTATTGCAAATAAGAAGAAATATTGCACATTCACTCAATACACAAAAAGCTACGGGTAAAGAAAAAAAGCTACGGGTAAAGCGTATCAGAAAATAGTAATAAGAGGTATAGGCAACGTAAAAGTATAAGAAACTGTTATAATAGCCATTGAAATAGTTCAAAATGTATTTGTTGAAAAGAAAAAAGTCCAATGTCTATTCAATACTTCGAGATAAGGCGGAAAATGTATCTGAACCATTTGAAAACGCTGGGAGGCCTGTTCAGCTGATTTAGTCACCTCACAGTATGTAGCGGCTGTAGTCACTAAAAAACCAAAAATCGGCTGGAAGGCAGTGCTATCCAGTTATAGCAACATAATAGTTGGTTCTAGACTATTATAATATCTCAAAACTATCCTGAATGAGTGCGTTTTGAACTACATCAAGCTATTAATTAGACAATGTTTTTCAAACTGATCACCCAGGGAAAGAGTTTGTCTTCTCAAAGAATGGCAATCGGACATGAAAAATGTATGTTTAAATTTGGGGGTTGATTGAATCAGCATTGGTTTTGGAATTGCCACTGACTTGTCAGATCAAGTGAATGGTTTAACTATTTCATGTAGCTTTATTGTCCGTATACACAATTTTAGACTTTATGATCTCACTCATATATTTTTATTTTGATGTATTTTTATATTAGACAGGTCTATGAAAGATTAAATTTGTGCGAAAGACTGTTGTTAAACGCCATTATACAAAGCCGCTCAAATACTGTTAAGTAATCACACAGACTTCGCTCCCTTTGGCCTGATTTGATTTGGTCGCTTAGCCCCATCTGCATGTATAAATTAGTGTTATCTCTTAAATAACCATCTATAGTTATTAATATTAAGAGAATGATGTATCGTTGCTTTAAATACGGACCTAAGAAGAATGACACAAGACATTATATTACGAGGTTGAATAATTTATTTATTTCCTATGGGAGGCGAAGCTAGGGACCTTAATTATTACAAACTAACTCTAGTGCTGAACAATCAAATCAATAATTCACTATGTCTGGATTCGATCCTGGGTCCTTTTAGGCTAGATATGGCAACTATCGCCTGCATGTATCTTCTGCCTATAACTTGGGATACAAAACGCAAATGTACGCTTGGAAATCAAGTCTTCCGTTCGCCCTGATGTTAGGGGACAGTTCCGTCAAGTGGTCCGTGGTAAATGTCTTGATGTGACTTGTTGATCTATTTTTATGTAAGTAATGAACTTATGGAAATATTTCTGAATTTGGTCTTTCATGCTTGTGTTGTTCTTTAAATATACGTGAGGCATGTTCACCTCATGTGGTCACTTCACAGTAAGTACCGGCTGTAGCTTAGTGTATTCATTGCCAGGTTTTAAATGTTTTTCTAGTAAATATTGTGCTCCGAAAGGAAGCCGTTGATGGTTATTGGAGAAGCACACTAGAAAAGAGCGTAGAAGCTATGTATACATTGCTTGAACATATACCTTATAACGAGCATCATAACCCATTTTGACTAGCAGATCGGTGGAATAAGAAAATGAATGGATATGCATTCACGAGATGAATATTTAAAATATTTATACTTCTGACGCCGTCAGATATTGGAAATTTGATTTGATACTGTAGCAGAGTAAGTAAATAAAAGTGAGGCCAATAGGCCAGAAAGGAAAAGAATAGCCACAGGGGGGATCGAACCCACGACCTTCGCGTTATTAGCACGACGCCTTAACCAACTGAGCTATGCGACAACGCTGATACAACGACTTTCTAACATAAATCATAAGATTCAGTGAAGTCTGTTTACATGCGGCATACATACCTTTACGCAGAAAATGATTAGCGGAGACAATATATAGCTTCATCGACCCTTAAACATTTTAGACTTGTACTAGGCTGTCATAAAAACATGGAATTATTTAGAAATGTTATTATTGCAAATAAGAAGAAATATTGCACATTCTGTCAATACACAAGAAGCTATCGGGTAAAGCGTATCAGAAAATAAAAATAAGAGGTATAGGCAACGTAAAAGTATAAGAAACTGTTATAATAACCATTGAAATAGTTCAAAATGTATTTATTGAAAAGAAAAAAGTCCAATGTCTATTCAATACTTCGAGATAGGGCGGAAAATGTATCTGAACCATTTAAAAACGCTGGTTGGCATGTTCAGATGATTTTGTCACCTCACAGTAAGTAGCGGCTGTAGTCACTGAAAAACCAAAAATCGGCTAGAAGGCAGTGCTATCCAGTTATAGCAACATAATAGTTGGTTCTAGACTATTATAATATCTCAAAATTTCCCTGAATGAGTGCGTTTTGAACTACATCAATCTATTAATTACACAATGTTTTTCAAACTTATCACCCAGGGATAGAGCTTGTCTTCTCAAAGAATGGCAATTGGACATGAAAAATGTATGCATAAATTTGGGGGTTGATTGAATCAACATTGTTTTTGGAATTGCCATTGACTTGTCAGATCAAGTGAATGATTTTCCTTTTTCATGTAGCCTTATTGTCCGTATACACAATTTTAGACTCTATGATCTCACTGATGTATTTTTATTTTGATGTATGTTTATATTAGACAGGTCTATGAAAGACTAAATTTGTGCGAAAGACTGTTGTTAAACGCCATTATACAAAGCCGCTCAAATACTGTTAAGTAATCACACAGACTTTGCTCCCTTTGGCCTGTTTTGATTTAGTCGCTTAGCCCCATCTGCATGGATAAATTAGTGTTATCTCTTAAATAACCATCTTTAATTATTAATATTAAGAGAATGATGTATCATTGCTTTAAATACGGACCTAAGAAGAATGACACAAGACATTATATTACGAGGTTGAATAATTTATTTATTTCCTATGGGAGGCGAAGCTGGGGACCTTAATTATTACAAACTAACTCTAGTGCTGAAAAATCAAATCAATAATTCACTATATGTCTGGATTCTATCCTGGGTCCTCTTAGGCTAGATATGGCAACTATCGCCTGCATGTATCTTCTGCCTATAACTTGGGATACAAAACGCAAATGTACGCTTGGAAATCAAGTCTTCCGTTCGCCCTGATGTTAGGGGACAGTTCCGTCAAGTGGTCCGTGGTAAATGTCTTGATGTGACTTGTTGATCTATTTTTATGTGAGTAATGAACTTATGGAAATATTTCTGAATTTGGTCTTTCATGCTTGTGTTGTTCTGTAAATATATGTGATGCATGTTCACCTCATGTGGTCACTTCACAGTAAGAACCGGCTGTAGCTTAGTGTATTCATTGCTAGGTTTTAAATGTTTTTCTAGTAAATATTGTGCTCCGAAAGGAAGCCGTTGATGGTTATTGGAGAAGCACACTAGAAAAGAGCGTAGAAGCTATGTATACATTGCTTGAACATATACCTTATAACGAGCATCGTAACCCATTTTGACTAGCAGATCGGTGGAATAAGAACATGAATGGATATGCATTCACGAGATGAATATTTAAAATATTTATACTTCTGACGCCGTCAGATATTGGACATTTGATTTGATACTGTAGCCGAGTAAGTAAATAAAAGTGAGGCCAATAGATGAGAAAGGAAAAGAGTAGCCACAGGGGGGATCGAACCCACGACCTTCGCGTTATTAGCACGACGCTCTAAGCAACTGAGCTATGCGGCCACGCTGATACAACGACTTTCTAACATAAATCATAAGATTCAGTAAAGTCTGTTTACATGCGGCATACATACCTTTACACAGAAAATGATTAGCGGAGACAATATATAGTTTCATCGTCCCTTAAACATTTTAGACTTGTACTAAGCTGTCATAAAAACCATGGAATTATTTAGAAATCTTATTATTGCAAATAAGAAGAGACATTGTACATTCACTCAATACACAAAAAGCTACGGGTAAAGCGTATCAGAAAATAGTAATAAGAGGTATAGGCAACGTAAAAGTATAAGAAACTGTTATAATAGCCATTGAAATAGTTCAAAAAGTATTTATTGAAAAGAAAAAAAGTCCACTGTCTATTCAATACTTCGAGATAGGACGGAAAATGTATCTGAACCATTTGAAAACGCTGGGAGGCCTGTTCAGCTGATTTTGTCACCTCACAGTAAGTAGCGGCTGTAGTCAATGAAAAACCAAACATCTGCTAGAAGGCAGTGCTATCCAGTTATAGCTACATAATATTTCGTTTTAGACTATTATAATATCTCAAAATTTCCCTGAATGAGTGCGTTTTGAACTACATCAAGCTATTAATTACACAATGTTTTTCAAACTTATCACCCAGGGAAAGAGCTTGTCTTCTCAAAGAATGACATTCGGACATGAAAAATGTATGTATAAATTTGGGGGTTGATTGAATCAACATTGTTTTTGGAATTGGCATTGACTTGTCAGATCAAGTGAATGATTTTCCTTTTTCATGTAGCCTTATTGTCCGTATACACAATTTTAGACTCTATGATCTCACTGATGTATTTTTATTTTGATGTATGTTTATATTAGACAGGTCTATGAAAGATTAAATTTGTGCGAAAGACTGTTGTTAAACGCCATTATACAAAGACGCTCAAATACTGCTAAGTAATCACACAGACTTTGCTCCCTTTGGCCTGATTTGATTTGGTCGCTTAGCCCCATCTGCATGTATAAATTAGTGTTATCTCTTAAATAACCATCTTTAATTATTAATATTAAGAGAATGATATATCATTGCTGTAAATACGGACCTAAGAAGAATTACACAAGACAATATATTACGAGTTTGATTAATTTATTTATTTCCTATGGGAGGCGAAGCTGGGGACCTTAATTATTACAAACTAACTCTAGTGCTGAACAATCAAATCAATAATTCACTATATGTCTGGATTCTATCCTGGGTCCTATTAGGCTAGATATGGCAACTATCGCCTGCATGTATCTTCTGCCTATTACTTGGGATACAAAACGCAAATGTACGCTTGGAAATCAAGTCTTCCGTTCGCCCTGATGTTAGGGGATAGTTCCGTCAAGTGAACCGTGGTAAATGTCTTGATGTGACTTTTTGATCTATTTTTATGTAAGTAATGAACTTATGGAAATATTTCTGAATTTGGTCTTTCATGCTTGTGTTGTTCTGTGAGGCATGTTCACCTCATGTGGTCACTTCACAGTAAGTACCGGCTGTAGCTTAGTGTATTCATTGCTAGGTTTTAAATGTTTTTCTAGTAAATATTGTGCTCCGAAAGGAAGCCGTTGATGGTTATTGGAGAAGCACACTAGAAAAGAGCGTAGAAGCTATGTATACATTGCTTGAACATATACCTTATAACGAGCATCGTAACCCATTTTGACTAGCATTTCGGTGGAATAAGAAAATGAATGGATATGCATTCACGAGATGAATATTTAAAATATTTATACTTCTGACGCCGTCAGATATTGGACATTTGATTTGATACTGTAGCAGAGTAAGTAAAAAAAAAAGTGAGGCCAATAGATGAGAAAGGAAAAGAATAGCCACAGGGGGGATCGACCCCACGACCTTCGCGTTATTAGCACGACGCTCTAACCAACTGAGCTATGCGGCCACGCTGATACAACGACTTTCTAACATAAATCATAAGATTCAGTGAAGTCTGTTTACATACGGCATACATACCTTTACACAGAAAATGATTAGCGGAGACAATATATAGTTTCATCGACCCTTAAACATTTTAGACTTGTACTAGGCTGTCATAAAAACCATGGAATTATTTAGAAATCTTATTATTGCAAATAAGAAGAAATATTGCACATTCTCTCAATACACAAAAAGCTATCGGGTAAAGCGTATCAGAAAATAGTAGTAAGAGGTATAGGCAACGTAAAAGTATAAGAAACTGTTATAATAGCCATTGAAATAGTTCAAAATGTATTTATTGAAAAGAAAAAAGTCCAATGTCTATTCAATACTTCGAGATAGGACGGAAAATGTATCTGAACCATTTGAAAACGCTGGGAGGCCTGTTCAGCTGATTTAGTCACCTCTTAGTAAGTAGCGGCTGTAGTCACTGAAAAACCAAAAATATGCTAGAAGGCAGTGCTATCCAGTTATAGCAACATAATAGTTGGTTCTAGACTATTATAATATCTCAAAATTTCCCTGAATGAGTGCGTTTTGAACTACATCAAGCTATTAATTACACAATGTTTTTCAAACTTATCACCCAGGGAAAGAGCTTGTCTTCTCAAAGAATGGCAATCGGACATGAAAAATGTATGTATAAATTTAGGGGTTGATTGAATCAACATTGTTTTTGGAATTGCCATTGACTTGTCAGATCAAGTGAATGATTTTCCTTTTTCATGTAGCCTTATTGTCCGTATACACAATTTTAGACTCTATGATCTCACTGTTGTATTTTTATTTTGATGTATGTTTATATTAGACAGGTCTATGAAAGACTAAATTTGTGCGAAAGACTGTTGTTAAACGCCATTATACAAAGACGCTCAAATACTGCTCATTAATCACACAAACTTTGCTTCCTATGGCCTGTTTTGATTTAGTCGCTTAGCCCCATCTGCATGGATAAATTAGTGTTATCTCTTAAATAACCATCTTTAATTATTAATATTAAGAGAATGATATATCATTGCTTTAAATACGGACCTAAGAAGAATTACACAAGACATTATATTACGAGTTTGATTAATTAATTTATTTCCTATGGGAGGCGAAGCTAGGGACCTTAATTATTACAAACTAACTCTAGTGCTGAAAAATCAAATCAATAATTCATTATATGTCTGGATTCGATCCTGGGTCCTCTTAGGCTAGATATGGCAACTATCGCCTGCATGTATTTTCTGCCTATAACTTGGGATACAAAACGCAAATGTACGCTTGGAAATCAAGTCTTCCGTTCGCCCTGATGTTAGGGGACAGTTCCGTCAAGTGGTCCGTGGTAAATGTCTTGATGTGACTTGTTGATCTATTTTTATGTAAGTAATAAACTTATGGAAATATTTCTGAATTTGGTCTTTCATGCTTGTGTTGTTCTGTAAATATACGTGAGGCATGTTCACCTCATGTGGTCACTTCACAGTAAGTACCGGCTGTAGCTTAGTGTATTCATTGCTAGGTTTTAAATGTTTTTCTAGTAAATATTGTGCTCCGAAAGGAAGCGGTTGATGGTAATTGGAGAAGCACACTAGAAAAGAGCGTAGAAGCTATGTATACATTGCTTGAACATATACCTTATAACGAGCATCGTAACCCATTTTGACTAGCAGATCGGTGGAATAAGAAAATGAATGGATATGCATTCACGAGATGAATATTTAAAATATTTATACTTCTGACGCCGTCAGATATTGGACATTTGATTTGATACTGTAGCCGAGTAAGTAAATAAAAGTGAGGCCGATAGATGAGAAAGGAAAAGAATAGCCACAGGGGAGATCGAACCCATGACCTTCGCGTTATTAGCACGACGCTCTAACCAACTGAGCTATGCGGCCACGCTGATACAACGACTTTCTAACATAAATCATAAGATTCAGTGAAGTCTGTTTACATACGGCATACATACCTTTACACAGAAAATGATTAGCGTAGACAATATATAGTTTCATCGACCCTTAAACATTTTAGACTTGTACTAGGCTGTCATAAAACCATGGAATTATTTAGAAATGTTATTATTGCAAATAAGAAGAAATATTGCACATTCACTCAATACACAAGAAGCTATCGGGTAAAGCGTATCAGAAAATAGTAATAAGAGGTATAGGCAACGTAAAAGTATAAGAAACTGTTATAATAGCCATTGAAATAGTTCAAAATGTATTTATTGAAAAGAAAAAAGTTCAATGTCTATTCAATACTTCGAGATAGGGCGGAAAATGTATCTGAACCATTTGAAAACGCTGGGAGGTATGTTCAGCTGATTTAGTCACCTCACAGTAAGTAGCGGCTGTAGTCACTGAAAAACCAAAAATCAAAATTTCCCTGAATGAATGCGTTTTGAACTACATCAAGCTATTAATTACACAATGTTTTTCAAACTTATCACCCAGGGAAAGAGCTTGTCTTCTCAAAGAATGGCAATCGCACATGGAAAATGTATGTATAAATTTAATAGTTGACGGAATCAACATTGTTTTAGGAATTGCCACTGATGTGTCAGATCTAGTGAATGATTTTCTTTTTTCCTGTAGCTTTATTGTTTGTAGACACAATTGTGGACTTTATGATCCCACTCATGTATTTTTATTTTGATGTATTTTTATATTAAACAGGTCTATGCAACATTAAATTTGTGCGAAAGCCTGTTCTTAAAGGCCATTATACAGAGCCGCTCAAATAATGCTAATTAATCACACAGACTTTGCTTCCTTTGGCCTGTTTTGATTTGGTCGCTTAGCCCCATCTCCATGTATAAATTAGTGTTATCTCTTAAATAACCATCTTTTATTATTAATATTAAGAGAATGATATATCATTGCTTTAAATTCGGACCTAAGAAGAATGACACAAGACATTATATTACGAGTTTGATTAATTTATTTATTTCCTATGGGAGGCGAAGCTAGGGACCTTAATTATTACAAACTCACTCTAGTGCAGAACAAGCAAATCAATAATTCATTATATGTCTGGATTCGATCCTTGGTATTCTTAAGCTAGATATGGCAACTATTGCCTGCATGTATCTTCTGCCTATTACGTGGGATAGAAAACGCAAATGTACGCCTGGAAATCAAGTGTTCCGTTCGCCATGATGTTGGGGTTGGGTGAATATAGGTAAATGTAAAAGCGCGAGATTGTGAGATCTTTCTCGAATAATTTTTGGCAGGGGACAGTTCCGTCACGTGGTCCGTGGTAAATGTCTTAACTTAAGTTCTGATATGACTTGTTGATCTATCTTTAAATATGAAGTGAACTTATGGAAATATTTCTGAATTTGTTCTTTCATGCTTTTGTTGTTCTTTAAATATACCCGAGGCATATTCATCTCATGTAGTCACTTCAAAGTAAGTAGCCGCGGTTTTAAATGTTTTTCTAGTAAATATTGTGCTCCGAAAATGAGCCGTTGATATTTATTGGAGAAGCACACTAGAAAAGAGGGTACAAGCTATTTATACATTGTTTGATCATATATCTTATAACGTGCATCGTAACCCATTTTGACTAGCTTATAGCAGATCGGTGGAATAGGAACATGAATGGCTATGATTTCAAGAAATGAATATTTACAATATTTGTACTTCTGACGCTGTCAGATATTGGAAATTTGATTTGATTCTGTAGCAGAGTAAGTAAATAATAGAGAGACAAATATGTGAAAATGGAAAAGAATGGTCTCTAGGGGTATCGAACCCACGACATTCGCGTTATTAGCACGACGCTCTAACCAACTGAGCTATGCGGCCAGGTAGATACAACAACGATTTTCTAACATAAATCATAAGATTCGATGAAGTCTGTTTACCTGTCATACACAGAAAATGATTAGCGGAGACAATGGTAAAGTTTCATCTACCCTTAAACATTTTAGACTTGTACTAGACTGTTATAAAAGCCATGGAATCATTTAGAAATTTTATTATTGCAAATAAGGAATAAGAAGAAATATTGCAAATTCTGTCAACACACATAAATGAGAATGGAAAACGTATTGCCATGGGGGATCGAACCCACGACCATCGCGTTATTAGCACGACGCTTTTTTTATTCTTTTTTTTAAAAACAACGTTCTTTACAAGATGTAGGTTAAAAGTATACACACAAGTATATTACAAAACATTAAGGTTAAAAGTCTACAGTCAGTATGTACATAGTATAATGTGGTACTATATTACAAGACATTAGGTTTACATAGTGAGATACATTTTTTTTTCCTCTTTTACTCTTATTAGCGGATTGTCTTGTACAAAATATTTTATAAACAAAGTCCGATATTTATAAACAACGTAAATATATACGTAACTGTTATAAAAGTCATGAAAATATTTTAAAATGTATTTAATGAAAACTAAAAATGTACATTCTTACGTCTATTCAGTACCTCAAGATAAGGTGGAATATGTATTTGAAACATGTTTGAGTCATTAAAAATTTTATAATAAGATTTTAGCAATACCCATCAGACGCATAAGCTGGTATATATTAATTTTACCTGCCCGCCTTAAATAATGGGTAGCCCGGAATTTAATTCTGTCACGAAACAAACTTAATATTATATCTATGATTGTTGTTGTTTATTGTTGTGTTGCACAACATTTTGTCAGCGCAAGACAGACTATACTTAGCGGCCAACATGACTGGTTGAGTAAGGTCCGGTTAAATTCCAGAAAGAACCAACGACCCATAGGAAGCTACTGGCAAGTATTCTTTCGAACACAAGCAGACAGGTGAGACGGCAGTAATCCGAAATGGTGAATGCTTTAAACCACTCGGTTAGACTTCAAAATAAGGCAGAAAAGGCCTTTGAGAAAGAAAAAAGTTTTTGACAAACAATATCATGGTTCAAAAGAAATTTTTATGACAATATTTCATCAATATCATTCAGACTCAAAAGTCTGTTTCCAGGAAGGAAAAGACATCTTACTGGATATGCCGCCTTAGAACATTGAAACCAAGCGGTTTAAAACAAGAAGACTAAAAAAAGAGAGCTATTCTGTAGTAGAATTATCCTCTGCAGCCGGCACATGTTCTTTTTAAGACTTTTCTAAATCATTTCAGTATCCTTTAATAACCAATATGATAATAATATACCCGGAGAAGAATTAAATATCCGCTCGTAGATTTCAGGGTGAATACAAATGTTTCTCATTATCAGCAACAAGTCGATATAGGCTGGTTGAGTGCTATTACGAAGATCAGACATATTCCAAATTGTGTCTCAGCGAGTTGTGGATCTCTCACTTCACTCTCTAGATCTCAAGTATATATTATAACGTATACTGAATCAGGTTTTTGGGTAACAGAAAGTCTTGATATTTAATTGTTAAACTTTTTGGATATAAATACGTTGAGATTTTAAGGGGTTACTGCAAAATAGAAATGAAAGAAAATGATAAGAAAATAAAGGTCTGGCGACCAGGGAGATCGATCCCACGACCTTCCTCCTACATAATCTACAAAAAATGATAGATGGCATGATACATATCTTCACACAAATAATGCGTATCAGTAGGAACCAAATAAAATAAGATACGTTAAAGCAAAATCAACGTATATATTAATATTACACAATATATGGAAACAATGTAAAATTTATAACTCCCAAATTGTACAAATGTTGCACATTTCATGATTGCCTTATGTGCTTTTAAATTTCTGAGTTAGGTTTAAATGAAAGTTCTAAATTACTGCTAGAGCTTACTGCGATAACGAAGATAAGACATATCAAGGTAGGTATCGGCGGATCGTGGATCTTTCACTTCACTTTATAGGTTTTAAATAAGTCTAATATCGTCCACTGAATAATTTGTTGGTTAGTTGTCTAACGCACCTTTTAAAATTGAATGATATACCTTTAGGAGATAACAAGGAACAAATTTTATTTCTTTGCCAAAGTAAGTTGATATTTGTGTTGCAGAATAGAAATTAAAGGAAAGTTTGAGAAAATAAAACCAGTATGGTCATAGGGGTGATTTAACCCATGGCCTTCCCGTTATTAGCACGACTCTTTAACAAACTGAGCTATACCGCCAATAAGTAGGGGCCCCGAGTGGCCGAGTTGTCTAAAGTGCTGTCCGTTACGGATCACTGCCATCTCACCTGTCTGCTTGAGTTCGAGTCTAGGATTCGGCGAATGTGGACATGTGAGAAAGCTTGCCAGTAGCTTCTCGTGGGTCGGTGGTACTTTCCGGTGATTTCTTCTTCCACCATTAATACTAGCCGTGTGCTGAAAAATGGCGTTAAACCCAACAGCAACCTCCAATAAGTCGTAAAATCACTGCTACTCCATGGACAAAAATGTGTGAAGTATGTTTGCAGCTGGCGTACATACTTTCATACAATTATTGATTAGTAGCAGAAACTAAACAGATAAACTAAAAACAAAATCAACCAACGTATATGTTAGCATTATAAAATCTACTGCAACAATGTACAATGAATAATTTGCAAATTACAAACAATATTGCACTATAAGTTTGTACACTTCAATATACTGTAAAAAAAAACGTTATTTGAAGAAATAATTTTAAATCATCAAGGTTACGATTGAGATGAACATTTTTCAATACGATTACAGCAAAATATTTGAGGTTAAATGGTTACTATGCTATATGGACCTATTTGTGAAGGTGCATTCCCATTACCAAGTTTATGGAAATGAACATTGGCAATATTGTGTGACAAAATAGTAATTTACCAGAAAAAATCACCAAATTTATCTGTACTTAGGACACACCCGTTTGTAAAGTTTAACGTAATAACAAACATAATAACAACAGTCGCTAAGCAAACTGTAAATATTTGGCGCAACGAAAGGCAACCATGATGATAGGTTTGATAAAGCGTGTTGAAATAACAACCATAGTATCAGTGGTGAATTGCTTGTGAAAATCGGCAAATATTCAATTTATCACAAATCGTATTATCTCTAATTTAAAAAATCCCATGTTCCAAATTAATCTTGCACTTAAAAATAAGTGAATAGTGATCAAAATTCGTTCACAGTGGTAACGATTTTGTACTTCAAATCTAGGTCAGGAGCCAGACCAATGTTTGTGTTTTGAGTCCAATGGTAAACATATTAGAAGCACAGTCTGGAACTGGATATTAAAAACGTGTCACGTTTGGAATAGACTACCATTGGCCATATAACACAAATAATTTTTTTATATATGCTTTACATTTGTGTTTCAGTACTGAACTTTCCACTGTCTGTCAATCAGTACAAATTATATGCTAATATAAAATATCTTCAACGATGTCTTTACGGTGAAGTTCTTGTCAAGGGTTTACCTGCATTGTTTTCAGAGGCTGAATTGTACACAAAACGCCATACAACGGAACACAGATTTCACTTTCCAATCATCACCAAGGCCTTATTACTCAATGTCGCCGAAATACACACAGACAAGTACGCCACCATCTCATATTCTAAAGAATAAACAATTGCCTTTAAATCCTTACCAAGAATGCCTAAATTTTCTCTTATATCACCATCAAACGGAGACAGAAAAAAATGATCTAAAAATAGACTTTGACTACTGAACCGGAAATATTAATTATGGCCTGATTCCATTAACAAGCGGTGTAATTGCTATGCTCAGGTGCAAAGAGATATAACTATCAGCATTATGGTAATTTACGGAATTATCCGGCAGGTGTCGAATAGCATGAAAACTTCACACTGTTATCTGAGGAAAATTGGCTTCCCCACAGTGTAAGCAATATGGTTCCGTGTTAGTACGGAAAGTCCGTTAAGCATGATAGGCTCCGAAGATGACAGTGTTAGGGCCACTCTAGTCACAGTCAGTTTAGATCTTATCAATCAATAAATGAATTGACTAAGTTCTGTGCACCTTTTATCAAATTAGACGTTTCTGTTATTGAAATCGGTAGGGGTGGCTACAAACAAACGTTGAGGTATATTCAATCTATAGTACGATGTAGTGATAGCGCGTACAAAACAAACTGATGACAAACAACACGAACGGTATCAGTGTAGAAATAAAGGTGAGTGGACAGAAGCTGGAATAAGTCACCAAGATTTACTTATCACAGATGAGAACTACAAACCAAGCTCAAACATGAACTAATCTGATGGATTGCCCAGGCAACAGAAGAAATAACAAGGCTGAGACCAATATGGAAAGGTACAAATATTGCTTTTGGTTCCAAAAGAGGGCTGATGCGCTGATATATATATATATATATATATATATATATATATATATATATATATATATATATATATATATGCTATAAAATGACGACGAACAGTACGAAACTAGTAACTAACAAGCCGAAGCGCTTTCGATTCTTAATGAGTCTTTTTCAAAGGCAAATACAAAACATATATATGATAAACAAATAAACACAAAAACGTTGTGTTTGTAAACCTCTACATGGCTGTCTTCACATGTGCTAAAACTATAAAAACAACCAGCTTGTATAGACTAGATGCGGAAACTGAAAACGTTGTATAATTCCCTAAAAGTCTACAAGCCAAAGCGACATCTATTTTTACTTTTTGTACATATGTAACGCAGATTATATCCCAGATAATTGATTCTATACCGGTTATTCCTATAGTAAAAATTGAAGGATAATAAGAAGATTTAGAAAATGTTAAATTTTACTAGTGCATAGTTTTCATTTTCTAGTTTTCTTGCTTTTAGTCCGTTTAGTTTCAATGTTCTAAGGCGGCGTATCCAGTATGATTCCTTTTCCTTCCTGGTTACGGAACTCCAGCTGTGGTTGTTAGCAATAGCGATAAGTATTATATCACTGAAAGTGTGGCCAGGGGAAGAGAAGTGTTCTGCGACCGGGCTTCTGTACAGCTTTTTTGTCATCCGATCAGATCTATGAATGTTTATCCTTTTGTGTAGCTTTTCAGTTTCTCCGACGTACTGAAGGCCACAGATCTTACATGTGATGAGATAAATCACGTTCTCTGTTTTGCACGTTTTGTTTGGACCATGTATGTTTAGTTTTTCTTTAGTCACTTTGCTAGTGAATGTCTTGGTCTCTATCATATGTTGACAGGTTTTGCATCTTTTATCGCCACAGGGTCCAGATTGACTAGGTTGGTTTTGACTAGCGATTGGCGTTAGCTTTGCCCTGACTAGGATGTTCTTTAGGTTTTTTGGTCTCCGGTAAGCTACTACAGGTTTGTTCGGAAGTATTAGGTTTAGTATGTCTGACGATTGCACGGTTGGCCAGTGGTTTGCGATGATTTTACCTTCTTTGGGATTGTCTGGGTGATAGGTCAGAATAAATGGTATCCTATCAACCTTTTCTTTCTGTCCATATCTGAGTAGGTCATCACGGTTTGTTTGGCCCTTTGGATTGCCTCCGCAATCGGGTCTTTGTCGTAGCCTCGGTAAATTAAATGTTTAGCCAGCTCTTCAGACCTTTCTAGGAATCTTTCATCGTCGGAGCAAATTCTGCGTATCCTCAGTTCCTGGCTATATGGAATGTTCTTAATGCAGTGTTTTGGATGACAGCTGGTTGGGAGGAGATACTGGTGTTTGTCGGTTGGTTTCGAGTAGATGTCTGCGTGTAATTTGTTTTCTACCAGTCTCGTTGTTGTGTCCAGGAAAACATGGTTTGAGTTGGAAATTTCTGCCGTGAATTTTATTGAAGGATGAAAGTTGTTTGCCTTTGATATGAAGTCATCAAGACTTTCTCTTCCATACTGCCACTTCATTTCTATATCATCGATAAAGCGTACCCACTGGTATGGTGTACGCTCAACCGATGCTAAGAGAACACCCTCAAGTTTTCCCATGAAAATGTTAGCATACGAAGGGGCCATTTTAGTATCCATTGCAGTTTCATTGATTTGTAGGTAGTTTTCTTCATTAAATTCAAAGTTGTCGAGTTTTAGGACAAGCTCCAGGAGTTGGAGTAAGAAGTGTGTGGGTGGATTGTTTACAGTTCTTGTTTCCCATGCTTCGCTACATGCCTGTAACCCTTCGTTGTGCGGTATGTTGGTGTACAAAGATGTGACGTCTAAGGAAGCAAGTAATGGATCTGGCAGTAATGGTTCACTAGCTTTGCTTTTTATGAGATAATCTGTCGTTTCTTGAAGATATGATGGTAATTTGTGGACATGTGGTCTCATAAAATGATCTAAATATTCTGATATCCTTTCTGTGGGGTGCCCGTTACCTGAGATTATAGGTCTGCCAGGGTTTCCTTGTTTGTGGATTTTGGGTAGAAGATAAATTCTACCTGCTCTTGGGTTTTCTGGGCTTAAGTAGTTTTTCGTTTGCTGGTCTATGTGTCCGCTTTTGTACGCCTCGTCAATAACATTAGTGATGATTTTTGCATATTCCAGCGTTGGATCATGGTCCAGTTTTTGGTAGAACCTAGCGTCACTTAGTTGTCTACTTGCTTCACTAATGTAGTCTTCCCTATTCATAACGACAACAGCGGAACCCTTATCTGCAGGCTTAATTATAATGTCTGTTCTGCTTTTCAGTGAGTGCAGGGCATCTGTTTCTTCTTTTGTAAAATTAGAATATTTGTTAGTATGGTTGATATGTCTGGAAGTATCGTTTTCAACCGAGTTGATAAAGGCTTCCAGATTCGGAATTGAACTTTTTGGTGGGGTCCAGTTACTTTTCTTTCTAAATATGGGTTGGTCGCAGCTTATATTTTCCTTTGATTTGTTTATTGGTTGCAAGGCAAAATGGGCTTTGAGTCTTAGTCGGCGGATGAACTCTTCGGTGTCATTCTTAAGCTTCCCTCTGTCGTATGTTTTTGGACGGGGACAAAAACTCAAACCTTTCGATAAAAGTTTTATTTCTGCATCATTAATTTCTAAATTGAAGATGTTGACTACTGTGTTAGTAACAGTTGCATTAGTGTTTGTTACAGAGTGCTTGCGATTCTTCCTTTTGCGGCGAATTTTCTTCTTACGGTTGTTTTTAGAAGAAATTTCGTCAATTGAAGTTTCTTCAAAACATTCCTTTGGTTGTAGATCATGACTTCTAAGTTTTTTTATCTCTGACTTTGTATAGTTTCGAAGAGAGTCTTTTTTCATCTTTATTTAATTTGGAGTAAAACGTTTTCAATTGTTCTTCTGTTGAGACGGAATTGAGCTGATGTTTTAGTTCTTCAATGGTTGCTGATTTGGCTAGATATTGATGATTTACATTTTTACTAAGTAGGGCTGTGAGTTTCATGGAAGCGTCGTGAGTTATTTTATTCCATCTTTTGTTGAATCTGTTTGAACTCTTGCCAATAATTTGCGGTTTCACATGAATTTGAAGACCATTAGTGACTGTATTTGTTTCGAAGAAATGATGCAAGAAAGTGCAACGATGCTTTAGGCGAAGTAAGGCATCATTTTCATTGCTTAAAGTTTTGAATGTTTTCTGTATTTGTTGAGACATCGTCTCCATTCTAAGAGATACGGCAACAATTTAAGTATAAGAAGGAAACAATGGAACGGATACAGTAGCACGACATAAACACAGGACCGAAAAGGGTGTTAGATCACACCAAAGGTAGATCGTGCCATACGAGGTAGGTAATATAAAGAATACAAATCATATGGCGAATAACAACCCTTTCAAGCGTACTGGATCCACCAAGGAATCACGTGTGTCAGAGATTAATTAAAATAGATGCTATAAACTGACGACGAACAGTACGAAACTAGTAACTAACTAGCCTAAGCTCTTTCGACTCTTAATGAGTCTTTTTCAAAGGCAAATACAAAACATATATACGATAAACAAATAAATACAAAAACGTTGTGTTTGTAAACCTCTACATGGCTGTCTTCACATGTGCTAAAACTATAAATACAACCAGCTTCTAGAGACTAGATGCGGAAACTGAAAACGTTGTATAATTCCCTTAAAGTCTACAAGCCAAAGCTTTACCGAGGCTACGACAAAGACCTGATTGCGGAGGCTATCCAAAGGGCCAAACAAAGAAACCGTGATGACCTACTCAGATAAGGACAGAAAGAAAAGGTTGATAGGATACCATTTATTCTGACCTATCACCCAGACAATCCAAAAGTAGGTAAAATCATCGCAAACCACTGGCCAACCGTGCAATCGTCAGACATACTAAACCTAATACTTCCGAACAAACCTGTAGTAGCTTACCGGAGACCAAAAAACCTAAAGAACATCCTAGTCAGGGCAAAGCTAACGCCAATCGCTAGTCAAAACCAACCTAGTCAATCTGGACCCTGTGGCGATAGAAGATGCAAAACCTGTCAACATATGATAGAGACCAAGACATTCACTAGCACAGTGACTAAAGAAAAACTAAACATACATGGTCCAAACAAAACGTGCAAAACAGAGAATGTGATTTATCTCATCACATGTAAGATCTGTGGCCTTCAGTACGTCGGAGAAACTGAAAAGCTACACCAAAGGATAAACATTCATAGATCTGATTGGATGACAAAAAAGCTGTACAGAAGCCCGGTCGCAGAACACTTCTCCTCCCCTGGCCACACTTTCAGTGATATAATACTTATCGCTATTGCTAACAACCACAGCTGGAGTTCCGAAACCAGGAAGGAAAAGGAATCATACTGGATACGCCGCCTTAGAACATTGAAACCAAGCGGTCTAAACCAAGAAGACTAGAAAATGAAAACTATGCACTAGTAAAATTTAACATTTTCTAAATCTTCTTATTATCCTTCAAATTTTACTATAAGAATAACCGGTATAGAATCAAATATCCGGGATATAATCTGCGTTACACATGTACAAAACGTAAAAATAGATGTCGCTTTGGCTTGTAGACTTTTAGGGAATTATACAACGTTTTCTGTTTCCGCATCTAGTCTATACAAGCTGGTTGTATTTATAATTTTAGCACACGTGAAGACAGCCATGTAGAGGTTTACAAACACAACGTTTTTGTGTTTATTTGTTTATCGTATATATGTTTTGTATTTGCCTTTGTAAAAGACTCATTAAGAGTCGAAAGCGCTTAGGCTAGTTAGTTACTATTTTCGTACTGTTTGTCGTCAGTTTATAGCATCTATTTTAATTAATTCCTGACACACGAGATCCCTTGGTGGATCCAGTACGCTTGAAAGGGTTGTTATCCGCCATATATATATATATATATATATATATATATATATATATATATATATATATATATATATATATATATAATCATTCTGAATGCCTGTGAAACATGGACACTCACGTCACATATTCAAAGATTGATTCAAACTTTCGAATGAGTTGCTAATGCAAGATCTTGGGGTTCTCATACATTGACCATGTAACCAACAAAGAAGTCTACAACCGGATCCAACAAGCCATCGGATCCTATGAAGACCTCTTGACCACTGTACAAAAAAACTCATATTGAAGTGGTACGGTCATGTGTCAGTATCATATGGATTGGCAAAAACAGTCTTGGATGCAGAAGAAGAGGCAGACAGAAAAACAGTGCGAGGATGCAGAAGAAGAGGCAGACAGAAAAAGAGGTGGAAGGACAATATTAAGGAGTGGACATTGTATTTGTATTTGTATAAAAGCATGGTATTTGGTGATTCCGAAATGGTGGCAGAGAACAGGGAAGGATGGATATAATTGGTTGCTACGTCAGTTGGGGTTCCTCAACGAAGTCTCGGGTTAAGGGATTGATGATGATGATGATGATGATGATGATGATGATGATGATGATGATGATGATGATGATAGAATTCATAAAGTTCGTTTGCTTGGTTCACACCCTACTGTATATACCGACTGATAGCTGACGGTAAGTAGACGGTAAAAATTCGCAAAAGTCAGGGAACCGCAATTAGGATAAAAGAAATGATGTAAAAAAGCATATAGATCCACAAGTTAATTTGATTCATCATATAAAAATATAGTTCATGAAACAACTAAGCTAGGGCTGATCAATATGACCACGCTTGTCTTGAGCAAAATCAGTGCTAATATATTTACCGACTACTATCCAACTCCTTGAAAACTTTATCAAGTTATATAGAACAATAAATTAATAATAATAATAATAATAATAATAATAATAATAATAATAATAATAATAATAATAACTAGAACTGTCACTGCTACTGCTACTACTACTATTAGTGATAGTACAAATAAATTTATAAGAAAACAAAAGCTCAAAAGACGTGCCTACCTAACACTATACCGAGTCTCCCGTTCCCTGTCCATATTCAAATTATTTTTGGCTATTTGGTTTGCTTTGCAAACAAGCACCTCACAAATTGTTTTTTTTTATATTGATTGATATCGTCGTAAACCGTGATTAATTTTCTTATTCAGTATTTCCATCTTTGATAAATGTTTGCACCTATTGAGGTTTTAGATGCGAGCCATTACAGTGATTGACCAAAGCCAGTCAAATAGGCCTATAGTTAATGTTGGGACCCTACACTACCTTACAATCCCGACGCAAAGGCAATAGTCTGAGTGACTGAATTTAGAATTAAGGTCGCTTGCTCCTTTTGGGCATGTGCGACCGTTACAGCAATAGTGTCGAATGATATGTTTTTATAATATTATAACCTGGACTGTTTAAAATGGTTTGGTTTTGTGACCATTTTGAAAATAAACAGTTTAAACAACATCTTTTCTATATACTCTTAGCTTTGTAATTTTATTTTCCTGATTACGTAATGTGCTAATCTTAGGTTTTAATTAAACATATATTACTCCTGTGCTTGCTGCTATAACGAAGATAAAACACATACCAAGGTAGGTCTCGCCGGATCTTGGATTACTCTCTCTCTCTCTCTCTCTCTCTCTCTCTCTCTCTCTCTCTCTCTCTCTCCGGTTGCATAAACTTTTGTCAATTTGGAGACCGGTTTATGACAATATTCTGTGAACAGAAGTGAGTTTATTTACTTCCGTAATTTAACGTATAAAGCACGCTTGATTATAGGGTGGATTCCAAGCTTCAGATTTACCTCCATCCGTTCTAATAGGACTATATGTTGCCTTGAGGTCCTTTTAAACAGTGTAAACACAGACTTTAAGCCACGCTCCTAGATATATGATTGATTGATATTTTTTATTCCTCCATTTTCTGAAGATTTTAGACAAAGTATAGAAATGCAATGAAATACATAGAATCACAAAAATAGTGGCTTCGTTTCTTATGAAGTTCTCTGAATTGCTTGTATAGCATACTATTGCATAAATTAATATTGTTTGTGTGTGTGTGTGTGTGTGTGTGTGTGTGAGAGAGAGAGAGAGAGAGAGAGAGAGAGAGAGAGAGAGAGAGAGAGAGAGAGAGAGAGAGAGAGAGAGAGAGAGAGAGACTCTTACAAAGTGAATCAAACATCTTCATGATCGTGACTTGAATTCCATGTTTCCTTATATCGAATGTCCAAAAGATAACAGTCATCGTCAGCCGATGGGTTATTAAATACGAGATATTTCTGCATCTTTAATAGCCAAGGCTCGAAAAAGCTTGACATTACCAAATTCGTCTCATAAATTCAAAAGTAAATCACTCCCCATTCGAGATCTTCTTTGTACGAAATGCCTGTTATAATGCAAAGACTATCTTAAGCTTTGCATATTTTGTATAGCTAAGTTATTCAGTATTGCACGTGTTCTTGTATGTGTGTGCAATGCAGAATGGCAAATAAAATTTAGATCATAATTTACTTTGCTATGTGCATATGAGTATGTATTTGTGAATCTACTTATCGAAGACTTAATATATGTTTTTGTGTATTTATGTTGATTTTTCATGAATTGTACGTATGACTTTAATGCTGTTAAAATTTGTTATATTGAGGTTTCTGTTTTCTTTTTAATTCAAATTTTATAGTCATTAGGAAAGCTTAAAAAGAGCATGAATTTTTACATCGTTTTTGTATGTAGACTATATGTGTACTTTCCATACAGATTATCACCCAGTACATAGAGTAGTAGATGAAAAGGCTGATTCTGGCGCAAAAGTTATCCCCATCCTCAAAACAAATACAAATTACTTCTCTTAAGACCTTAAAACACCAAAGTTTTTTCACCTACACAAAAACTAAAGGCTGATTCTAGCGCAGATATAATTGTATAAGGTAATTACCTCTCTCAGTAGATGAAAAGGCTGATAATTGTATAAGGTAATTACCTCTCTCAGTAGATGAAAAGGCTGATAATTGTATAAGGTAATTACCTCTCTCAGTAGATGAAAAGGCTGATAATTGTACCAGAACGGTGCAGGTCAGTTCACAAGTAAGTGATATTATATCTCATCACCAATGATTAATGTTTCAACTGATGATATTAAAAATATTTCATTATCGCGGCTCAATTTAATATCAGACTTACCCGGCTGTATAAAATAAGGACTGATGCATCCGGAGATGAAAAATTTCCAGGAGGGTTAGCAGGTACTCAAGCGGGTCAAAATTTAACAAGAAAAATAAATAGCATCAAAGAAAAGTTAAAAGAAAAACGGCAAACGTGTAAAAGTTTACAGACCAAGCATGATGAAATAACCAGCAAAGCTCTCAAAATGAAAAATGAACTAGATGTACGGCAAGAACTGATCAACAAACTGACGTGTGAGATACAACGGCGAGATCATGTCGTACAACTGTATGAAAAAGCAGTAAATGAAGTTCACGACGTTGAAGAGACCATTGCCAGGTTAAATACCACCATCGAAGATAATAAAATAATCATAGATGATTTAACATCAACGATAAATGAACAACATGAAGAAATCAGCCGACTTGAAAGAATCAGCGCAGACAACAAAGTTGTCATGGAAACGCTAGCGTGGGAATCGTTAACGATTCCACCAAAGAAGAAATCTGTTGAACAAATACTTACTGAGGCGTTACTGAAACCTAAAGATCACTCGTAAAACCACTAGTGGTTTCAAATTCTCAATCATCAGTGATTTTCAATGTTTTGTTGATCAGTTCGTTATACGCGTACGGGTAATATTCACCATCTGGTTCACTTTTGATAAATTTTTTGTGAGTTTTGCGAAAATTATTGTTTAATGCTGCTTTTCTCGTTATGCTGTACAAGTAAGGATAATATTCTCCATCTGGTTCACTTTTGATGAGTGATTTATTGGCGTTGATGTAGTGGTTGAGCAGATCTCTTTCTCTTTTGATAAATTTATCAGGGAGATCTATTACGTCAATATCATCTACTGGTATATACCCTGGAGAAGTATATAATTGCATAAGATTTTCAGCATGTTTCATCTGAACTTCTCGGAGGATTTCATGGAGATCACTTGAAAATTCGGTCATTATATAATATAAAATTTTTTTTATATATCTAATTGATTTTATGTTATATCATACTTCTTTTGATAATCTTTCTCATATTTGCTGATCCTCATGGGTATAATATCTGTTAACATGTTGTCAATAATACGAAATTCACGTATTAAATCGTCCATACTATATTTTACTCCTCGTAGGTAAGATCTTATTTGATCAAGTAGTTTTTTGTAAGTTATAATTGATGTTAAGCAGCCGTGCTTTTTTATCAAAATTTTAGGTTCAACTTTTTTACAAGCTGCTGTAAGAGAAACACCAACACCGGATATGATTAACAAAAACGGGTTTAATGATATACCACTTGAAATTATGCCAGAACTAGTCATTAACAAGGGTAGATATGATATTACTCGAAGTATTTTGTTATAATATTTGTAACATTTTTTTACGCACCAAAGTTTTTTGTGATAATATTTGTAGTATTGTATTAGTGCGTCAACATCCTGTTCTGGAATATCTTTTGAAATATGATTGAAATCAACTATGCTTTTTTCATTATAATATTTGTTCACATAATCTCAGGCTTGATTAAGTAACTAGTTGAGGTGTTTCAGCCACAAATTCCAGACAATACCAATATGACGCAGCAGTTAATTTTTTGTCATCTGCTATTAGCATAAAAGTTTCTTCAACATCTTTGTTTAACACAATAGACACGGTTCCAGAGAAATTATCAGTCGAGTGACGCCATGGAAATAAAGTAAATATATTAAACTTTGCACTGCTCAACACGGACAATCTATACACACCAGTGACCTCTGCAGTATGTTTGAGAGTGTTATTTTGCGGCGACCAAGTAGACATTCCAGAAGCAACAGTATAGACAATATTTTTAATCTGCTTGTGAGGAATTTTAATCATACTTGTTTTCTCAACAATACTAGGAATTCCACTAATAATATCGTTGAGTTTTGTGTTAATATTATCGAGTGTAATATCAACAGACGGCGGACTTCCAAAAAATTCGTTATTGGTTTTGTTTATGTTTCTGCGAAAATTTAAAAACGTGGTGATGTGATTAGTAAAATCAGTTTTGAACTTGGTGATTTCATTGTTGATATCATCAACATATTTCTTTGTTACAGCATCAAAATCAAACTCTGGTGTTCTAAGATTATTGATACCATTATTGTTCATGTTGAGAAATGCATGCATTATACCGCCACGCACCGACACGTACTTTGATTCCTGATCATCAACATATTTCTTAGTAGCAGCGTCATTATCCTCAGTTGGGTTTCCAAGGTATGTGATCTTGTTCTGGTTCATAACAATGTTTCCCGTAAATAAATCACCTGCTTTTCTAACATAATCGTTAACTGACCTACCCGAATCTTCTATCTTACCTTGATTGTTAAAAGTAGCAATATTATTAGCAACTGCAGTAGGATTTCGTACTAGTACATCTGATAGTTGTACATTACTCGTCTTTAATCGTCCTTGTTTGTCCTGGAAAACTACAACTTCATTTGGATCTACACTTGCAACGTTTAACAAATTGTTGATTTCATTTTTGAGCTTATCAAGAGTTGCATACTTGGATAAGTCACCCTGGTAACCTTCTGTTAATAAATCTACTGCTAATGTTCCAAATTTTGTATAGTAGCTCATTATACATACCGTTCTACACAAAATTGTTGGATTAATATAACATAAAATTATACGATGGCGAAGATAATAAACTTTGACACCGAGCGATTGGTGAAGCATAAACATAACAATGAACTTCCAGACTGTCATTATCTTATTGTTGGGCGAACTGGATCTGATAAAACAAATTTGTTATTAAATCTTTTACTCAATAATAACTTTAACTATGATAAGGTGTATATTTACACCATCAACCCCCAACAAGACAAATACGAGTTACTAAGTGAGTATAATGATAAACTTCGTGATGACCTTGGCATTGGTGATGATATATTTTTGATAAAACAACCAGAAGAACTCGTTCCAGTGAATGAACTCGATTCGTCAGAGCATAAGATAATCGTCTTTGATGATATTCCGCTAAACAATGAGGAAATGAACAAGATTAGATCATATTTTTCACTATCACGTAATAAAAGATGTAATTCTGTTTATCTTGCCCAAGGTTTTTATAATGTTGATAGGTTTATTAGGCGAAATACGGGTTGTTTCATATTATTTCCCGGACTAGATAATGTGGATGTGAGAAATATTGCAAACGAACAATGTGGTGATGTTACAAAAGATAAATTTATCGAATTATATCATCGAGCAACTAAAGATCGATATAGTTTCTTTATATTTGACAAGCTAGCGCGTGATCCAACCAAGATGTTTCGTTGTTGCCTTGAGACGTTTCTATGATATAATTTTGTAAAGCGTATAAAAATAATGGACAAACATCAACAGAAAATCGAATTACTAAAAAAGTTTCTCGAAACTCGAGCGGCTTTTAAGAAAAAGGTGGAAGAAGCTCGACGTGGACAAGTTCAAGCAGAAGAAGAAAGAACCAAATTTTTCAAACCTGTTACTGAAGCAATGCTTGGCAAGCAGCCAGAAATACAAACATCATCTCCGGAAGAACTAGCAAAAATGAAAGAAAAGGGTTTGTTTGGTTTACTTGGAGAAAGATCAAAAGAAGAAACTGTAAAAATTGTAAACGAACTTGTAAGAAACATTGCTGATCCTGCTGCACGACAAGCTGAGTTTGACAGGCTAATGAACAATCCTCTTGAACTTCAACACGCAATAACAAGATTGACGGTTAATCCAGATGAGATAAGAAGTATGATGGAAAAATTATCAGAACAAACTGAAGAATTAACTGAGAAACAAACAATATTACAAGAAAGTGTGATAAAAATGATACCTTTTGAAGAAACTATAAAAATTTACAGAAGACAAGCTAGGTCTAAAATAGAATATGTTGAGTATGAAGAGTTTATGAAACAATATGATATCAGTAATATTAATAGTATTCGAGATTGGTCAAAAGAAAACTATGATAATTTGATAGAAAAATTAGAAAGAATTGTAGAAGTTGGTGAAAATGCTGATGATGATATTAAAGATAAAAAAATGAAGGAAATATTCCAACATTACTCAATTATATTAGAGATGGAATTATGGCTGAAATTTTTCTTAAAACATCAAAACAATATCGAAATAAACCAGGAGGTTATAAGAAAAGTTGGAATTTTATAAGACTACTCAAAAAATATGAAAAAATGCGAGATAAAAGATTACCGGAAGAAAGAACTGGAGGTGGAGTTAAAGTTTTTACATCAAACGCAGACATAGTCGATCGGCTAATGCTGTTGATATCCTCTAAAGAAGCTGGTAATGAAAGTGTAGAGATTGATAACGAAATTATTGATATACTTGATCATCTAAGATCGAGTGGATTACTAACATCATCTGAGTACGAAATTTTACACCGCGATATTATCTAAAATATTAGTATAATGCAAACAACATTATTGCTTGATTCGTCACAAATAACAGGAAACAGCGCGAATTTTACAGTAAATTACAACCCACCAATAGAACTAGATCCTGCAAAACAGTATGAGATTGGATTAATTTCTTGTACTTGTTGGAACGCCATGCCGAATATTAAAACTGGGATTAATGATGAAATTTTAATCGTTAATGTTAAACAATCTCCAACATCACAAAAAGAGTTTATTGATATACAATACAAACTACAGATTCCACAAGGAGCTTATAACATTACTGATCTAAACAGAACAATAAAAGAGCTTCTAACAAAAGCTGGTGGGAATGCTGATAATTTCGAATTAGCGGCGAATTATAACACCTTACGAGCTAGGATAACAGTGAAAAGAAATATGAAAGTCCTCTTTGAAGAAAGAAGTTTTGGAAAGATGTTAGGTTTTACTAGAGTTTTATACTATACCACCGGTGAAGATAAATCTTTGACATTTGATGGAGAACTACCAGTAGATATTACAGAAGTAAATACAATACTCATCAATTGCTCTATCGCATCTGGATCTTATACGTCAAAAGGCAACCGCGGGCAAACGATCTACAGTTTCTCACCAGAAGTCCCACCAGGTTCTCTCATGCAAATCAATCCCCGACAGATTATCTACTATCCAATAACACCTGAGAATCAAATTACAAGCATTACAATGCAACTCACAGACCAATCTGGACGACAAATAGACGTGAACAACGAGATAGTCACGTATTACTTACACCTACGCACTGCCTAGGCATGTGATTTTGTGTACATAATTTTATAAAATGAGACGAAGAAAAGTTTATCGAAGAAAAATCGTAGGTGGATTTTTTGGAAATATATTTACAACAATTGCAGAGAATATTCCAGGAATCGCGCGTAAAGTAGCGCCCATTGCACTTGACGCCGGTAAAGCTTTCGCTACAGGGGCGGCATCTTCAGCAGACACTGCAGTAGGGCAAAAGATTGCTGATAAGATTAAAGGACCTTCAACAACACCTACGGTGTCTGAAATAAAACGAGTAATATCAGATATTGCGCCAACAGAAGAAACAAAACGAGCTATGATAGCTACAACAAAAAAATTATTGTCGCCGAGTGGTGAAGAAATAGTACGTAAACTTGTAAAGAAAACAGCGCCGATGACCCCTGCTGCCTTTTAATTTTGTGTAACGATTATAAAATAAATGTCAGCTAAAAACTATCTCGACTTTGCAGAAGAAATTGATACTGACGATGCTGTAACAGAATTAGAGTATGTCGAGTATCTCGATGAGAACTCGAACGAACCGAATAAAACTGGGGTTAGAACTTTTAACACAAGAGACGAGGACGTGTTTCTACTACCCCATAAGGCAATGTTAGAAGTGCGTGGCCGAATATTAGATGCAGCAGGTGCTGATATTGCAGCTAATGTAGAAATCGCTCTCGTCAATAATGGTTGGAGCTTGTTTAAGAGTGCACGATACCAACTGGCCAATCAAACCGTAGAAGATATTTCGATGCACTTACCCATAGCGAGTACAATACTAAACATCGTTTCGTTTAGCGATGACTATTCCAGATCAATAGCCACAAATATGATGTGGTTCAAAGATACCTCATTAGGTACAGCTGTTTCGAGTGAGTTTCGTACTGGTGATGGTAATCCTGCTGCTGATAATAATAATCTTATCGCCAATCCTGCTGCTAATGATGTCGCTACGATAGGTAATTCGATAAGATTAGCCGTTACACATATAAGACGACAGCAGTATAACGAGGGATTTGCTAAACGAAAAGCGTTTGCCGCAGAATCTCGCCAAATAACGATGATGCTTCCGTTAAGTACAATCTTTGGATTTTGCCGTGATTATAACAAAGTGTTTCGAGGAATAAAACATACGCTTATATTAGATCGAGCTGATCAAAACGATTGTATAATACACGCCGGTGGAGTGGCTGAGGGACAGTTTTCTATTACAAGATTAGCACTGTGGATGCCTCGGGTTGTCCCTTCATTAGCTAAAATGATGGAGCTCGAATCTTTACTAGCCACCTTTACAAAAAAGATACACTTCCAACAGAACAGGATTTATCAAACAGCCATTCCCAACGCGACTGATTACACGTGGCGTGTAACGACCACGCCCAGCGAACAACTACCGCGACACTTGTTCGTCGTATTTCAACGACAGGCACGTCGTAACGATCAGGAAATGAACAACTCCGTATTCGATAACCCAGACGTTAGACGAATATTTGTGAGAGTAAATTCCAAACAGTATCCTGAACGTGCAATCGAATGTAATTTTGCCGTAGACGCCACCAGAAACATCTCTCGGCCGTACATGTATCTAATGGAAGCAATGCAAAAATATCAGAACGCGGACAGTGGATCTCAAATATCAATAGAAGAGTTTCGATCGCTCTATCCCATCTTTTACTTTGACGTATCAAAACATTTGGAGCGTGTTGTGGGATCGACTGCAGATATTGAGGTCACGTGGACACTGGGCGCTGTGCCAGCTGAACAGTATAACGTATACGCGCTATTGGTTAGTGATCGATTTCTGACCATCGATTCAATCAAAGGAAGAATGACAGTACAAGTTTAATCTAACAACTTGGATATAACATTATGAAAACCAAATACACAACTCGAGAAATATACCTAACATCTGGTCAAGTTGAAAAATTATCAGCAGCTGTTGCTAAACGCAGCTCTGTTTCTTTGATGATCTCTCCGTTGACAGGCGTCGCTGAGACTTCAAATAAAATTGCAGTAAAAGTCATGCTAACGCAACAACAAATCAATAAACTCGATCGCAACAAACCTTTTGTGTTGAAATTATCTGTTTCTCAGGTAACTGCAATGTCAAAAGAAGGTGGATTTTTTGGACCAGCGTTATCAATAATAGCTAGCAAAGTTTTACCAGTACTTGGTACACTTGGACTTGCGGCTGCGTCAGGAGCAGTCTCTGGCGCAACGAAGAAAGCAGTCGAAGGTCGTGGTATCAAACAAATCTATCGTTAATTTTATGTAACGGTATAAAATAAAATGCCAACGAAAAAGTCGCCGAAAAAAACAAAATCATCGAAAAAAAAGACAACAACAAAACGCAAACAAACAAAACAAGGAGGAATTATTCCTTTCGCTCCACTTTTAGCGGGACTAGCGGGAAGTCTGCTGCCAAACTTACTAGGAATCGGACGCGGATTAACTCTACCAGGGACCAGACGTTATTGAGCAATTTTGACATCATTGAAAAAGTGAAGGACGTTGTTGGATTTCGAGGAGTATTTTCCAAGGATGAACTCGATGACGTACCAACAGGCGGTTCTTGTGTTGTAAATATTGAAAACTTCAATGATGGCTCTGGCACCCACTGGGTTGCTGTCCACGATAACAATTATTTTGATTCGTTCGGACTTCCTCCAAGCGATCTCATAAAAAATATATTTTTAAAAAATTTGATAAAATAAATTATTCGTCTAATCAACTACAGCCGATTGGAACATCAGCTTGTGGTTATTATTGTATCATGTTTGTCAGACAAATGCACCAGAGTAAAAGCTCTGGAAGTAAAAACTTTTTAAAGTTTATTTTACAATTTGATGAGCATCCTTCTCATGCGAATGATAATATTGCAATCAATTTTATCTAAACTCCTTGATATAATAATGTCAACATACTGTCTCAAATGCAAAACTAAAACAGATAACAAGGATGAGATGACGGAAAAAACGAAAAATAATAGAACGATGTTAAAAAGTATTTGTGCAATCTGTGGTAGAAAGAAAAGTATGTTTTTGAAAAAACAAGTAGGATCTAGCGTTGATAGAGTTATCTTGATCGACGATTAATCTTATGAAACAAAATAAAATAAAATGAAATGCAATTGTGATTGTGACAAAGATCTTTGCATAGAACAAGATAAAATCATTACGTACTGTCAACGTTGTAACAACAGAGAAATAATAGGGTTAGGTATAGATATACATAAACTAATTGGTAAATTACCAAAACCAAAAGGCGGTTGGACTTTGCCAGGTCATCGGTATACTGGTCCGTGGAATCCGCTAGACCAACAACTAGATGAAAACGACAATCCATTGCCAGGACAAGAACCTTATAATCAAGTGGATGCAATAGCAATGCGTCACGATATCTGTTATCGTGATCATGAAAACTCGAAAGCAGATTGTGATAAAGTAATGTTAGACGAATTACATGATATGGAGCCAACAAATCTACGAGAACGTTTTGATAGAAGATTTGTTCAAGGAATGATAGGAGCAAAATATAAACTCGGACTCGCAAAAGAATTATACGATGATCTTGCAGTCGAACTACACAGACCTAAAAAAAAAGTTTCCGAGACGTAAAGTTGTTGCAAACGCTGTAGATGATATCTGGGCAATAGATTTGGTAGATGTATCTAATATGGCTCAGTTTAACGTTGGCGCTGATGGCGCTCCAAAGAAGTATTTGTTTAACGTTATAGATGTTTTCAGCAAATACGCTTTTAGTGTGCCAGTTTCAGATAAAACAGGAACGTCAATCACTGATGCGCTAAAACAAATAATAACGAGTACCGAAAGAAAACCAAACAAAATCTGGACTGATCACGGAGCCGAGTTTTTTAACAAAAAGTTTGAGCAGTTTCTAGAACAAAATAATATTAAAAAATACGTTACAGGAAACGAGGGCAAAAGCGTTGTTGTCGAGAGATTTAATCGCACGTTAAACGAAAAATTACATAAACATATGACAGCTAAAAACATCAACAGGTACATCGATGACCTTTCTCAAATCGTAGGCGAATATAATAACACGAAACATCGAACCATCAAAATGTCACCCAATGACGCTATCAAAAATCCAATATTAGCAAACGAAAACATGTACCGCAGACATAAATTTAAGGTCGGTGATAAAGTTAGAATCTCTTTGACTAAAAAGATATTTGAAAAAGGATTTACTCCAAACTGGATCGAAGAAGTATTTGTTGTTGATAAAGTACTCTTAACAATACCTGTAACACACGCGTTAAAAGATCTGGCAGGTGAGCCTATAGTAGGTAGTTTTTACGAACAAGAACTACAAAAAAAACTGAACAAGTTGTTTTCATTATCGAAAAAGTGATTAGGAAAAAAGGAGATAAAAGTCTAGTCAAATGGCGTGGGTATAGTGATAAATTTAACAGCTGGATTCCAACCCGGTCGATTTTATCGACTGCGAAATAATGCTATTATAAATTTCCTCATACTTTCGTTTGATAGATTTGCATTTTACTGGTTTACATAATGATATTAGATATTGTCTGCGATCGTCAGAGATCGTCATTAGATTAAAAATCTTGACAAAGATGAAATCAAATTTTATATTTTTCTGTCGGTCTGGAATTTTGATGTTTAAAAAAGGTCTGATTAACTGTAAAAATACCTGCTGTTCGGTAACGGTAAAATTAAATTTTATAATTTTTTTAGCAATGTGATACTTGACATTATATTTTCCAGTGGTTGGTCTGCTATAATTATATCTGTTAACGACGGTGACTATTTCACCATCATCACACTCGTTGTTATATAAAATATCATCTTCGTTATAACCAACAGATTTGTCTATCATATCATTAGAGATTGTGGAGACCTTATCGCTGATATCGCTGGCGACTTTGTCGCTAGTATCTTCTTCGTATAGTTGAACGAGTCGTTTCATCATATTCATATTATAATATACTTTTTATCTAATTTGTTGTTATAAGATGACTGACAAAGTAAAATATCACCAAAAAGTTAATATAATAAACTACCACGAACTGACCGAAGCGGTAAGAAAATGCCTGTCGGGTTATAGTTCATATTCCGTTGACGTTATTGTAATGCAAGGTGATTCTCATAAAATATTACTAACAGAAGCAGAAAAAAATAAAATTAATGAAAGTGCAGTAACGACGCTAAAATTTGATTGCGATGATATTATAGCATTTGCTCATCATTGTTTGACTAAAACCGAATTACAAAATATTATTAATCATCATATCTAAAAATAATACTAGCATCATATTTGTTTGAAAAAGCTGATTTTGTTGCTCCATCAGCTACAAATTTTACTGCTCTGGGATTTATATTATAATATTTCGCCGCAGCTGTAATTGATTTGAATTTGATCTCCTCATCAGTTTCAAGGTTTAACGAAATAACAGGTTTTATTGGGCATTTAAAATTAATACCATTACTATTTTGTCCTTTTCTCACATTTTCCTGTTGGGTTACTAGCTCCAGATTTTCCAATCGATTGTCTGTTTTTACATTATTGATATGATTAATAACCAGACCATTGGGTATAGATCCGTTGAACACCTCGTAAACAAACCTATGACCAGTATAACAAACTCGATCTGTCGATGTTCCTCTAACAGTTACCTTGATATATCCCATATTGCTAATAGTACTAAGAACTTTTTTCGTTTTTCTGTTTCTTATAATACCACGATCGTTAGCCTCGTATAAATCAAAGACCGGATGCGGCTGAAACTCGTCTTGTAAGGATAAATTTTCAATATTATCATCAGTGACTTTACCGTTATAATGATATACTCGTTTCCCCTCTGGAATGTCATCGCAAAATAACGTGTAAATAAAATCTTTTCTAAACATCGTAATTCTTTCAGTATTATCTCCCTTTACACTAATCGTATAACCCGCTGACGTTGCTTTACCAACAGATATTCCAGTAATGATATTAATGACCGAACCAAGTGCATTTCCAGCGTACAGGTTGTACTTCGGATAAATATGATATACCTCTTGCTCACGTGCGTTTGTCAGATTTACTGTCATTATATTATAGGTGATATTTTTTATCTCTAATTGTTGTTTAGCGCATGCGCAGTGTGAGGTAAATTATCAATTAGAGATTATATTATAATATAATAATGTTGAAATTGCGTGATATAGCCAAGAGAAGTCTTATGGGAGAACCTGATAAAATAGCGACTGCTTTTACAGGTTTTGACAATAGTTATCAGTTTGATAATCAAAACGTTTTAGTAAATTTTTCTGAAACAAATCTCTTTCATCTGCTACAGACGACTGTAAAAGGTGAGCTTGAAAAACATAAGGGTCTAAGATTGTTAGTGCAATATCACGTTATATTTTCAAAACTACTTGTGACGGAAGAATCTACTAAAACGGAAACTACAGTCCCTTATATTAATGCAAAATCAAGGCGCGTTTTGCTTGGGACTGATCTTTTGTCATTATCTAATGAAATACACCAAGAAATTTGGAAAAAAATAGAAGAATTTACCGAATCTGGTTCAGGTTGGAAGTTTGAAATAATCAAAGAAATTTTGTTTCACACAATGAAATATAACGCATTACGCGGCAGCGGCTCTAATAGCGCTGGGTATATCGACCTGCCACCAAAAATAAAAAATAAAAAATGCTGCATCAACGTCAAAAACGTTGATGACAAATGTTTTCAATGGGCTGTTCTTTCTGCGCTATTTCCAGTAGAAAAAGACGCTGGTCGTGTTGAGAAGTATATTAGTCACGTATAAAAATTAAATTTTAAGGATATCAACTTTCCAGTGGCAGAAAATCAAATACCAAAGTTTGAAAAGCAAATTAATGTTTCGATTAACGTTTTCGGACTAGATGAAAAAGAAAACGTCTATCCCAGATATATTTCAGAAAAAGCTTCACAATCTACTATAAACTTACTGTTTTATAAAAATCATTACGTTTGGATCAAAAACTTCAATGGACTAGTTGGTAAACAGTACAATAAAAATAACAAGAAAAAGTTCTTTTGTTATCGCTGCTTGCACGGTTGTACAGACAATGAAACATTACAAAAGCATTTGCAGTACTGTAGTGACGTACAACGAATAACGATGCCATCTAAAAAAGATAGTTTATTGTATTTTGTCAATTATAATCACAAATTAAAAATTCCTTTCGTTGTGTACGCCGATTTCGAATGCCTACTTCAACCTGTACTTGGTGTAGAAAATGATCCTAACCAATCGAGTACAAGAAAAGTTCAAAATCATGTTCCGTGTGGAGTAGCTTACAAGATAGTTTGTTATGCTGATTCGAGATTATCTAAACCAATCAAATTATATCGAGGTAAAAATCCAGCTGTCTGGATTCTCAAGCAGTTGATTAACGAAGTTGATAACATATTTGATTGTTTGAAAAGAGTAACTCCAATGATTAAACTAACACCACAACAAAAATCCGATCACGAGCAAGCGAAAATTTGTCATATTTGTGAAAAAGCTTTTGACGACAACAAGAAAGTACATGACCATTGTCATTTGACCGGAAAGTATCGTGGAGCGGCTCATGATCATTGTAATTTGAAATTTCATGCTCCAGATTTTATTCCAGTTATTCTTCACAACTTTCGAGGATATGACAGCCACATTATAGTAGAAGCTTTTGGTGATCCTGATGTAAAATCTCGTTTAAAACTCGACAACTCAATCAAGTGCATTCCAAATAATTTTGAAAAGTATATGTCAGTTACGCTAGGCAAATTACGTTTCATTGACAGCCTGCAGTTTATGGCAGCATCGTTAGATGAGCTAGTAAACAGCGCTGTTTGCGCCGGTAGTAAATTTAATAACCTACAAGACTGTTTTGGAGACAAATTTAATTTACTGACCAAAAAAGGAGTATTTCCATACGAGTATCTCGACGATTGGAGTAAATTTGATGAAACATCTTTACCTGACAAAGAGAAATTTTACTTGCAACTCAAAAATGAAAATATCACCGATGACGATTACAAATACGCACAAGATATCTGGAATAGATTTGATTGCAAGGTGTTTGGTGATTATCATGATTTGTACTTGAAAACTGACGTGTTATTACTAGCAGATGTTTTTGAAAGTTTTCTAGAAGTGAGTTATAATAATTATGGACTAGATCCTTGCTGGTATTATTCTGCCCCCGGACTGTCATGGGATGCTCTATTAAAGTTTAGTAAGGTAAGGTTGGAATTACTGACTGATGTTGATATGTTCAATTTTATTGAGAAAGGTATCCGAGGCGGTATTAGTGTGATAACGAAGAAATATGCTGAAGCAAACAACAAATATTTGAAAGAGTATAATCCTGACCTTCCTTCGAGGTATATAGTTTATCTAGATTGTAATAACTTGTACGGGTATTCGATGGCAGAACCAATGCCTTTTGGTGGATTTCATTGGATCACGGCGGATCAATTTCTATCAGAGACAGAAAAAAAGATACCCGACGATGTTTCCTATTTCGTTGAAGTTGATCTCGATTATCCTATTTCACTACACAGATTACATAACGATTACCCTTTCTGCGCAGAATCAATGATAATAGATTATAGTTTGTTATCTGAAGAACAACAGGCGTCAGCATCACCAAGACAAAATTCTATGGTCAAAAAACTAGTACCAAATTTGCTTAATAAACGTAATTATGTTTTGCATTATAAAGTTTTAAAACAAGCAGTCGATGCTGGTCTTGTGTTGAGAAAAGTTCATCGTGTACTAAAATTTAATCAGTCGCCGTGGATGAGAGGTTACATTAATTCAAACACTTCAAGAGGAGCTGTAGCTAAAACTGATTTTGAGAAAAACTTTTTCAAACTGATGAACAATTCCGTTTTTGGTAAGACGATGGAAAATATTAGGAAACGCGTAAATATTGAAATAGTTAATGATGTCAATCGCAGAAACAAACTTGTGTCAGACGATGATTTTGTGAGCATGAAAATATTTAATGAGAATCTTGTCGCAGTACAGCGACGAAAAACAAATCTAAAACTAAACAAGCCGATCTACGTTGGAGCTTCAGTGTTAGATTTATCAAAGTGGCTGATGTACGATTTTCATTATAATTTTGTTAAAAATCAATGGCCGGCCAGTAGATTATTATTTACTGATACTGATTCGCTCGTATATGAAATCGAATGTGAGGACGTCTATCAGGATATACATGATAATTGATATCTATTTGATCTTTCTAATTACCCACGTGACAGTAAATTTCATGACGACACAAACAAAAAGGTTATTGGTAAGTTCAAAGATGAAATGAACTCGAGCGCTATCAAATACTTTATCGGATTACGCAGCAAAATGTATGCCGTATTGTTAGACAATAATAAAATAACAAAAAAAGCAAAAGGTCTGCCTCGTGATTTTGTTAAAAAGTTTATAAAATTTGATGACTACAAGTACGCGCTTGATGGTGGTGTTAGTTTTATAAGAGCTATGTCAATTCGGACAAATCATCATAAGGTCGAAACAGATGTCCTTATCAAACGCGGTTTGAGCAATTTTGATGATAAACGTTTTTGCGAAAATGGGGTAGATACATTTGCACTTGGGTATTGTCATGATGATAGAGATATATTTGACATTATCTTTGCAAACTGAAATTTTATCTAAACTTATAAAATAATGTTTGAAAATTTGACAGTAACAAATAGCTACAGTAGCAAAATCAAATATCTAATGATGGACGGCAAACCATTGACAGTTGAAATTAATAATGAAACATCAGGCATATGTTTTAGTGGTACCCGTGACAAGTTAAAACTTTCGCTCATCAGATCTGATGACAGCGAGTATTTTAATTATCTCGAACAATTGTATCAAACGTTGCTAGCGGAATTTAACAACTTTCACTGTCCGATTAGTCAGCATAAATATACTAAACTTACAATTGATCTTGATCGGTCAAAAGTATATTTTATCGACAAAAAATATCCTCTAAACAAACTAGAAATGAAAGTTTTGTTTGAGTCCGGTCGTCATGTGAGCGGTAAAGTAAAGTTTAGTCTCTATCACCATGATAATGAAATATTTTTAATATCATCAGTTGAAACATTAATCATTGGTGATGAGATATAATATCACTTACTTGTGAACTGACCTGCACCGTTCTGGTACAATTATCAGCCTTTTCATCTACTGAGAGAGGTAATTACCTTATACAATTATCAGCCTTTTCATCTACTGAGAGAGGTAATTACCTTATACAATTATCAGCCTTTTCATCTACTGAGAGAGGTAATTACCTTATGCAATTATATCTGCGCTAGAATCAGCCTTTAGTTTTTGTGTAGGTGAAAAAACTTTGGTGTTTTAAGGTCTTAAGAGAAGTAATTTGTATTTGTTTTGAGGATGGGGATAACTTTTGCGCCAGAATCAGCCTTTTCATCTACTACTCATAGTTCCAATTCCTGCAGTAAATATGACAAATCCCAGTGTATCCTGCTACTATAACGAAGATAAGATTCATACTTAGGTGGGTCTCAGCAGATTGTGAATCTCTGCCCTCGCTGTTTGTATCTCCAATATTTATTAATAAATGCATTTAATGATATGCATTTAGGACAAAAACTTGTTACAATATTTATTTCTTCTATACAGTTCTAAAATGCTGGCATTTTGAGACTTCTACTAAATAAAAAAAAATATGAAAGAAAAACAAACAAAAAATACGAATCTTCAAAAGGATGGCCACAGGGGGGATCGAACCCACGACCTTCGCGTTATTAGCACGACGCTCTAACCAACTGAGCTATGCGGCCACATGAAAAAGTTGAAAAAATACTGCTATATCTATAAATTAATATATATTAAACCTCTTTTTCTTTCTATTCGTTTATTTGCTTTTTTAGTATAACATTTCCAATACATATAATACATAGTGATATTTCAAGGGAGGTAACTAGCTTGGTCAAAGAGATACGGTTGCATATTTGGATTGACTGCAATTGAAGGTTATATCTTTCAGAATATGGATTATGACAACATTGTTACACCGCCTACTTTAGATTAATTGTTCCTACAGAAACCGGACACGTTTGCAAGTTTTTATAGTAGTTAGGTGATTATCCCCACAATCTTATCGGTTTATCTACTGTATGACCATCCTCAACGTAGATCTCTTCGTCGCTGTTACCTACTCAGCAGGTGAGCTTATCAGGTCCTAGTACTATTTAAATTATTTAATATTTACATTGACGACTTAAATCGTAGATTGGGCCATTGCAACGTAAGGTTACGTATGCCACCAAATGGGCTGTTTCTTAACAATTTTAGCTTTGCTGATGATATGTCCCTGGTAAGTCCGTCTGTCGCAGGTTTAAGAAAATTATTGAAGATATGTGAACAATATGCATTAGAGAATGATATCATCTATAATACACAAAAATCAGAATGTATGATCTTTCAGCCAACTTCTTTTAAACTGCCATCACCTCCCTCTGTACATCTTAACGGCAATGCTCTTACGTATGTCGACAGTTATATGTATTTGGGCCATATTTTGAAATCCACTCAGTCAGATAATGAAGATATGACGAGGCATTATCGATATTTGTGTACTCGAACAAACTTGCTTTTACGCAAATTTCAGCCTTGTTCATTGAATATCAAAATTAGATCATTGAAATCTTATTGCTGCACTATGTATTGTGCTCCACTCTGGACAAATTTTAGTGAAACTGTGAAAAGAAAACTATTAATTGGTTATAATAATAGTCTTCGATTTCTATTAGGTCTTCCTAGATGGAACAGTGCCTCCAACATGTTTGTTAAATTATAATGTATTCAGTTTTGAGAAGGTAATGAGAAAGTATGTATATTCAATGGTAGCAAGACTTTCTAATAGTGAGAAATGTATATTGAAATCACTTCGGAAATATGACATTAATTTTTATTCTCACATTGTTAGTAGATGGAACTAATTACTATTTAAATGTGTCACTTAAATTTCATTTTTTAACAATACATGGTGCAAATAATTGTTGTAAATGTTTCTGAATACTTGTACATATGATATATATATATATATATATATATATATATATATATATATATATATATATATATATATATATATATATATATATACATATATATATATATATATATATATCTTTTATGTTTACAATGTTTTACTCTATGTCAGTATTTTAATTTAGTTGTATGGACTATGCAGTCTGATATAAAGTTACCTTACCTTACCTTACCTTACCTTACCTTACCTTACCTTACCTTACCTTACCTTACCTTACCTTACCTTACCTTACCTTACCTTACCTTACCTTACCTTACCTTACCTTACCTTACCTTACCTTACCTTACCTTACCTTACCTTACCTTACCTTACCTTACCTTACCTTACCTTACCTTACCTTACCTTACCTTACCTTACCTTACCTTACCTTACCTTACCTTACCTTACCTTACCTTACCTTACCTTACCTTACCTTACCTTACCTTACCTTACCTTACCTTACCTTACCTTACCTTACCTTACCTTACCTTACCTTACCTTACCTTACCTTACCTTACCTTACCTTACCTTACCTTACCTTACCTTACCTTACCTTACCTTACCTTACCTTACCTTACCTTACCTTACCTTACCTTACCTTACCTTACCTTACCTTACCTTACCTTACCTTACCTTACCTTACCTTACCTTACCTTACCTTACCTTACCTTACCTTACCTTACCTTACCTTACCTTACCTTACCTTACCTTACCTTACCTTACCTTACCTTACCTTACCTTACCTTACCTTACCTTACCTTACCTTACCTTACCTTACCTTACCTTACCTTACCTTACCTTACCTTACCTTACCTTACCTTACCTTACCTTAGTCCTTTTATGGACAAGGTACTAACATGAGTCTATGTGGGTTACTCGAACAGCCGGGTGTGATTGCTCTTTTTTTTAGCCTAATATTAAAAATTCTGAACATGTCTTTTTTATACATATTATGACATAAATTGAGTAGTCCTCTTATTTAGTACTGGAATAATCGCAATTCATTGTAAAAATAGTTGTAAAATCTCGTTTACCTTTTTATCTAATATTTTCGTTTTGATCGTCCGCTATATTAGTTCAAATAATGCATACTTCCGTTGTCAGCATTGTTTGTTTGTGTGCCATATAAGGACCTTAATGCCTTATTTGGAAACGTAAACAGATCGTAGTAAAAAAAATATGGCGGGGTTTGAGTCAAAAATTCTGCGCATTAAAAGTAAATACGGTTTACCGGTGACTTTGAAATTGCACCAAGAATCAATTATTTTCTTAACAAAACGGTAATCCGCAATTTATGCAAGTATCCTTCTCGCGTTATGTCATTCAACAACTAATACCATAACGCAGAATATCCATATATAGTCTGACAAGCCTTATCTAGAAAAGGGGTCACGGCGAGAGTCTCGCGTTATCTGTCATGGTGGACACGGTGAGGTTAGCATAACTACGCCCATTTTTTTTTTTGCCGTGTAAGGGCTTAATAAATTCAAAATAAGCCAAATTTCTTTGGCAAAATGATTAAACTTATTTAGTAGATTTCTAATCTACTTGTGTTTCAGACTTAGGTTAGGATTTTTTTTTGTTGCTCCATTACATGATATGGGATCAGTTCTTTGCCTCAACCACAACAAAACAAGTTGAGGCTACGACATCGAAGCTAATTAGGTCCGAGAAGATCGGAGGATCCGGAGTTTTCTTGGTTATCAGTTATAAAAATGTGAATGAATGAATGGACCGCTTTGCTAAAGCATGTGATGAATTCGGGTTGACCATCAACCTACAGAAAACTAACGTGATGGCTCAGGACGCAGACTCTCCCATCATAATCATCAAAAACTACAAAGTAGAATTAGTCAATGAGTTCAATTACCTTGGCTCTAACGTCACCAACAACCTCTCACTAGATGCCGAGCTCAACAAGCGGAAGGGAAAGGCGTCAACAACTCTCTCTAGATTGTCGCAGAGAGTGTGGAATAACAGCAAGCTGACATTGAACACTAAGATCTCCGTGTACCGTGTCTGCGTGCTAAACACTCTCCTGTACGCCAGCGAAACTTGGACCATGTACGCCTTTTAGTAGAAACGACTGAGTGCCTTTCACATGCGTTGTCTCCGTCGCATACTCGGGTTCAATTGGAGCGATCGTGTGACAAACAACGAGGTGCTTCAACAGGCCAAAATTCCCAGCATACTCACTAGCTAAAGATGATTCATATGTGAAATGATATTGGAATCTGTTTGGAGCCAGTTCACATCACAATATTCTGGTCTTGTATGAAAGTCCAATACTTTCTTTTCTTGTACTACTCACGTAACTTCAAATGACAAATCATGCCACATATTTCATTCACAAACATACCTATATAATGTTCTAAGGCGGCGTATCCAGTATGATTCCTTTTCCTTCCTGGTTTCGGAACTCCAGCTGTGGCATTAGAACATTGAAACCAAGCGGTCTAAACCAAGAAGACTAGAAAATGAAAACTATGCACTAGTAGAATTTAACATTTTCTAAATCTTCTTATCCTTCAATTTTTACTATAAGAATAACCGGTATAGAACCAAATATCCGGGATATAATCTGCGTTACATATGTACACAAAGTAAAAATAGATGTCGCTTTGGCTTGTAGACTTTTAGGGAATTATACAACGTTTTCAGTTTCCGCAACTAGTCTATACAAGCTGGTTGTATTTATAGTTTTAGCACATGTGAAGATAGAAATGTAGAGGTTTACAAACGCAACGTTTTTGTGTTTATTTGTTTGTCGTAACTATGTTTTGTATTTGCCTTTGAAAAAGACTCATTAAGAGTCGAAAGCGCTTAGGCTAGTTAGTTACTAGTTTCGTACTGTTCGTCGTCAGTTTATTGCATCTATTTTAATTAATCCCTGACAAACGTGATCCCTTGGTGGATCCAGTACGCTTGAGAGGGTTGTTATTCGCCATATGATTTGTATTCTTTATATATATATATATATATATATATATATATATATATATATATATATATATATATATATATATATATATATATATATATATATATATATATATATATATGCAATAAACTGACGACGAACAGTACGAAACTAGTAACTAACTAGCCTAAGCGCTTTCGAATCTTAATGAGTCTTTTTCAAAGGCATATACATATATACGATAAACACATGTGAAGACAGCCATGTAGAGGTTTACAAACACAACTTTTTTGTGTTTATTTGTTTATCGTATATATATGTTTTGTATTTGCCTTAGAAAAAGACTCATTAAGAGTCGAAAGCGCTTAGGCTAGTCAGTTACTAGTTTCGTACTGTTCGTCGTCAGTTTATTGCATCTATTTTAATTAATCCCTGACACACGTGATCCCTTGGTGGATCCAGTACGCTTGAAAGGGTTGTTATTCGCCATATGATTTGTATTCTTTATATATATATATATATATATATATATATATATATATATATATATATATATATATATATATATATATATATATATATATATATATATATGATAGTTTGTCCACTACATCTGTGAAAATAAAAGTGTATTAGCTAATCTCAAATTTATGAATGTTATGTCAATAAGTTTAAGCGTATTTTTAACACTATTTTATTTGAAAGGATGCGTGGATGTTTTCCTTTTAAATTGTTGATGCATATTCATTGCCCAGTCTTCCGGTGATATCTTGAATCGTATCTATATATTGCATACTCTCGATATATTGCATCGTATCTATGTCTTGAATAGGTTCAGTATATTTTATCTAATCTGTATCTTGTATCATATCTATATTATCGTTCATAGCGTGTATATTTAAATGACTAAATGAGATTTTAATACTTTTTAGTCATCATCTGAATTAATGACGTAGCATAACCATATTTATTTAGTTAGATGTTTGGCCGTTTCTTACTTCATCACCTTTCTGGTGTAATGCGCGAGCTTATAGTTCGCTACCGGACATCCTACCTTTTATTGGTTAATAATTAAATTATCAAAAGAACATAAAAACTATTATAAATATAGTTCATAGGGCTACAGACATAAATGAGATTTAGCAATGTATGAAGAATTTTCCCAAGCATCGGAGAGGTTGGTATATCCATCAATTGGCTGATTAAGTGACCGTTTTGTGCAGTAAGTTTCCTTTAATAATTCCTGTAATAATGGGATAAATAGTGCAAAATAGCTTGCATTATTCTTCAACAGTGCATAATACAGATCAAACTTTGGTTATTTAATTGAAGCAAAATGCAATATACGCGTGGAAGGTGATGCACAATGCCACACCACTATAGGGGGTGGGTAGGGTTCGTATCGTTGTTTACAATTTAAATATAAATAACGAACCCCGGCCGAGTTATAGAAAACACTTATAAAAATGGTAAGAGAAGCGATATCGTTTGGTGCTCAACATTAAGAGATTAGTGTTAGGACTAGCAGATCTGATGTCCAAATAATGCAATTGCGTGGAACATGGCGCTACATGCCTGCGTTATGATGCCCTAGTGCTAGATATTACTATAAAGTGTTACACTGAAGACATCATAGCAAAATATCTGGGAAATTGTTAAAGCTAAGTTAAAAGTCCAATCATACACACACACACACACACACACACACACACACACACACACACACACAATAAATCAAATGATTTGCAGGTAAATTTAACACAACGATACTAATCTCCGTGATGCAAGAACTGATTAAGTTTATCAATCCCATGAGAAGGCACTAGAAACTCTAGCTGAACGTAGCGGAAATTATTTAAACACAAGGGTTATTAGCAATACGAAAATAATTTAACAGTGGGGTTAAGTGTTGTATCTGTTGTTTTCGGGTCACGTCACGAAATGTGTGTACCTCCATATCCGCTATACTGATTCCCTAGCCACGCAACCTGACACCCAAAAACATTGTCACAATCGCATAATGAGGTAAAGATATTCTAATATACAACAAACTGTTATGTATGTCAACCGCACGCCGAATTCCTGACTTTACTCTTATTTTCTTAATTAAACAATAACATTTCAATTATCTTTGCAAATCTTTCATGAACAAACAGATCCATCAATAAACTGACAAAAAATCAAATTGTTGCACAAAAAAGTACAACATGTAATGACTTTCAATTGTCATGGGCTGAAATCATTTCACAATCGTTCAAGTAAAAAGTCGATCGCTACTATGTAATTCATAATTCAATAATCATTTTGAAAATACTCGAGTTTTATATTCGATGCAATACCATTATTCCGTTAGGCACATCCTTCCTTTTAATACACGGAAGATGAAACGTGTCTTTGGCACAAACACTTGCTTTCGTGACACTCTTTTGTACATAGAGGTTCTGGCAAAATACAGAGGCCATTAAGTTCCATAACTGAAATAGTATCCCGACGATCGTTGTCCGGTTTCAAGAGGACAATCTTGGCGTCATGATACACAGTAATTTGAAAAAAAATTAAATCACACTATTGCATGTCAGTGTTAACTGTATTCTTTTTGCATGTAATATGCTTGACTACTGCTCAACCTCAGTATTCCGTCTTTTGATATATGCCAGGGTAATTTATCTTTAGTGCTGGAGGGGGACTCTTCAATTCATTTATAATTTTATATAATTTGTTTATCTTTTCTAGGAAGCAAATTTCCTTATCGACGATTAAATCAAATATTATCTTTAATAGATGTGCTGGCTGTTTGAAAACGGATTGACAGGGACTCAAAATGGCTGAACAGTATGAGCGAGTGTTACATTGAGGGTTCACAACCGTGACGTCAATGAAAACAATCTAGAGGCAAATAGTGCTTATTATAAGTAATAAATAAAATGTTCTCAATTATTAAATTAAATAATTGTCATTTAATGTTCAGGGTTCATCTGTTTTGCGGAAAATATATTTATAGAAGCTAAAAAGATTTACCCTCAATATCTCACGGAATTGAGATAGTGTTGAGCTATTGCGCTTTAATGACGGCATGTAGAATAAGCAAGATGCAACAAGCATTCCAGTTTTCATATACATTGGGCATTGCATACACTGCACGTGGCAAACGTGTGTTTGCGCGAGAGAGGAGTGAGAAGTACATATTCCGAATAATGCTCTTTAGAGTTCAGAAATATTTAAATATGAAGCACACTTTTTATCAGGCCAATTATCGCTCGATTTTATTTATTGTTTTTTTTTCTTCATGTTTTTAGGAGTTATACGATATTTCCTGGCTTTCTTAGGAACCAACCATTTTGTTTGCTGAAGGGGATGTATTGCCATAGATTTGAGATTACGAGAAATAAATTTGACCACCAAACAGGTTGAAAAAACAAAATTATTGCCTAATTTATTTGTTAAAAGAAACTAGTTATTATTTGAAAATGTCTTAGGTTGATGTAAAAGGAAACAGCAAATCTTTATTTCGAATGCCTGCCCCTCACTCACAAATGCCTTCCCCTCACTCGCAAATTAGTGAACCATTCATGGGAAAGGTATATATTAAATTACTACATTATAAATTTGCTCTCCATGTTTGCGGTGTCAGTTGAATTGAGGTTAGCAGTAAACGTGTTAGTGCCGATATTAAATTAATTCAAATTTCAGATGTCTACACCGGAAAATAATACGATGGACATTGAAACAAATCCCATTGAAACGATGGATACTGAAACAAGTCCCATCGAAACGATGGATATTGAAACAAATTCCATTAAATGTGGACTATGCGGGAAATTATTTACAGATAGCGATACTTGGGCACGACACCTAGAAAAACATTGGAGGGTTAAATACTTCCGTTGTGATATATGTGGGATGCAATTCAGACAGAAGTCTAAGTTGTCACTACACAAGGTGATACACACTCGTTTGGTTCCGTACAAATGCAAAAAATGTGTGGAACTGTTTAAAAATATAACCGTGTTTACAGCACATGCGAAGACGCACACGGAATACAAACCATTCTATTGTGACAGATGTGGAAAGTCATTTAGTCACTACACTTTTTTGGTATCACACACTGCGTTAGGCAATTGCGTCGTTGGCATGCAATTCAGATGTCGAGTATGTGGGGAATTGTTTAAAGATATGTTTAGTTTTAGAGATCACACACAGATGCACACTGATTACAAACCATTGCAATGTGACTTGTGTGGACAATCGTTTCCAGAGAAGTACGGCAAGTTTGGTTTGTCATCACACCTTAAGAATGGTAACTGTACCACAGGCATGCCATTCAAATGTGACTTATGTGGACAATCGTTTCCAGTGAAGTACGGAAAGTTTGGTTTGTCATCACACATAAAGAATGGTAATTGTACCAGCGATATGCCATTCAAATGTAGATTATGTTTGGTTGCGTTCAACAAAATGATCAAGTTTTCACAACAACTGGAGATGCACACTGGTCAGAAGCCAATCAAATGTGAAACGTGTGGGAAATTATTCAGACGAAGAAAAGGCTTATCAACACGTATGAAGAAGCACACCGATTCCAAAGACGAACAAGTAAAAATTGATTGAATTTGTTTTCGCTCAGCTCGTTACCACGTTAAAGACACACCCTCGTGACGAATCAAACGTTCAAATGTGCAATATTTTTGGTGTCATTTAGCATGAGGTCACATGATAGTACAGAGGAATATTCACACCTGGAATTAAAAAACAAAAACAAAATAATACAAATGTGAAATATGCATAGTGTTTAGTACTGTCTCTAATTTGATACAACACATTGTGAGAAAAGCTTCCAATGAGAAATGTGTAGCAAATTGTTAATTTTATCATTACTCTTCAGTATCCATATTGGTGACAAAGCATTCATGTGTTTAATGTGGTAAATCGTTTGGCGAGGCGTATCATACTTGGTCGAATCATTCGAAGATGGCTATCCTAGTTAGTCGAATCATTCAAAGATGGCTACCCTAATTGGTCGAATCATTCGAAGATGGCTACCCTAATAGGTCGAATCATTTGAAGATGGCTACCCTAATTGGTCGAATCATTCCAAGATGGCTACCCTAATTGGTCAAATCACTCATACCATACAGGTAGCAAATGTCTGTTTTACAGAGCATGACATATTTTAAAATTGTCTATTCGAAGCAAGTGGGATTAGTTTTGTAAAATATAGCATTATCGTTGATAGAAGTCCTAAGACAAAATGTGTACACTTATCGTTTTTATTCTTTTACTTGTATTCACTATTTGATAGAAATATTTTTAATCAACTGCACGATTAAGAAACTATTTGATATTTTGTAATTTGTAACATTGTTTTAGCAAAATAAAGATTCAAATAAAACTTTATCTTGAAATAAGTCTACACTGTTTTAAGTAGATATAGAACCCATGACAACGCAAATTAATTTTATTAGCAGCATGGAGGGTGAACCCTACAAATATTTGCTCGAATCATTAACAAAAAATAAATGTTCCTACAGAGGCTGAATAAAAAAGGTCAATAATGCTAAACCAAAGTCTTTAACTACTTATATTTCCATACGCCTGACTTTGTCAGGAGATAAGCTCATTTTTGTTATACTATTATTGAAACTATATTGTCCTAACTTTGTAGGGCGATTTTGTTTACTTGTAAAGCGACTCAATTTTTGTCCTTCACCCTTCCGGCTGCTCTTGACAGTCAAGATGAGCTAACCAAAAATGTTATCTAGACCAATCTGCGATCATATGTATAAATTAATATAGTTTCGTGTCTTAAGTCAATAATATTTTCATCCTGATTTGTAAGTTTGAAATTCATTCTCGACAATAATGGATTTTGCATTCGCAGGTATACTTGACTTATTGGCTCAGATACAATAAGCCACCCTGCGGGTGTTTGAATACTGGACGAGTATAGTATATATCCTTGCTGGGCATGATTAGACTTAGAGAGGTCGACGTGGTAGCTGCTATCAATTATATCGCATACTAAATTCAGTGCGATGGTTGATGTTATATTAATAATATTAGGCGAGATGTGACGAACTGTTCCATATGGGTCATTATTATATTTGAGAACTGCTGGGAGTGGAAATAATCTTTTCCAGGAATTACATATTCTTTTAAAATGTTCGTCAATACGATCACCGATTTCTTTTAGCTCCTCGGAGTTAAATCCAGGTATTATACATTTTTATAATTTTCTTGTAATTCCAAAATGTTTCAGAAACTGTCGTGAAAAGATTATTTGCTCTAACTCCCTGAATTTGATCGTCTTCATTAACTATATATGCTCTATACATTATATCTGCTGTGTTTACTAATCTTTTTTGTTAACAATTATATCATGCATGAACTCTAGGTCTGAAGCAACTTGGGTTAGATGTTTTGGTTCAATTATTTGAATTTTTAAATCATCGTTATAAGAAAGATTAATGCTTGAAAAAGTTTTAGATAATTTAAGATACGCTCCGGTTCAGACGTAATTACAATAGCATATGAATTTATTTCATCAACATCAAGTATTATTATTTCACCTTTATTACCATCAGTTATTTTTGTAAAATGGGCTTCTGTTCTATCTATATAATGTATAACTCCATCAACAAAATGTCGTCGCCATGGATAAGTATTTTTTTTCTGATCGATATTCTTGAACTTAAATTTCTTAACATCTTTGATGAAGTCGGATCGCTGTGGTTCTCTTGGACCATGATAAGCTGATGCATCTTCATGACATCCTAATACTGATCTAATCGAACTTTGATGAATATCCACAGCATAGTCAGGAGAATGTATTTCAATCACAACGATAATGTTGGTTCATAAACAGTAATTGCTATTTTCGACTCTTTTTCCGGTCAGACTTAAATCTGCGCTGGAATTCCTCATTAATTTGCTCTGCTAACTGCCAGTTGGAATACTACTTGCCAATTGGGAGTTCCATCACTTTTTGTAATTATGTAATAATGAATTATTTGGCTGTAGTCCACCAAATGGTTTTGATCTAATATTAGGGCAGCTATAATAAACGCGTTTCGGAGCTAATGCCATCTCTTTTACTAGAATTTCAGTTGGATAGTTAACGCTAAATTCAGGATTGGTTGAACTTATCGATATCATAGTAGTTTTTGAAGGAGTTGTGTTAGTGACGATCTGCTGTAACAACTCTCTCGACTCAATATCCAAACGATGTTCAGGCGTTGACATTATTGTTATCACTGTTTAATTCTCCATTTATTTTATTTTGGTTTTTTTCACCAGAATCGTTAGTGATTTCAAATGCTTCATCATAGGTTTTAATTATCATTGGAAACTCCTCATATATTTTACCATCGCTGAGATATGTGGAAAGATATCCAGATAGTTTAGAGTAGGTTGTTTTTGCTGTATGCTCACACATTTAACCATTCGCACATGTAGTTATTTTTTAGCAATAATACTAAGAATTCCTTCTATAGTCGTTGACATTAAAACAATAATTGTTATAACTACTGAAGCTGTTATTGTTAATGTCGATAATGTTAATCCGGATCCAGCAACAATAGCAGAAACTGAATACACAACTATATCGATGACAAACATACGTCTACGATATTGTTTTTACTTTTACTGTGTAATGGTCGATGATACTTTTTAGTTTTGCTAGACATTCATACGCTTGATTACCTGTGACGTTGAACGTCGTTAGATGACGTAGTCATTTGGTCCATTATACTATGACGTCAAGTAATTAACTTAAGTTAAAAATTCCAATCACCACCAGTAATTAGCTTGCGACAAACTTCTGTTCGATGGTTCCAGCTTAAAAGTTTCTTCAGAATCTTTATCTAACACAGATAGTTTGTTTTAAAAAATCACTAGTTGATGTAGATATTGTGGATATTTTAAAATTTACAACACAAAGTACGGACATCCTATATATACCATTAATCTCCGCAGTATGTTTGGTTTTATTTTCTGGTGTCCGCGATCCAAACCCAGATGCAATTGTATACACAATATTTCTTATCTGATTGTGAGGAATTTTAGTCAGCTTTTTTTAAAAAAATAATATCCGAAATTCCACTGATAATATCGTTGAGTTTTGTGTTATTATCAGTAAGTTTTATATCAACATTTGGTGGAGTTCAAAAAAAAAATTCGTTATTCTGTTTGTTTCTGCGAAAACTCAAAAACGTATTCACGTGACCGGTAAATTCAGTTTCGAGTTTGACTATTTCATTAATAATTGAAATTAGTTTATCATCGAGGTATTTTTTTTTTTGTAGCAGCATCAAACTCAGATTCAGGTGCTTTTAAATTGATAACATTATTATTCATATTAAGAAATGCACGCATTTTACCACCGTTGGTTACTACGTACTTAAATTCCTGATCGTTAACATATTTAGTTTTTGTTATAACATCATTAACTGTAGTTGGATATCCAAGATCTGTTATTTGTTTGTTCATAATAACGCCTCCACTAAATACACCGCCAGTCGTCCTGACATAATCGTTAAATAACTTACCGGAATCTTGTATTTTACCCTGATCAGTAAAAGTAACGATATTATCAGCAACTGCAGTAGGAATTCGTATAAATACGTCTGATAGCTGTATATTACTAGTCTTTAATCGTCCTTTTTTGTCCTAAAAAATAACCACTTCATTTCGATCCACACTTGCAATATTAAATAAATTATCCATCTCATTTCTGAGTTAATCGAGGGTTACATATTTAGATAAATCACCTTGCTGCTGAGCTTTACCACGAGCAGATCTTTCATAAATATCTACAATTATATTTATGACATGTATATTACTCATGAATGATCTAATTACGTCTTACATATTTTCTACTGGAGCATCAATGACTCTCATTTGTCCACCAGCACCTTCAAGAAGCATTGATTTATCGCTAAGTATAACATCAATTGCTCTATAATTATCGATAGCTCCTCTTGTTACACTAACTCGAAAATGTATATCGACTACCGATTGTCTGGTCAAATCTAAATGTTTGAGCGAAAAGTAATAAATCGGATACAAGGTTGCAAAATCTGAGATATTTGTAATCCAGTATCAATATTTTGATCACGGCCCATAAACGTCATATGACGATGATATGCACGTGCTACATGATTTTGGTTGAAATTAAGTAATATATCCACGGATGGTTCTTGATGTCCATTTATCCCTAATGAAACCTCAGAAACACCAAGACTGTCAAATATCATGTGACTACGCATTTGATCATTTACTCGTGCAGTTTTTTGTAATACAATAAATATGTCTGGGCGCAGAAACCCCCTGTTGAGAGGCTATTTGCCATGTAAATAAACCGATAATATTACTATGGATAGCATATGTGGTCACTGTCAGCCATGATAGTATTGATTTACCCCCTTGACTCATGAAAGATAGTAATCGCTGCTCTTCGGATATTGAAAGAGCTAATATTAGCATCCACAGTGAAAGCTTTGTAAGAATTACTATATCAGCATCACCGTCGGGTCTCCATATTGCATCAATGTCTGTAGCCTTTCGTACTAGTACAACTGTATGTCTGGCTCCAAAATGACATTTTGAACATTACCACAGAATTCAAAGATATGTGATAGTGGAATTGCACATGAAAATATTCCTCTATTTCCTTTTAACATCGCTCGACATATGTGAATCCCAAGTTGAAATTTAGATTAACAATGTGCAATAACGAAAATGCAGCAATAGGCCGGGTTACATATCCAGCTGGTTGTGGTTCGGTTGCAGTATCCCGCGGTGTTTGTATTAAATCGTGTTGTCTATTATCAGGAAAATCAGAAGTATCTTTTTTAAACATTATTGATGGACCAGCTGATCTTGAATAATCGTCAATATATCTTGCAAGACCGGGTATTGTTGTAGCAACGTCAACATCTTTCTGAATTGATTCAATATTTTTTCCGTTAATTATGTACGTAGTGCTATCAAACAACGCCATTATACCATTATTAAGATAACCAAGACTCACATTAGCATCGTATTGAGTATTATCTGCTTTTAATATCTCGCCTTAGACTTCAATAAATGCTTCTGAGGGTAGGAAGTATCTACTTGTATCACGAACCTGAAGTTCAATCCTTCCACGCTGATTTGGAATTCGTGTGTTGTAAGAATAATACTGATAATCGCTCACAGACTCATCTTTAAGTACTGGTGCGTCCATGTCAAATACAGGATCACTTATACGTTTAAACATATTTATTATAATTATTATCGTCTAAAACAAAGACCACTTCCTGCTATGAGACTCGCGGATATTTTTTCTCTTTATCTGATAGAGGTATATCAGCCAACTCTGCCAGTTTTTGATTAGCGACTTGATTTATCTTTTTACTAATATTTGCGGGCATTAATTCAGTGCTAGGTAAATTTACCGGCTGAGGTCGGACCGCTTGAGGTCTACGTATTAATTGTGCTAGTCTATCTTAAATCGCCGAGAATGCATTAGTAGCAACATTACCAACAGCACATATAACTTTTTCGCGAACACCATCAAGAGATGTTCCTAGCTGCTTTGCAATTGGTATTGCTTTTGGGGCTATTCTTCTAAATAGACCATGTACAATGTCACCTAACCCATCTCCGTAGGTTGCCCTGTAAATCCGTATTCTAGAGTTAATTGCCCTGATCATGGTAGGTCCACGTTGAGTACCATGTACTATCATTTTATTTTGTAGTCATTATATTTAATTACATACTTAGTTCAGTGACTTCGTCGATATAAAAATCATCGTCAATTTCATTAACGAGAGACTGATGCACATTAATATCCATTATACCGCCTGTAAATAATCTTTTGCAAATAGCTGCTGCTTCATTATTGATTTCTGGGGAATTATTACCTGCTCGTTTTCCTCCAATCAGAATTTCTAATCGTTCAACGTCGTAGAGAACACTATTTGCACATGGAGTAATAAAACAACTTCCCTGTGTGGTAAGTCCACGTCCAGTAGAGGGACCTTGTTTATTTTTATTTGCAGCTTTTTTAGCTTTATCTTTTTCTGTCATCCTCTTTATCATTTTAATTTCTTTGGAATGTAACCCCTCTCTCTCTCTCTCTGTCTCAGTCTCTCTCTCTCTCTCTCTCTCTCTCTCTCTCTCTCTCTCTCTCTCTCTCTCTCTCTCTCTCTCTCCGCCTCTTTGTCCAATTATGCTAATCCCCTTGGTCTTCTTTTCGGTTTCTCCGATGGTATTGTTCGAGGAATTGATAGTGGTTGTTGTATTTTCTTCTCTCAATCTGTCTCTTCAATCTCTCTCTCTCTCTCTCTCTCTCTCTCTCTCTCTCTCTCTCTCTCTCTCTATCTGCATAGCTACTTCTTTTGCTTCTTCCTCTGGTGATCTCGATAAGGGTGGTAGTAGTTCCAATGTTGTTTGAGGGTCTAGTAGTGTTTCTGTTTTTGTGTGCTTTTTGTGAATTTTCGTTTTGGCCTTGCTGCTTCTTCTTCTATTGCTACTTTCCTCTCTTCTTTTTGTCTTCTTTCTTCTTCTTTTGTCTATTTTCTTCTGTTTTGTCTTCTTTATTCTTGTTTTTGTCTTGCTTTTTCTTCTATTGCTTTTTCCTCTCTTCTTTTTATTGTTTTCTTTCTTCTTGTGTTTCTCTGTTTTCCTCTCTTCTTTTTATTGTCTTCTTTCTTCTAGTTTTTCTCTTTCTTCCCCTCTTCTTAATTGGGTTAATTTATTAATTAAATTATCATATTTATTATATAATGGATCATCAGATTTTTTTTTCCGTATTCATGTGTATACGGTATAATGTTCTTTGCCATTGTTCACTGTTTTTAATATCATTAACATATTCATGTTTCTTAATTTATCTCGTCGAGAAAAACCGTCCACAGCAAATTCAGGAAGATGTTTTTCATTTTTAACTCCCATAACTACTTTAAATGTTTCTTCATCAAATTTATTTATTAATTCAGCAGTATTAATAAATTTAATACTCCCTTGTTTGTTAGCGTCTTTAAGTATTTGTTGTATTGGTTGAGCGACAGCTATTTCTACAGAAAGTTCTCTAAAAATCTTTTTTGTTTCTTTAGTTCTTTCTGCTATTTTATCTAATGCAGGTTGAATATCCTTAGTGGTCTCAGTTATAGGTTTAAATAATAGTCTAGTACCTTACTCAAAATCAACTTGAGATTCCTGTCTTTGTTGTATTTGATCCCTAACTAAATCACGAAATGTTAAATATTTTTTAATTGCAACTTATCGTTCGCGTGCTAATTTAGCTGAACGGGGCTCTTCAATATTCATTATTTATAATACTTATAGGAGACATTTAATTAAAATCCCAGTAAACAAAGCGCGATAACTACTGTTCTGAATCTGTCTTAAGCAATAGATAATTATTTCTCATTGTATATGAAAATAATATATTTTCGATATCTGATACGGACAAAATACATCGTTTTTCAGACAATTATTACCTAATTATCTGTTATTCACAAACAATTAGGTGTTAGTAAACAACAAAAGTGCAATACGGAGAGATACTGGTATATATATATATATATATATATATATATATATATATATATATATATATATATATATATATATATATATATATAAAGACACACAGACATATATACATACACACACACACACACACACACATATATATATATATATATATATATATATATATATATATATATATATATATATATATATATATATATATATATATATATATGCTAATTTTTCTTTTTAAATGGGGACGAAGTCCAGAAAGATTAAATACACTCACCCGTCATACACCATGTGGCGTGGTACATTTATGTACAACTCACAGATTTTATGTTAGGGTGAGTGTATTTAATCTGTTGCATGTAGGTATTCCCCGATAAGATAAGTTTATGCTTGTGCCGTCCACAAAAAAAAATCATGTTCATCTGTGTATATATATATTCATGTTCATACAATCGTTATCATATTCATCTGTATATATATATATATATATATATATATATATATATATATATATATATATATATACATATATAGATATTTATTGATATACATATATATATATATATATATATACATACATATATATATATATACATACATACATACATATATATATATATATATATATATATATATATATATATATATATATATATATATATATATATATATATATATATATATATATATATATATATATATATATATATATATTCATGCTCATACAATCGTTATATGTAACTTCTGATCCTAAAAATATATTATTGAACATCTTAAAAGTTTTATTTCTGCATCAGTAAGTTCTAAATTGAAGATGTTGACTACTGTGTTAGTAACAGTTGCATTAGTGTTTGTTACAGAGTGCTTGCGATTCTTCCTTTTGCGGCGATTTTTCTTCTTATGGTTTCTGTTACTACCACATATACCGTACCATCAGTTGCGGTCCATTTAGCTGAGGAAAAAAAAAATCATGGAAACCGACAAGGTCAGAATTTATTGAGGATATAAAAAAAGTTGCATACAATATGGGCACGGTGGATTATAGTCTACTAAATATGATTATAATGATGTTAGATCACTCGATATGGCTGCATGTTATCCTGGAAGTTTTCTTGGATATGGTGAGTGTTCTAAATACTTTAACAGATTCGGACACCCTAAACATGACATGGCCAGATTTTCAATAAATTGACCCTTACCAGATTTTGACTTAACCGGATTTGTATATATAGAATCATTTGAGTTCGCAAAAGATCTCCATCCGATTACTTATGTTTGGTTTGGTAAACACTTTTCAGAAAAATGATGGGCACCAATAGTGTTATTAAGATATATGCTTGATGTTGGAGTATTAGTATCGTTAAAGATAAATTAAGCGATTATATCCTAAAGTCCACTAAAGCAAGTTTGGTTACCAGAACCGGACAGACTTAATAAAGAAGATGCCAAGAAAGAATATCCTGATTTTACCGAAGATGACATTATTAAGGTTAGTAATAATAAACGTAAATGCAGAGACGAGAACGATTAGAAGCATGCAAAAGATCTCGGTAGAAAGATAATTGGTAAGTTTACTCAGGGTAGTTCATACGGTCATAAACCCCACAGCACAAGATTGATTATAGACGATACTGAGTTAGATTTTATAATCGCTGATACAACCGAGAAAAACACATTTATAAACCGAAATAATGCTTATATATAGGTACTAGGTACTTTTGTGAGCTATATTGAGGGAGACTTACCTCAGTTTACTCATTTAAGATCTTCAATGTTAGCCTATCTTTCTATAAATCTATTGTCGATGATAAATAAATTTCCTCGTCAAGTTGTTAGATTGATTGATTGATTGATTGATTTAATTTTAACGGCGCACCAGCACTTTTAGGCTATTTAGCGCCATACAGTAGGTCATATGTGTAAAAAGAAAGGTTCAATATCGACCACCAAAATAGTAAAAAATCCATAGCAGTTAAATATAAAATGGTAAATGATGGTAACAGTTAAAGATGTTGGTTCCCAGTCAACTGGAAATGTAAATAAAAATGATTATATCTGAATTGTTAGAGTAGCTGTTAGAGTCGCTACGGATTCATTTTATATAGACAAAATATATAAGGATTTATGAAATCCGCTACTCGGTAATGGTGTGTGGTGAACATGGAGGATAAAGCAAGAAAATATACTCTGTTATTCTGAATTTGCTGAAGTTGAAATTAAGGAAATATATTACATAAATAATAACAAAATATCAGAATCATTTGCACCATCTGTGTACGATCCTGTGGCTAAACATAAGACGGTTTATCTTAATGGGTGTAGAGAGTCAGGTAAAACAACTCGTGTGATTAATTTATTTATTAACAATTCAGATATAATCGTTTTGACACTTACACATAAACTCGCCAGAGATATAAAAGAACGAGAGGTAAAACATGCACGTATCATAGAGTCTTTGGATGGTGTGGAGATACATGGACTCCTGAGCGAATGGGTGCGATATACATACTTAAGTAAATTATATGGGAAGAGATAGACACCGTGACGTTAGAAACACTAAAAACATTCCTTGAATGGTTATTAATAAAAAACACTGGTATGATTATTTGTGGTGATCATGGTCAACCACCGACTTTTGTTGTACTAATGATGATGTTGTAATAAAGAAAAAAATAGCGTCTTATAAACAATGTGACAAATACATGAATGGCTAAAGAATAATGTAGATCATTATGAAGAAATACATGATGATCATAGAGCTATTGATAAACCGCTGAAAGAACTTAAAAGATTAATCAGACTACAACCAGATAAAATACAATGTGAGATAATGCGTGAGATAATTCTAGAAGCTACCATGAATGATTTTTTGACTTTATGGAGAACTACTGATTTGATAGTCGCAAGTAGACAGTTCGTGATGAAATGCAGAAGAAATTATTTACGATACATAAATAAAAATCGAGTGGTCAAACTTAGTCTATCTTGCAGTATCTCGCGTCAGACAAATAACTCAACTACATAGGGTTATTATAGATTATGTAATAACTGAAGAAATTACTAATGATGATGTTGTAATAAAGAAAAAATAGCGTCTTATAAACAATGTGACAAAACAAAAAAAAAACGTGACTTTGATATTGATACTGAATTTATTATAAAACTAAAACAACTACAGAATACTCACTGTACAAATTGTATAACAAGAATGTTATGGCAATATTCGAATATTAATCCAAGACAATTTACCGTAAACAGAATTAACAGTCATCTTGGTCACACACGTGAAAATGTGATGCTGACCAGTCTTGAATATAATCGACGCAGAGGTGCTAATTTACAAAAGTGAAGGTGGCTGTAATTCTATGTTTGTAGGAATTACTTGCAATTGTTCACGCAGAAATCCACGTTGAGGGGCAGTAGAATCTAGCAGGTCATCCAGTTGATCTAACCACGCTAGAAATTGTACGTGTGTTCACACTCCAAATAGGGTCAATAGCTCTTTTTCCACCCTCCAACTCCCCTGGTTAGTATAAATGTCTCACAATTACATTACTTAATACTGGTTGTTGACCTCGTTGTCCGTATTCATCGCTACGTGGTATATATTGTTTTGTTATTGCATTAGAAGGTTTCATGGAAGTTGCACGAGTAATCTCATTATCTAATGCAGATATCACATTTGGTAACCTTGCAACCCATTCACGAGATCGCTCAGCGAACCTAAAGTCAGCAGATATTGCTTTCGCATATTGATATCCAAATAACCACTCAGCAAGTGTTCGATTAAATCGTTCAACGCTTGCTTGATCACGATGAATTTCAGTATGCCCTCGTCTGATTGTAACGTTATGTTTTTTCATCAAAAATTGATACTACACCAAAATTTTGTTTCCCAGATCAACTTGTAATAGCTGTGGCCATCGTAGACCGCCAAGTTGATAATAACTCTCAAACGCAGATACAACTTCAGATGCTGTCTTTGTTGATAATGGTTAAGTTTCTTTATATCTACTTGCAATATCAACAACAGTCAATGCGTATTTGTAAGGGCGTGACTTTTGTCCACGTGTTTTAATAGTATCGTGTGTAAAAACAAAATATCTGCTTGATGAACTTCGTTAGGAACACTGATATCAAAATGCGCATATTGAATTTTTGTTGTGTTTGGTAGATAAATTTGCCATATTGCCTGTCGTGCTAACCAATTGGCAGTAACAGAACGTGAAATTTTGCTGTTTCAGCGAGTTTAGTGATCGCTGCATTACCTCTTCAATACCCTCTTGGGCTATAATAAATAGATTCCATTATAATAATTATACAATTAGTTACCAAACCCTAGAATTATCGTACCTTTCCTAGCGGATTTTATTTGAAATCTGGCGGGTTTCTCCCTAACAGATTTATTAGGTATAGAATTTAATGCATGCATCAATTTTACATACGCAAAGTGCCGCAGCTGCAAATCTTTACGTTTATAAGCAACGTCATGAAAATGACATGCTTGATCAATTTTATTTACTGGATACTTTCCTGGTCTTGGTTGATCTTGATCATCAAGTCGGATATCAAGTCTAGTTCCAGGACCACAATAATTATATCCAGGAAGGTGTTTCTCACCAACATACCTAGCCCATGGTAATCCAGGTAATTTTCCTAAAGAAGCAGTAGTATCTCCACCTATCTTTGTTGTCCCTGAGATAATTTTTTTTGTGTACCACATTTTACACATTTACCTGTTAATACATGTCGTCTCGTTTATTTTTCGTTATTTTTGTCAGTCCAGTGGTTGGTGTAGATTATCTACATCGCACACAATATAGACTCATGTTATTAATAATATGGATACAATTGATTTTTCGGCGACACGAAAACTGGAACCAGTGAAGCACCATCCAGCATTACCAAATTCGATAAGAATGATTATAATAGGTCCATCTGGATCATGTAAAACACAAATATTATTAAATTTAATACTCATTTAATCACGAAAATGTTAGACTTAGGATGTTGGAAAAACGCACCAATAAAATTCATTTTCAACAACATATATATATATATATATATATATATATATATATATATATATATATATATATATATATATATATATATATATATAAATATATATATGTATATATATATATATATATATATATGTATATATATATATATATATATATATATATAAATATATATATATATATATATATATATATATATATATATATATATATATATATATATATATATATATATATATCAAACAGCAGTTCCAAATACCACCGACTGCACATGGAGAGTCACAACAACATCGAGTGAGCAGCTGCCTCGTCAGTTATTTGTTGTGTTCCAGCAAGAAACTCGACGAGGAAATCAACAACAAAATAATGCAATATTTGATAACGCTAATATATGCTAGAATAAAATCAAAGCTATATCCAGAACGAGATACCGAATGCAATTTGGCAGATAACGACAACAACACATTACTAGACCTTACCAGAACCTGCTTGACTCAATGCAGAAAGATGAAGATACTGGAGACGGGACTCAGATATCAGTAGATGAATTTTGTACACTTCATCCGATATTTTAATTTGATGTTAGTAAACATAGCGAGCGAGCTGTGGACAGCACAGCTGATATTGACATTTCTTGGACGCTCAGAGACGATACAGCAGCGCCTTTAAACATATATGCTTTAGTGGTAAGCGACAGTTTTGTTACAATTGACTCTGTCGGAGGTAAAATTACCATACAAGTTTAAACTGTAATCGTTATATAAGATGACAAAATATATTATAAAAGATAAACATTTAACCGATGGTCAAGTTAAAAAATTATCATCTGCTGTTGCAAAGCGGAGGCCGGTTTCATTGAAGATCACCCGAGTGCTTTAGGGACTTTAACAAAATTATTGTTAACCAAAAATCAAGCAAGTAAATACGATCACAAAAAACTTCCGTTTTAAATTTAAGCGCGGCACAAATAACTACGATGTGAAAACACGGCGGTTTCTTCGGTCCGGCAGTATTAGCAATAGCCAAATCATTACTACCTAACATTTTGCCAGTGTTAGGTACATTAAGGCAAACAGCAACGTCAGGTGCAGTAAATGTCGCATCAGACAAGGCAGTTAAAGGTGGTGGAATAAAGGAATATGTTGTCTAAAGATTAAATATAATGCCTACACGACAAACTGTGCGAGAAAAGACAACTGTGAAAAGAAAAACGAAAAAAGGGCACAACAAGGTGGATTTTTTCCAATAGCCCCATTACTATCAGGTTTGCGGAAAGTCTATTGGCGGGTCTGTTAGGACGATGGCGAAGGCTAATGATGTCAGGAACAAGGAGATAAAATCTCCTGCGTTAAATAATTTTGATATACTTGATCATCTAAACATGTAAAAAATTTTTTAACGGAGTTTATTACAAAGATGAACTTACAACGATTTCAACATCGCCAGGTTCTTGTGTTATAAATATACAATATTTTAATGATGGATCTGATACACATTGGGTAGCTGTTTTTGATAAAAATTATTTCGGCTCGTTCGGAATTCCACCAAGTGACGCGATAAAATTATATATGAGTAAATACAAAATATTAAATTATTCTTCTAATCAGATTCAGCCAGTTAGAACTTGCGCTTGAGGTTATTATTGCATAAAGTTCATTAAACAGATGAACAAAAGTCCAGATTTTTAAAGTATTTTTTTTTTGCAATTTGACAAAAATTCCTCTCACGCTAATGATGAGATTGCAATTAATTTTATCAAAACTTACAAATAAAACAATGTCAACATATTGTTTTAAGTGTAAAACTAAAACAGAAAAAAAAGATTAAAAATCGGAAAAGACAAAGAATAATAAAATAATGCTGAAAACTATTTGTGTAATCTGTGGAAAAAGAAAAAGTATACTTTTTCGAGCAGAGTCAGGGGCGGAGTGCCATGACGTTATTTTAGTAGACGACTGAAACTATAGCTGTTTTTCGGGGCAAAATTCAGTAATATTTCTTATTTTGTGAGGGCAAAACCCCAAAGTTTCTCAATATAAATCTTTATCAGGTATTAGTATTTTTCATATAAAATCAAACAAAATCGATCAAGATCAAGCAATAAGAGATAAAATAATCATAATTTTGTATCAAATTTAACTAAAAAATCAGGCAAAAACGCCAGAATTTAACCGAAAAAACGTTAGAATTTAACCAATAAAGAAATATTTTTATCACTTATAAATAAATAATGAAGTGCAACTGTGATGCTGATATAGATTTATGCCCCGAGCAAAATAAAACTTACATATTGCCTGAAATGCAACAACATAGACATAATTGAAACGGGAATAAATTTACATAAATTAATTGGCAAACTACAAAAACAAAAAGGTGATTAGACATTGCCAGGTCATAAATATACTGATCAGTGGATTTTTTGTTTTTGTTAGGCTTAACGCCATTTTTCAGCAAACGATAGGCTATTCATGGCGGCCAGTATTAATGGTGGAGGAAGAAACCGGGAAATCATCGGAAAGAACCACCGAACCACGAGAAGCTACTGACAAGCTTTCTCACATATCCACATTCGCCGAATCCTAGACTCGAACTCACTCAGACAGGTGAGATGGCTATGGTCCGTAACGGTCAGCACTTTAGACCACTCGGCCACTCGGGGCCCCCTGATTAGTGGAATTCGCTTGATGAGCAACTTGATGAAAATAATAATCCGCTGCCAGGACTAAACCTTACAATCAGGTTGTCGCAATAGCAATGCGTCATAATATCAGCTATAGAGATATTGAGCTTCTTAGTGGCGAAACAAAACACAGCTGTGACAAAGTAATGTTAGACAAACTTCGCGAAATGAAACCAACAAATATGCAAGAGCGTGTTGACCGAAGACTGGTTCAGGGTATTATTGGAGAAAAATATAAACTCAGACTTGGGAGGGACTATCTGGAATCAGTACACAATTAATAAAATCCGGTTCAGCACCCACGAATGTAGTCCCAGTCTATTTTTAGATCACTTTTTCCTGTCAAAATTTGGTGGTGATACTAGAGTCAGATTTTGGCATTCTTGGTAAGGATTTAAAGGCAATTGTTTATTCTTTAAAACGTGAGCTTATCGTGTGGTTGTCTGTGTGTATTTCGGCGATAGTGCACATTGAGTAATAAGGTCATGGTGATGATCCGGAAGTGAAATCTGTGTTCCGTTGCCTGGTATTTTGTTTACAATTCAGCCTCTCAAAAAAATGCAGGTCAACCCTTGACAAGAACTAAACCGTAAAGTCATCTTTGAAGGTATTGTAGATTAACATATGATTTGTATTGATTGTCACACAGTGGAAGTTCATTACTGAGAAACAAATGTAGGGGCAATATAGTGAAATTAATTGTGTAATATGGCCTGTCAGCAATAACTTGAAACTGATATAAAATTTTTATTAGTAATGACATGCACAGGAAATTTTAATAGGTTATATATATTGACGTTAAAAATATAAAAAAGAAATTAAATATAAAAAATAATTTTAATTTTAAAAATTTAAATGAAATTTTAAAACAATCAACAAATAGAATTTTTGCACCAAGAATACACATATATAATATTTGTTTGGAATGATATGAAAATATATCAGCATATATATACTCCTACACCATATACAAGCTCAAATGATGGATATTTGTCATATTTGATCAGAGAAAATATCTTTATTAGTCAAAATGAGACCATCATTTAAAATACATGAAGACAAAATTCTACTTTGCTTTGTACCTTTAGGTCACTGAAACTATTTGGGGTCCAAACAGTTAATTTATGTGTTTATGATGGGGTGACTTCCTGAGTAACACATATCAGCTTTTATAGCTATCAGTAATTGTTTATAAACATAGTTATAATGTATTTAGTGTGAGGACAGAGATGAAGACTTTATACTAGAAACTGTTTAAGTTCTCTACAAAATATCCATCCTTGTTTACAAGTTTTTGGGATGAAAATTTCACATTTAGTTGATGATATAGGATCTATTGGTACCTATAGTTGATCTGTGTGGCCACATTTTGCTATATTCACTCTCAATATCTAAAATTGTTTTTCCTTCATGAATAGGATTGCATATAGTACTAAATTTTACTTTGGTACATTGTCGTTTGACTTTCCACTATACTGGTATGTATCAATGTTTGCACCAATGATCAAACCTCACCGTTCCAACATTGCCTTAAACTTTATGATATATACTCTACCTGATTAGCTATTTAACCTGTAAATGGATAAATATGCTTGTAGACACTTCATCTATTTTTAGGATGCATTTGTCACTTTAGTACATGCCCATTGCTTCACATCTTTGAGTGTCACTATATCAAGTTTACCTTTTTTAATCCCTATTTGCAACCGGAATATTATTTTGAAATCACCATTTCTAACACATTTTAACTTCATTTGCCTACATCTTTCTGTTTTTTTTTAGAATTAAGTGAAACATGTTATATCTTTTCAGGTCTAGCCTGGTATCTGGAACAAAATATTAGAGTTGTATCATTTTGCAAGCTCTCCAGTAGTCCAATGGTGATAGCAAGGTCTCATAAGGACATGGGCAGTCTGCTGCTATAAGTGACTAAGATGAGTTCATATCAGTACACTGATATACAGCATCTCAAAGCCATGGCTTAGATCTTCATGACAGAGATTCACATCATTTTTTAGTAAGGTGGAACTTCCCTGAAACTATATTTTCATATTGCATTGTTGACTTTTGTAGTTATCGGCATTCAATTGGAATGCATATTTGCTATAAAGCATGGTAATGGTCCCATCAAAACTTTACATTTGAGTGGGCGATTAGTTATACAAACTACTGCCCAAGTACCTAAAACAATAAATGTGGAATATAGCACCTGTCATTGTTTCTTTAGTATGTACACCTATATGCATCTGGATAGGCATGTTGCAATTTGCTGTCAAAATCATTGTGAGCTGTCATGCTTTAATACCCCTGGGATTAATATTATCAGTTGTACAGACCTCAACTACCATTTGTTTTAAACACCATTCATTAATCAATTTTTCTGCCTTAAATTTGTCAAACTGAATGTAATAACTTGTATGAAAATTTAATGTTTGTAAAATAAATAGTTTTTAAAATTTATGTATTTATTTAAATGATCATTAAAATTTAATATATCACTATTTTTTAATTTCAAGAATATTTTCAGACAGGCCTTATCAAGATTACAATTAGGTTTTTACTGAATTGAAAACTTCCTATAATTAAGGAAGATATAGCAAATTTAGTTTTGGTTTCTTAAGAACAATTGGATCTCAAATTGCACCCTATGGAACACCAGCACTACACACTTTCTGATAGCTGTCACGTGTTTTGCTTGCAAGGAAATTTCAAAAGACTTTGTGTATGAATTTAAAATAGTAGTGGCATGCAAAATCAAATACAAATATAAAAGTTTGATAAAAACATTGACCCTTTCAGGAATCAGTAAACAATTAATAAAATCCGGTTCAGTACCCACGAATGTAGTCCCAGTCTATTTTTAGATCACTTTTTCCTGTCAAAGTTTGGTGTTGATACTAGAGTCAGATTTTGGCATTCTTGGTAGGGATTTAAAGGCAATTAATTATTTTTTAAAATGTGAGCTTATGGTGTGGTTGTCTGTGTGTATTTCGGCGACAGTGCACATCTAGTAATAAGGTCATGATGATGATCCGGAAGTGAAATCTGTGTTCCGTTTCCTGGTGTTTTGTTTACAATTCATCCTCTACAAAAATGCAGGTCAACCCTTGACAAGAACTAAACCGTAAAGTCATCTTTGAAGGTATTTTAGATTAACATATGATTTGTATTGGTTGTCACAAAGTGGAGAGTTCAGTACTGAGAAACAAATGTAGAGACAATTTAGTGAAATTAATTGTGTACTATGTCCATATATGATGACCTGGCAGTCGAACTACACAAACCTAAAACAAGTTTCCGCGACGCAAAGTTGCAGCAACTGTCGTTGATGATATTTGGGCGAAAGATTTAGTTGATATGTCAAATCTAGTTCAACTTAACGCTGGAGCTGATGGCGCAATAAAGTTATAATTGTTTAATGTTGTCAATGTTTTTAGTAAATATGTTTTTATTATACCAATTTCGAATAAAACGGACCTCAATGATTGATGCGCTAAAGCACATAATAACGACAACAGAAAGAAAGCCGCACAAAATCTGGACTGATCACAGAACAGACCTTTTAACAAAAAGTTCGAACAGTTATTGGAACAGACTAACATTTAAAAAATAATACGTTACTGGAAATGATGGAAAAAGTGTTATTGTCGAGAGATTTAATCGCTCCCTTAACGAAACAATTCAGAAGTATTTTACAGCTAAAAACACGAATAAATATATTGACAACTTACATAATATCTTTGACTATTATAATAACACGAAACACCGTATCAATTAAATGTTACCAAACGATTGCAAAACCAAGACTTGAAAACGAAAACATGTAGAGCAGACATAAGTTGAGAGTTGGCGATAAAGTTAGAATTTCATTGTCAAAAAAAAAAGTTTGAAAATGGATTTACTCCGTACTGGAGCGAACAATTATTTTTTATTGATAAAGTATTTTTAACGATACCAGTTGCATATTCGCATAAAGATTTGCTAAGTGAACCTATTACTGGCAGTTTTTACGACTGGAACTTCAAAACACAGAAGAGGATGCATTTGTTATTGAAAACTATTAGAACGAGCGGCAAGCATGGCACGGATATAGCGATCAATTTAATAGCTGGGTACCAACTACGTCGATTGAATATTATTATTATTATTATAAATTTGCTCGTATTTTATTAACGCTGACATACATTTTACTGGTTTACATAAAGAAATCAAGTGTAATTTTCTCGCATCATCCACTGCCATTAAATTAAATATCTTAACAAAAATAAAATCGAGTTTTATATTTCTTTGTTGTCCCTGTACTTTTACGTTTAGAAATGGTCTTATAAGTTCCCAAAATAATTGATACTCGGCAACACTAAAATTAAATTTTAATATTTTTTGGCTATATGGTACGTAATATCATATCGACCAGTTGTTGGTCTGCTTAAATGTTTCTTGCTAAAAACAACATCATCTTCGTCACCATAGTCAAAGTAATACAAAATATCATTTTCAGTATAACCAGCAAATCTGTCATCGTTAACATTTTTAATGTGACATTAGGAATTGAAACAAACTCTTCCGAATATAGTTGAGCCATTATCTTGATTAAGCTCATTATAATAATAATCTTTTACCTAATTAATATATAATATGGAATTAAAATATCATTGTCGAGTTAATATACTAAACAAAAATGAATTAGGCAGGTCGAAATTGCTTTTCTGGGATATAATTTTTGTTTTAATTTTTGACATTATGATAACATTGGGCGAATCTGATAAATTTTTGTTAACATCAACGGATAAAAAAAATGATACAAATAAAATAATGAAGTTACGATTAAATCGTAAAGATATCATGGAATTTTGGTCATAACTGTCTTTCTCGTATAGAAAGTATTATTAATTATCTTATTTAAAATCTATCAAATGTCAACATGTAAGTTGCTGATCTTTTTCTGCCATCGGCGACATCTTTCACTGATTTGCAAATGATTATAAGATATATTTAAACATATGTTTTTTATTTAAATTTTATTTCTTCTCTAGTTTTAAGATTTATTGAGATTATTTGTTTAGCCAGATATTTAAATTTTACCACCACCAACTCCTCGTCTAGTATTTTCTTTTGACGTAACCAAATCTAAATTTACAAGACGATTATCAGTTTCAATTTTATTAATATGATAGATAATTAAACCAGCTGGAATAGCGCCATTGAAAGGTTCATAAAAAATCTATGCGACTTGATTAAATTTTACTCTACGTACTATTGCTTGTACATAACCAGCATTATCTAAATTTCATAATGGCCTTTTAATTTTTATATTTCGAATAATTCCTTCATCATTGGCTTCGTATAAATCAAATATTGGCTGGGGTTGAAATTCATTTTATAATCCCAGATTTTCGATATTATCATTATCAAATACTCGTTATCATCATCGAAATACTCGTTGTCCTTTTGGAATACCACCGACAAACAAAGTATAAATGAAATCTTTTCTAAACATTTCAATTCTTTCTGCATTATCACCCTTTACCAAAATTAACATTCCAGCTGGAGTAGTTGCGCCAATAGCCTTTATAGATGCTACGCTGATAACAGAACCTAATGCACTTCCGACATATAAGTCATGCTTCGGATGTACATGATAAATCCCTTGCTCTTCCGTTGTCATTGGCAGAAATCTCAGGATTTATGTATATATATATATATATATATATATATATATATATATATATATATATATATATATATATATATATATATATATATATATATATATATATATATATATATATATATGCAATAAACTGACGACGAACAGTACGAAACTAGTAACTATCTTACGCGCTTTTGACTCTTAATGAGTCTTTTTCAAAGGCAAATACAAAACATATATACGAAAAACAAATAAACACAAAAACGTTGTGTTTGTAAACCTCTACATGGCTGTCTTCACATGTGCTAAAATTATAAATACAACCAGCTTGTATAGACTAGATGCAGAAACTGAAAACGTTGTATAATTCCCTAAAAGCCTACAAGCCAAAGTGACATCTATTTTTACTTTTTGTACATATGTAACGCAGATTATATCCCGGATATTTGATTCTATACCGATTATTCTTATAGTAAAAATCGAAGGATAATAAGATGATTTATAAAACGTTAAATATTACTTGTGCGTAATTTTCATTTTCTAGTCTTCTTGGTTTAGACCGCTTGGTTTCAATGTTCTAAGGCGGCGTATCCAGTATAATTCCTTTTCCTTCCTGGTTTCGGAACTCCAGCTGTGGTTGTTAGCAATAGCGATAAGTATTATATCACTGAAAGTGTGGCCAGGGGAGGAGAAGTGTTCTGCGACCGGGCTTCTGTACAGCTTTTTTGTCATCCAATCAGATCTATGAAGGTTTATCCTTTTGTGTAGCTTTTCAGTTTCTCCGACGTACTGAAGGCCACAGTTCTTACATGTGATGAGATAAATCACATTTTCTGTTTTGCACGTTTTGTTTGGACCATGTATGTTTAGTTTTTCTTTAGTCACATGGTCCAAACAAAACGAGGGGTTTGATTGGATAACTCCAAACCAATTTCTCAAAGTAACTGAAACAAATCCTTCGAAAGATATTACATACTTTTTTGTTGTAGTTAATCTAGACAACACCATTTCGTTACACGATCTACATAACGAATATTCTTTTTGTGCAGAAACAATGACGATTGATTATACTTTATTATCACCTGAACAACGAGCAATGACAACAGCAAAACTTTCCATCGTTAACAAGTTAGTTCCAAATTTGTTAGATAAAAGTAATTATGTCATGAACTACAAAAATTTAAAGCAAGCAGAAGATGCTAGACTAATTCTGCGCAAATTCGATCGCGTGCTAAAGTTTAATCAGTCGTGGTGAATGGCGGGTTATATTTACTTAAATACGAAACATCGTGCCGTACCTAAAACCGAATTTGAGAAATTTTTTTTAGGTTAATGAATAACACAGTGTTTGGTAAGACTATGGAAAATATACGCAAGAGAATTTGAATTGAAATTGTTAATGATATCAGTCGCAGAGATAAATTATAAAGAGATTATTGTTTTGAAGAATGAAAATATTTAATGAAATTACTGACGCAATACAACGACGAAAGACAAATTTAACGTTAAATAAGCCAATCAATGTTGGTGCAGCTTTGCTTAATATATCAATGTGGCTGACGTACGATTTTCATTATAAATTTACCAAAAATATGGCCAGATTCAGAGTTTTTATTTACTGACAATGACTCTCTAGTATGCAATATAAAGTGTGAAAATGTCTATCAAGAGATTTGCGATAACAACGATTTGTTCGATTAATCAGATTATCCAACTTGTAGTGGATTTCATGATAATTCTAACAAGAAAGATATTGTAAAAATGAAAGACGAGTTTATGTTTGTACCTGTGAGAGTTTGTTGGACTAAGAAACAAAATGTATGATGTTATATTAGACGAAAATAAACTGACAAAGAAAGCTAAAGGTATCCCTGGTGGATATGTGAAAAAGATGATGCATTTTGAGGATTTCAAAGCGGTTCTTAACAATAGCGTCAGCTTTATTAAAATTAATGTAATTAGAACTATCAAAAGCTTGAAACGAATATAATTATAAAACGAAGACTAAGAATTTTCGATAATAAAAGGTACTGCAAAGACGGAATTAATACGCTCGCACTTGGACTTTATTTAAGAAATATTGTCTAAGCATGATAAATAATGTTTGAAAAGTTAACATTAGCAGATGCAGTTAAGAGAAAAATAAAAACGTAATAGCAATTAAGCAACAATTGTAATTTGAATTCAATGACGAAGTTTCAGGCATTTATTTTAGTAAATTTGATATAATAAAACTTTCTGATTAAAACCGACGATATCAAGTGTTTTCCGTATCTC